>PVKU01000431.1:0-489669 GCA_004027475.1 Anoura caudifer | reverse complement strand
TCACTGGTTTTTAGTATATTTACAGAGTTCTGTAACCATCACCATGGTCTAATTTTAGAACATTTACATCACCCCCAAAAAGAAACCATTGCCGTTCACTCCGTTTGCCTCTACCCCCCAGACCCTGGTAACCGGTAACATGCTTCCTGTCTCTGTGGAATTGCCTGTTTGCACATGTCACATATGTGGAATCACACAACATGTGCTCTTCTGAAACTGGCTTCCTTCATTTAGCATAATGTTGTCAGGGTTTGTTTATGTTGAAGCATGTATCACAACTTCACTCGTTTTTATTGCCAAATATTTTTTATTTATAGGTACACCACATTTTGTTTATCCATGCATATCAGTTGATACACATTTGGCTTGTTTCCACTTTTTGACTATTACGAATAATGCTGCAGTGAACATTTCCATACAAGTTTTTGTGTGGACTCATGTTTTGATTTTTCTTGGGTCTATACCTAGGAATGACACATTCATTCTTGAGCCTCTTCTAACAGTTGAATATTTCTGGTGAAAGTGGCATCTCAACTGAAAATCAGCTCTGGTTGCAGACAAGTATACGTCCTGTGATTGTTAAACAGGTTGTTAGGCCGTTAAAAGACACAGATCAACTACGTGTGTGTGTGTGTGTGTGTGTGTGTGTGTGTGTGTGTGTGAGCGAGCGAGAGAGACACACTGCAGTTGGCTAGTTGATCTCAGGGTGTGCCCATAGGATATTTACATTGTGGTTCTGTGGACTGGAGACCTCTGGACTATGGCAGTATACATTTATGCCCACCTACATTTCAGTTACTGCCCTAACGAAAATAGCATTTCCTCAGACAGACTCCTGCACTATTTGCTCTAAATCAGCCACATTAGCTTTGCTCTGATGTTCACTGACTTCTCTAGGAGACATTATCACAATTTTTTGTTAACCTATTACTGTAGCTTGTTCCCATGTGAGAACAGGAGTATCATGAGGGAAGGGAATCTGCTCCGCCTCTGAGCAGGGCCTGTCGTGTATTAAGGAAATACCCATAAATGAAGGGTCCAGTTGCTTTCCTGCTCCTGAGATGCTGGTACCTGTTAGAGCCAGTGTTTTCCTGGGGACAGTATCAGATAACTCTTGATTTCACCTCCACCCCCAGAAACCAACAAAACATTACAAGAAAGCATCATTCTTATTTAATCTCTCACTTCTTCCACCTTTTACAGCTGTCGTCCTCTGCCCTGCACCACTCTTTGCAGAGAGGATCGGCTGCGAGACTGGGGTTGTTGTCTGCTGTGAGGACCAGCGTGGGATCGCCGGGCACCATCTGCACCCAGTAAGTAGGTCTGGTATCTTCTGGTGCTATATCGTAAGTATAATTTCCATCAACAGAAGGCTGGCTGCCTCCCAGTTGTCCTGCAGCTTTTCTGCTGGCTTCTCTTTCCTGTTAAGACATTCATTTCATAAATGCCTCAGTAATGAGAATTTTTATTTTACTATCAGAAAAGGGTTAGATTTCAAGCTGTTTCAGGTGAGAGGATGCTTCCTCACTCGGTGAATTGTTGTCTTAAATGCCAGCAAGAGAAATAGTGGTAACATCAAAACATCGAACCTCATTCCATTACTGCTAAAAGGCAGCACTCAGTAACTGCATCAATGTCACGCTAGGAAAAGTTTGTGGCACCAGAAATCTTCAAAGAAACGTCAGTCAGCTCTGCCCCTATTTGGCAACATTACTGCAATAATTATTGGCAGTGTTATTCTGCTTTATAGTTACTGAAACCAGGGTTAAAGCGGAGTGGTAGTTATATCTATTCTGCACCCGTGAGGAGGAAGGAGGTTTTCTCTTTTGCGATCGACATTGTGCAAGTCAGTTCACTGTCTGTGCTAATTTGAATTTCATTTCAGTGATAATTTTATTCTTGAAAATAAAGATAGCAGTTGCATTTTTAGTACAAAATACTTTCTCTACATATGTGAGCACGTTATGACCGGGGCTCATTTGACTCTTATGGTAGCTATTCTTTTTCATCATTACTTGTAAGTGTGGTGTTTGCCTAAAAAGACTTCAGCTGAAAGATGGACCCCAGGGCTATGTAATCCCAACTTCATTAAAAATAAGTTTTTATGAATATTTGAGTCACTATTCAGCATAGCATTCTGTAGGGTTATCTGTTTTCTGTAAAATTCAAAATATTCTAGGAGTGTTCCTGGGCTTCTGTTGCCTGTGTTGGGCTGACACTGTTACTGAACAGCCCCATGGGATTCTGCTGCCCGCTGCCCATAGACTCCAGAGGCAGAGGTTTGGTGGGAAAGGAAATGAGTTATTTTTTTAAAGACTATACAGTTTGGAAGAATAACAGGCTTCTGCCTCAAAGCCCATTCCCTTTAAAACACCCAAAGGCAAATAACCCCTCCACCTCTTGCCAGCTCTGTTCAAGGACGCGCCTGGAGTCCCTTCTCCCATTAAAAATACCATCCTTTGGGATATGCAGGTGGCTGCAGTATGATTATCCAGGCAGCCTGGCTGGTTCCTGGGAACAGCCTGGCTTCAGGCATCTCCCTTGAGTCTGTGTGTGCCTGGCCAGGCAGGGCCGTGCAACAGCAGCTGCTGCCACTGCTTTGTGCAGAGTGGAGCCTGGCTGGTTCCTGGTCACAGCCTGGCTTCAGGCACCTCTCTCTGTCTGCAGTGCCTGCTGGCCCAGGGACACTATGGCCCCCAAGCCCCGGCCAGGCTAGCAAGGAGGAAGGAAAGAGGGCCAGCTTTCACACGTGCTCCATTTTAAGTATTTCACCCTCAAGTCCCACGCTCTGTGGGAGTGTCCAGTTTGTTAGCCAATTCAGGCTAATGTCCACCATGCACATCAGCCCCACACTGTCCTTGCCCCCGCTCCCACCGCCATGATCTGGAAGCAGGTAGGAGGGCTTTCTAGCTGCCCAAGGTGGGGCATCACCTTGTTACATGTGTGTTGTGACCTTTTCATCCCTGTGCAGGTTCTGTGCAAACTGTGTCCTGAGCTGCATTAGTTGTTTACTTTTCGCCGGGGATATGGAAGCCCTCGCTCTGGTTTCAATGTTGGGCTGCCTTCTGCACTTCCCAGCCCCTCTCAGGGGACCCTCCCTTCTCAGGGAAGGCAGGCTCTTTTACCAGCTGCTGCTTCAATCTGATGCCTTCAGGGGTCCTGCAACCCTTCCCTTCTCTGGGGAAGTGCAGCCTCTTTGCTGGACGGGGGTTCTACTGCTCCTTAGCAATCTGACGAGATCACTCTGTGACAATACTGGGAGTGACAACTATTTCTAAATGTTTGACCCCGATGATATCTCTCCCTTTGCCTGGTTGTCTTTCCCATTGAAGCCAGGTGAAGAAAAGAATGCATTTATTCAAAAAATACTGAAGAATTTTTGTATGTTGAACACTTTTTTCAGTCTTGCAAAGAGGGCAGTGAACAAAACAAAATCCTTGCTTTAAAGGAGCTTTTAAAAAACTCCCATATATCTTCAGCAAACAAATGGGAGAAGGGAGGTACAAAGAACTTGGCTTGCTCTCAGGTGTCTTGGGGAAAACCCCTTGAAGATGGCACCTAAGCACAAGATGAAAAGAAGGTTATTGGAACATGATCTAGAAAATAACCTTATGTTCTAGTTTAATCATTGCAAAAATATAGAAGCTTATTAAAACAACAAACAGAAAGATGCCAGGTCGATGTAACTGGGACTTAGAAAAGAAAGAGGAATTACTTTTCAAGTATACCATTTTAGTACATTTTTTTCAGGTTTACAGATTCTGCCCAGATTCTGCCTCTAATATCCCCTCCCACCTTCATTGTCAGAATCTAATGCATCATTCCTGTTTCTCTGTGCACAGACAAGCAACTATGAATGTGAATTCTTATTTGCCCCCTTCATAAAGATAACAAACTATACTTCTTTGCAATATATGTTTTTCTCCTAGTGTATGTAGGAGTTTTTAACACATCAGAACCAAGAGAGCTTCCTTGTTTTTTATTTTTCCTCAACGGTTACAGAGTAGTTCATTGTATGGATGTACCACAACTTAAATAGCGACCTATTGACAGACACTTGGGTTGCGGCCAATCCTGTGCTCTTAAGCAGTGCTGCAGTAAATGACTTCGTGCATAGGTTATTCTACATGTATGCGATGATACTGTGTATGCAAGTGAAATCTGCCAGCTTATACAGTTAGCAAAGTAGAATTGCTCATCATAAAGTGTGTGTATAATTTTGATAGATATTGTCAAATTGCCTCCCAGAGAGAGTTTTTCTTATTCTTACCGCTACTAGGAACTTATGAGGTGAACTGTCACCAAGGTCTGGAATTTTTGCTAATTTGGTGGGCTAAATTGTGTCTCAGGATAGTTTCAGTGTAAGAATATTATTTGTTCAGAACTTTCAGTGTATTTTTTTCAAAGGAATAAAATGCTCAGAAAGCTAAACAGAACTACAATTCAGCTGTTTTTATTAGATAAGTGGACTATTAAGGGCCATCTTAAATCTTCTGTTATGTAATTTAAAATAATCCTTGTTCAGGTTAAAAATGCTACATTTTAAATACTGAAAACACACAGGATAAAAGTGCTTCTCAGGCTCGTGATGGACTTAGGTGACCTGCTAAGAGTAAGTCCTTTCTCCTCTAGTTGGGTGCTGTATTATGTAGCTGATTGAAATAGGACAGTGTACAAATGAGTTACCACAGCAGGCCTAGACTGCCGTCCTTACACAGGCCTGCTTGTAGGGTTGGCCTCAGCTGGCCTCTGGGAATTTAGCCTTGAGGAGGGTTTCCATCATGATGTCACTGTGCCTGAACAGTCTGTGCAAACCATGATGGTGTAGGGGGAATACTTGCTTGCGTTCTAGAGGAATTTTAGGAACATGCCCTGCAGCAGGTGTCTGTGTGAGCAACCCTAATAAAAACCCCAGGCACTGAGTCACTAATGAGCTTCCCTGGCAGACAGCATCTCACAGGTGTTGTCACACTCATTGTTGGGGAACTGAGTCTGACCTGTGTGATGCCCCCCTGGGAAAGGAGCCCTAAGAGCTTGCTGCTGGTCGCCTGTGGAGTTTGCTCTGTGTGCCCTTTTCCTTGGCTGATTTTACTTTGTATCCTTTTGTTGTAACAAATCATAGCAGTGAAGAAACTGTGTGTTAGGTACTGTGAGTCCTCCTAGTGAATCACTGAACTGGAAGTGGTCTTGGAAACTCAGAATCAGCTTTGCAAAGATTTTAATACTCTGTCTGTCTGCAGTATAAGTGGTGAGTGACACATATTTTTTGCCTGCAATTAATTGACCTTTGGCATTATATCTTGACTTGCAGTCAGTGTTCTGTTGTAAAATGTGTAATCTGTGAGATTTCTGAACAGGTATTTAACATTCATGTCTACAAATGGAGGCAAGAAGAAGGCTGCCAGGCACTGAATAGTTTTAGGGTTAGTGAGGAATCCACAACTGGTCCTTGGGTCCTCCTAATGTCCATGTTTAGGCTTAAACGTTTCTGGCTTTGATTTTCTGCCATTTGATTATTAGCTAAATGGCTCATTCAAATTCCTTTGGATTCATAGCCACCAGATTTTAGTTAAGTAGTTTGATGTCTAACTATGCACGAATTCTAAAGCCTACCCACAAATCAGTGATCCCAGAAACCTTGCTCCGGATGGCAGGCCTTTGTCCAGATGGGACATGAGGCCCAAAGATTTTGAAATAATGTTTTATTTCATATAATTTTGTGTTAGCATCTCATTTGAAATTTGTAAATACTCAAATAGAAAACTGGCAAATGTGTTAAACATAAAGATTAGTTTGTTTAAGCTGCTTTTGCTAAAGAATTAGATGGCATCTAAAGGGAAGCATTCGTATTTATGTGGTTTAAAATGTTAAACGTAGACCGGAGTGGTATTCTTCATGCTCACAATTGACTGGTATTTTTTTTATGATAATAAGTAAGATTGCTACTGTGGCAGCTGCTGTGCTTTACATGCATACCTTATTTAATTTTCATAGCAACTCTATGAGGTTGCTACTATTAACTTCAGTTTGAGACACAGAGGGTTTAACTGACTTGCCCCAAGTTAAATGATTGGCTAGCACGATGCAGAACTAGAATTCGAATTCAGCTCATCGTTCTTCAGAGGCTGAGTTCTTAAGCCACTCTGCTTTCTTGGGGTCACATGGTTACTGGTGCTCACATACTATTCCTTCTGCCTTAAATAACCCCACCCCAACTTGCCCAATCCCACTTTACCCTGAAGATGTGAATTGAGAGGTTCTTTCTTCCAGGAAGGCTTCTGGGGCCTTCTCGGACTGGGGGGTGTGCCTTGGCAATGGGTTTCCATAAAGCCATTGACTTCTAATTATCCAGACACGTTTTCTTTGTGTTACGGCTATCCCCCCAACTAGACTTCAGGCTCTCTGAAGGCAGGGATGAGGTCTGTCTGGTTCACCTGGCCATGACAGACGTTCAGATATCTAAGTGAAGGTTAAGTAAGGTTTCAGAAGAAGAGACAGAATTAGTGGTAGTTTAGTGTTCAGAGTACACAAAGGCAGGAAACTGCGGGCTATCACAGATGAGGCTTTGCTCCTGTGTAAGTATCAGGAAGCATTATTTATAGCGTGGGGACAGGCATTCTTTTACTACTAAAACTTGCATTAGGCAAGTTGTCAGCAACAGATTCATGAACTTGAATCCCAAGCTTTCTGCTGACAGTTTCATTTCCCAAGACTAAACTCCATTTTGGAAATTTGAAGAACAAAGCTTTGTACCCCAACCACATCCACAAGCCCAAGCATTCCGTAAGGCTGAAGCAGGTCTGCTCGTCATCTGTGAGCCCCAAACTGGGTGAACTGTCTTTACACAGGATTAGGACTTTAAAATGTTTTGGGGAAAAATTGACCCCCATATTGCTTGGCAGTAATAATAGTAATCAACAATAAACCAGTTCTAAACAATGAGAATACACCTTTCTTAAAGCTATTACAGAGTTTGGTGGATTTCAGGAACTTTTTAGGCATGGAAAGAATTTTTTCCCCATCTAGCATGCCTTTCAAAAAACTATATATTTTGAAGATGATCATTTTAACATATGTTTAAGATGAAAATCTTTGATAAGTAAGCTTATCTACATACCCTTTTAATAGCTGTCAAGGACAAAGTAAAATTTATATCATCTATTAGGCTTCTTAAAAATATTTATTTTTCAATTATACTCAACATATATTTTATTAGTTTCAGGTGTACAGCATAGTGATTAGACATATATATAACTTACAGCTTGATCACCCTGATAAATCCAGTACCCACCTGACACCAAACATTGTTATCACAATATCAGTGACTATATTCCCTGTGCCATACTTTACACCCCATGACTATTTTGTGACTTCCAATTTGTGCTTCTTAATCCCTTGTCCTTTTTCATCCATCCCCCAAGCCCCGTCCCATCTGGCAACCATCAGTTTGCTCTCTGTATGTATGAGTCTGTTCCAGTTTTGTTTATTCATTAATTTCCTTTTAGATTCCACATATAAATGAAATCATATGTTATTTGTCTTTCCCTGTCCAACTTATTTCATTTAGTATAATGCCCTCTGGGTCCATTCATGTTGTTGCAGGAATTGGATCTTTTTTATGGCTGGGTCATATTCCATTGTATATGTGTACCAGTTTTTCTTTATCCATTCATCTATTGGTGGGCACGTAGATTGCTTTAATACCTTGGCTATTATAAATAATGCTGCAATGAATATACCGATACATATGTCTTTTTTATTTAGAGTTTTGAGTTTCTTTAGAGGAAGAGCCAGAAGCAGAATTGCTGGTTCCTTCTTTGTCTCCTGTTATAGAGCTTTTGTTTTCAAGCCTATTTTGTCTGTTATAAGCACTGCTACATAGCTTTTTTGTTTTTGTTTCCATTTTCATGAAATATCATTTTCCATTCCTTTAATTTCAGTCTGTGTGTATCTTTCGATCTGAAGTGAGTCTGTTGTAGACAGCACATGTACGGGTCTTGTTTTGTTTTTCATTCGGCCATGGTGTGTCTTGATTGGAGCATTTATTCCACTTGCATATAAAGTAATTGTTAATAGTATATATTTATTGCCATTTTACAATTCATATTTTTAAAAAGATTTCATTTGTTTCTTTTATTAGAGATAGGGGAAAGGAGGGAGAAAGAGTGGAGGGAGAAACATGATGTGCGAGAGAAATGGTGATCAATTGCCTCTCTCATGCCCCCAAATGGGGACATGGCCCGCAACCCAAGCATGTGCTCTGACTGGAAATTGAACAAGCAACCTTTTGGTCCACAGGCTGGTGCTCAATCCACTGAGTCACACTAGCCAGGGCTTATTATCCATATTTTTAACTTTATTTTTTTTCTTCTGAAGAAGGTCCTTTAACATTTCTTATAATACTGGTTTGGTAGTAAGGAACTCCTTTAGCATTTTCTTGTCTGAGAAGACTTTGTTCCTTGATTTTAAATGATGTCTTTGCTGGGTGAAGTAATACTGGTTGTAGGTCCTTGCTTTTCATCACTTTGGATATATCTTGTCAATCCCTTCTGGCCTGCAAAGATTCTACTGAGAAATCACTTGACAGTCTTTGGGGAGCTCCCTAGCAGGAAACTAACTGCTTTTCTCTTGCTGCTTTTAATATTTTATCTTTGTTTTTAACCTGTGGCATTTTAATTATGATGTGTCTTAGGATGAGCCACCTTGGGTGTATCTTCTTTGGGATTCTCTGTGCTTCTAAGACTTATATGTCTATTTCCTTCAGCAGGTTAGGGAAGTTTTCCATCATTATTTTTTCAAGTAGGTTTTTAATTTATTGCTCTCTCTTCTCCTTCTGATACCATCATGATGCAAATGTTGGTACACTTGAAATTGTCCCAGAGACTCCTTGTACTATTCTCATTTTTTGTATTCTTTTTTCTATTCTTATTGGGTGTTTTCTGCTTCCTTATCTTCCAGATTACCTATTTGATCCTCTGCTTTATCTGTTCTGCTATTAATTCCCTATAATGTAGTCTTCATTTCAGTTATTGTGGTCTTTATTTTTCACTGGTTCTTTTTACATTTCTACTTCCATTTTTATGTTTCCTAATGGACCAAGACAGGCCATTTGTGTGGGAAAACCACTGGAAATGCTTTGGGTAGGTCCATAAGTTGAGTGGGGAGGGATCTCAAGGAATCACCAGTGTGGGATGAACAGTGTTAGCCAGGTTGATGGAGACTCAGATATGGTGCCTGCTTGCTGGCTTTGTGGGGAGAGGGCTCAGCAAAGGAACAATGGCCTCTGCCAGTACTTCTGTTTGGAAGAAAGCTGCCCCTCTAGCCCTCACCCCAAAACCAGATGATTCAGTTCCTCCACGTTTGTTCCTGGAGCCTTTTGAGCTGCTGACCCAGTTCTGGAGCTCAGAGCAAGTAAGTCCAGGTGGGCCCTTTAAGAGGAACACCTGGGACTCCAGAAGGTTTCCATCTCAGTAAGCCACAATCTCGGTTGGTTTTCACAGCCAAAAGTTTTGGGAACTTCTCTTTCCAGCACTGGATCCTGGGCTAGGGAGTCTAGTATAGGGCTGGGACCCCTCACTTCTTTGGGGGTGCCTCCACAGTTAAGATGTCCCTCCTGATTTTTAACTACCACACAGGGGTGTGGGACCAGCCTATTCTGTGTCTCTGACCCTCCTACCAGTGCCCCTGCTACTTGTCTCCATGTGGTTCTTCTGTGTGTCCTTAGTTATAGGATTTCTGTTTAGTTAGACTTCAGGTGGTTCTCAATGATGGCCATTCTGTAGTTTAGTTGTACTGTTGCTGTGGTTGTGGGGAGAAGCGAGTACAGCATTTACCTACTCCATCTACCATCTTGACTGGAAGCCTCCATCTGTCGGACCCTTAATAGTACTGAATAGATGTCAGGCATACCGGAACCCTTGTGTTCCGGTGAGTATTATTTGGTAAGAGGAAGGAAAAAAATGTCTAAATTACTTTGTATCCTTCAGTCTGTAAGCATTACCTAAACTTAGGAGTCAGGACTTTCCCATAAAGGTAGGGTAATCTTTAGGCACACTCTTAGGTCTTGCTTTCTGTGTCTTTAGCAGATGTGGGTAAAAACGAGGACAAGGAGAAAACTTCAGTGTCTGGTACATGTGTATGTGTTTGCTTTTGTTTAAAGCAGTTTTCCTCCTTTGAATATTTAATGCGTATAAATGACTAAGAAAAATAGTGGTGTCCCCAAATATAAGAGGAATAGCAATAACTGGTAGAGAATTTATAAGGAAGGCAAACCATTCTTTTACTCTGGAGTGTTTTATTCTATTTAGATTGTTGGCTTCTAGAGTGACTTAGGCATGTGTGCTAACTTAAATTTGAAGATAAAAGTCAGCAAAATGACCTTAGGCTGACTGCGACATGTTTATATTTATTATGGTATTTGAGGATGGACCCCCTCAATTCTGAAGCTACGTATATGTGGTCATGAATTATTTTTTGTTATTCCTCCCCCCCCCAAAAAAAAAGAATTAAAAAACAGAGACAGAGAAAGATATAACAGCTTTTTTGGCCTGAATGTTCCCTGCCAAATGAGTCAACCCTCTAGTTTCCTGGAAAAAGTTCTTTTTTGACTGTGAGGTCCGAAATAGTGACTCAGTGCTGTTTAAGAATATGTTATATTAACTGGATTTATGAGAGAGAACTAATTCTTATGAGGATGTCAGGTTACTTTTATGACACCATATAATTTTAATTCCCTACGTATATAAGATTCATGTAATTATTTTTGTCTTAAAGCTTTTCTTCAGAATTCAGTAAGTAAAATAATGTAGCATATATTTCAGCTGAAAAGGATCTGTCCATTCCATGCACAGTGTAGGGCCTTTTGAATTTCTGTGACTTAAAAAGAACATGGGAAAGAACGCTGTCAAGGTTAAGCATGAAATCAACAGTCTAGTGCTCAGAGGAGGTTGTGCTTAACAAATGTCTGCTTTATGTCTGACTGTACCTGTGCCTGAGTCACCTTCCTCCTGCCAAACACAAATAGGTTTCTAGGCAACAGAAGTGATTCAGACACTAAACTCCTCACTACAGTGAAAGGTCCATCTGCAATGTTTCCAGGAAATGCCCCTCTTATAAGTCACTGGGGAGTGGGATAAAGATTCGCACAGGCACTGAAGGCATCAAATGAGTCGGAGCTGGTAACCATGTGTTAGAAGGTAGGACTGGCTAATATTCAGAAGGAAGTTGCATCACAGCGCATACACAGACTATAATCTGTATCAAAACTGGGGAGGACGTTGGATGGGGGAACAGTGGAATCTCTCCCCAGAACGACTCACAGGGGAGGGAAATTAATTCATGGCCCTCAGGGGGAAAACAGTACATCTCTAATCGTAAAAATAGACCAAGATCTTTGAAAATCACAACATAGCATAGTTGCTAAGAATACAAACTCTGGATCTGCATTTCTGGGTTTCACTTTCTCTTACCTCAAATGGTGGAGATAAGGGTACCTGCCTCATAAAGTGATTGTGCAAATTAACATGTTAGTATCTGGAAAGCACCCATCTGTTAATCATAAGCTCTGGGAAGTATTATGACCCCCACCTTCCAGACTACTTCCTCAGTGCTGGGAGCCCAAAGGTAGGTGAGAACTTTCTAACGATTTATCTCTTCTTTTATGACTTTGAAGACTCCGATTATAGTAATTATAATCATAGCATCATTTAAGGAACCTCTCCAAAAGATTTCAGCATTATGTACTAGAGTTAATTTGAAAATGCTTAAAAGCCCTGGTGAGTGGTATAAAATAAATACATGACCATTTTATTCAGTAACTGTAAAGATTTCTTTATTACCAAAATAATAGCCTAATGAGTTATGGTTAACTTTTGGATCTCTATAAAAGGTAAGAGGAAAACCTGTTTAATTCTGAAATTTTCTGACATTCCTTGAAGCCACATTTATAGTGCTTCTCCAGATTTGGCATCGGTGGTAGAATCCATGTTTTAAATGCAGTATTCTAACTTGAATAACTTTCTGTGAGTTTAGAATGCCAATTTAGGAGAAATGCTTTTAAGTTTGGATTGTTCTATAAAGAAGTTAGAGTTTTCACATTCACTTAAATTCTCAGTCTTCCATTGGAAATCTTTATTATACTTAATGGAAAACTGTATTAATCATTGTTTGTAGTGAACAAACAACTTACATATTCAAAAACAGAAAAAGACATAAAATAATGCTTCAGAGTTCTAACATGTGATCAGCTGCTTTTCAAAAGATTTTTTGTCATGTCTGGGATTAAAAATGGAATAGCCTGTTACCCAGAAAAAAATATCATGTGTAGGATTGCTAATTTATTACCAGAGAGGTCTGTTCTTGTTTGATAGTATAAATTGTCTGTTTTAAACATTAATATCAGCAGAATGGATTAACTTTTTAAATCAAGATATTCAATTTCAGATTATTTGGGATATTTTTATTTCTTAATTTTAAATATTTCAGAAAAGACCTTTTTTAAACACCAAGTATTTTAAACATAGCTTATACTAATCTGTATCATATTATTTCCTAATTTTGAATCTGTATTCTTATAATGGTCTCTTGGTATTATTAAGTATAATACTTTATTCTTTCATGTCCTTTGGTGTTGACCTCTGAACTCACCTAGTAACTTTCTGTCATTTACCTTGCATCTAATTAGCCATCTCTTGTTCTAGGACATAGGACCTTTCACCTTCCACATTATGAAATTACTATTATTTTTACTTTTAATGCCCCTTTTTCCCTCTAATGAGCCTGAGATCCGGAGCTCTTCATGAAGATGTTATTTAACTGTTTCAGCCCTGGTGGGAAAGGGTGTTCACATCAGATCCCACACAGTAGTCTCCTTACTCCACTCAGATGCCTAAATACTGAATGGAATCTAATAGACGATTCTTCCATGAATTTATTTCCTTTTTCTTGTGGCCTATTCTAACATTGTGATTTCTGACCATGAGAAATAAAGGAAAAAAGATAAACCATGTTTTTTATAATTATAATATGCTAATGGCTAGTCTTTTAACATAGCCCCTTGAGAATTGTGAGAAAGGTAAGGCAGAAGAAACTGAGGTCCAAGGAGCTTGCTTTATCTTTTCCTTTTCTTTTTAAATTAAATTTATTGGGGTGACAATGGTTAATAAGATTATAGAGTTCAAGTGTACAATTCTGGTACATACATGGTGATGGAAGAAGATCTGACTTTGGATGGTGGGCACACAGTGCACTGTACAGGTGATGTTTCAAAAATTGCTTTTTCATCAAGTGATAAGAGTCAGGGTTAGAACCTGGGTCTTAATAAACCCACGTGATATAGATAACTGTTACCCATCAGTTATCTACATCAAGCTAAATTCAAATACCAAACATTTTCATCTTTGGGGGCCTCGACTTCTCACATGGCAGGACCAATCTCATGGCGGTGGCTTAAATATTACAAGGAAACACCGAGAGGATCCGATGGTTGGTGTTCATCGGAGTTGCCTTACCCTACTTCTTTTCTTTCTGTGAGAAGTGGGATTTTTTGTTTGCCTTCTTTAACTCTCTTTGGTGAGATCACTAACATATCTTTGCTTTCTTTTCATAGAATGATATGTGTGTACAAGGTGGGGCAAAAGTAGGTTTACAGTTGTTTATATGGAACATAATACAATAGTTAGTATATAAGAATAGACTCTGTGCTTCATATACTGTAACTATATACCTACTTTTGCCCCACCCTGTATATGTCTTAATATGGTGAAATGTATTAGAAATCCATAAAATAGCAGGGGTGTACTAGTGAGAACACTGAAGCCTAGGGTTGCTAAATTACCTACCCAGGATTAGTCACAGCCTCATTGTGGCCAAATGTAGATGAGGATTCTGGCCTGCTGACTTCTGATCCAGGGCGTTGCATCCAGGTCATTAGTCTTTAAACTTTTTGGCCATGGAACCCAGATTTCAGCTGAGATTTTGGGTAACCCCCCAAAATTGAAAGCAAAGCAGAGCTTGACTAGTGGAAGTAAGATGGGGGCCTAGAGACATGCCCACACGGTCTCCCTGAGACCCTGCCTTGTAGCGGGCCTCTTCTCAACATGGGTCACAGCACAGGTAACACGTGTGGCCCTTCTCCTATCCCCTCACATCAGACTAACCCTGGCCGTGTTCGCTTCTCTGGAGCGTTTCTGTCCCCGTATCTGAAAGTGGACACAATGGAAAAGTTGGGGGAGGTAAGTTACCCAGACTGGGAGTCAGAGTTATAAAGTGAAGGGCAGGTCTTCCCAGGTGACCCGGAACATTTTTACTGTGTGTCCAGAGGCAGCAGCAGGGGCAGTCTGGCTAGGCGAAACCACCAGTCTCCCAAGGTTGGTTCTTCTGACTCAGCAGGGGCGCCCTGCCCCACTCCTTTTTCTTTGCTGTAGGAATCTGTCCTGAAGCTGTGTGCTCATGTGTAGATGCTTTGTCCCAAAGAGTGGTAGAATGACACACTGAGTCAGGAACTACCGAAGTGCCAAATGCTGGCCCTACTACCTACTTGCTGGTGACCTCGGGCAATTCACATAACCTCTGTGTCATCTGCAAAATGTGGGTAGTAGTAACATCTCTACCTTGTAGAGTTGTGGTAAAGATCAACCAAGGTCAAGTATTTAGAATAGTGTTTGGGCAATAATGACTACTATATCAGTGTTAGCTGTAGCTCTTATTCTTAAATCTAAGTCATATAAATTTAAATCATTAATGGGATACAAAGTCAGCATTTTTAAAACACTTAAATATTCCAACCTAGTATTTAAAGTATATATTTATAAATACTTTTTCCAACAAAAGCTTTCTTAAAATAACCAAAGCCAAAAGTATGATAATCAAATGGCTTCACAATCTAAATGAGACTTGAGGCCCCAGGGAAATTTTCACTTCTGCCTGGTTATTATTCATGATGAGGCAAGTTACACTACTTGGTTAACTGACATTTCCTACTAAACTGTTTCTGATAGTTGATCTTCAAATGTAGGCTTCTGTTTGTATTTGGGTGAAAATCTCTGTAGAAAGAGTCTGTTCAGTTAGGCAGTTATCTGGTGAAGAACAGTACCATCCTTGATAGGTGCATTTTTTGTTTTTAGGAGTAGGTGCAACTTTCAGAACAAGACAAAGCGGTTTTCTGCTCCTCTGACAAGCGGGTTCTAGAGCCCTGTGGCAGGGTCTGGGCCTGTCTTCACTAGCTGCTTCGTCCCCGTCTTTGTCACACTTGCATATTCACCACATATGATGACAGAATACAGTGTTCAAGTAATTCTGGATTTTCTTACTATTTACAACCTTTGAACTGAAGTCTGATTTATACCTATAAAACACCATTTTTAAGCAGTTTGTATAATAATTGTGCATGAATATATCATAAAAAATAGTAACTGTACCCTGAAAATGTTGGGCACAAATCACCCTGGAGGGGAAGGTTAGTTTCTAAAAAGCTGGAAAGTATAAGTTGGAATTTATTTTTAAATGGGAACTGAGGAGAGGGGCCATTAGGGTTAGCAACCTCACCAGGCAGGCAGTGAGTGCCCTGTGAGATCATTCACTTCTTGGCACAGGAGTTGTAGCAGGCAAGGTTTCCTGGGTAACTCACATCTAAGCTGAGACCTGAAACCAGAGGGTAGGACTGAGAAGAGGTTTAGGCTGCTAAAAAAATTACATATAAAGGCCTAATAAAAGGGAACAGAAGTTAAGTAAATATGGAGGGAAGCACAGGATTTAGGGAAAAGAAAAAAAGAAGTTTAAAAACTGATCCTGAAAGGAAGGCAGAGGCCAGACTGGGAAGGTCCTTGCAAGCAACACCAGAAGGGCAACCCCCACCTAAGAAGCAGTTGGGAGAAAAAATAAGTGAGGTAATTGGGGAAAGGTGAGCTGACTGGATATTTGCTATTGTGGAAATTATGTTAGCTTTGTTTAGATGTAACAATGGCATTAAGAGTTTTTCTACGAGAGCCTTTATCTTAAAGAGGCATACTGAAATATTCGCAGATGAAATGATAGGATCTCTGGAATTGCTTCCAAAAAATCCAGGTAGAAGGGAGATGAAAAAGATTTTCCATGGTAAGTGTTGTACCTGATGAGGTTGTTCACTACGCTATTCTCTCTACTTTCAATATAACATGTTTGAAATTTTCTAAGCTTTTTTTTTTTTTTTTTAAGTCAAAATAACCAATGGACTTTTGACCATCGGGAGCCATTTAAGGCCTTCAAGTCAATAAAGGAGGAAATGGACTGGGAACGAAACCAGGGAGGGAAGAGTGCTGCATTAAATACCCAATCGGTCTTCTCCCACAGTGATCGTGGCACCTCAGTTTTTCCTTGTGCAAGAATGTCCATGACTTAGTCTCTTGTCAGTGAACCATGTGCTATTACCCATTTTCTCTTATCACGTTCGCTTTGTACTCTGGTAGTACACAATACTAGCAGTGCCTGATATTCCTAGGATTATGTTGGCTTTCTTTTTGTTAAAAATAATAATAATAATGTTGCTCTAGCTGGGTGGCTCAGTTGGTCAGAGTGTTGTCCCCATGCATCAAGGTTGTGGGTTTGATCCCTGGTTGGAGCACAGACAGGAATCAACCAATGAACACAGAAAGAAATGGAACAGCAAATTGATGTTTTTCTTTCTCTTCCTCTCTTTCTTTTAAGAATTAAGAAAATAATGACGTTAATGTATCTTTTCGGTGGATGGATTTAATTTGTTGTGTCTGTTGATATGTTTGGACTAATTCCTGCCCTCTGCAAGTAAGAGGTGTTGGTCAACTGAACGAATAAGATGGACAGAAGGGAGGTGAGTGATACATGGGGGATTAGAATGGGCAGGACCTGGGCTGATTGTCAAGGGAGCAGAGGGGGAGTTTGAAGACGAGATGACAGCTGAGATTTTATTTGCCCTGAGTGACTGGGTGGGTGGCGGGACAGTTTACTGAGATAAGAAGCAGAAGAGGAGGCATTCGCCTGTTTTAGGGAAATGACAGTTGCAGTTTGGGTTGTGAGTTCTAAGCATCTGCTTTTTCTGTTCTTAGGGCTGTGGACCCTTCAGATGGAATTTACTCTTTTCTTTACCCCCATCAACCCATAATCCTTTTTGGCATTCTTAAGATGTGCCCTAAAGTATAGATGCATGTATTTTTGGCAGTATTTTTGGTCTTGTTCAGTACAAGCTTTGGGCCCCTAATGTCCTAATATAGATATTGTACAAGCAAAAACAATTTTTTAAAGTCCTCTTCAAAACAAAAAAAACAGAAAACAAATATGTTCTCATTTTCTAGGTTGTTAACCTTGTTTCATTTTTTTAAAATACTGGTTTTTAAAAAATAGCATATGTATGTTTAAAAACCAATTTCAAGTGATTATTCATGGTCAAATGCTTTTATTTATGTAGAGTCATCAATGAAAATTAGATTTAATGGAAATAAGATTAAATATGGAATTACATCTTTTAGCTTCCTGATACTAATTGGACATTGAGTTTGTGGTGTTTCCTGACTACCTCTTGGCATGATGTCCAAGTTTAGAGAAACAGCTTTTAATCATCCTGTGTTGTTCTGAATCTGCTTCACTCTGTAGAAAACAGCTCTGACTGAAGTTGACTCCCGAAGATAGGCCAGTGCTAACCTGGATCGGATAACTTTATACTCTCTGTTTTTCTGTTCACTACTGATTTTTGGAGCTTGGTGTGTTTAAAGGCTTTTGGAAAAATAAAGACTATTCTTAAGTATTAAAAATTTCATTTTCAGTTTCGTCTATACACCCTAAACTTATAAAATTCGTAAATGGTATGTAATCAGTCTCCCCTCCCCCCCATTTTATGTTCATTATTTGAATTTCCTTTTTACTTTTACCTCTGTCTGGTATATGGTTTTACTAAACTTCAATGTTTTTTCAGGCTCCTCTGTAATTTATAAAAGTTGTTTTCATTGCTCATTATTCAAGTGGCTTTTGGCTGGAAAGGGGGGAAAGTTACTTAGTGAAAAATCCCTTGAGGATGAGAGCCAGACTCCTTCTCTGCTGCCTTCATTGGTTAGTGCCCAAGCCCCATCTGCACAGGATGGAAGGCCAGAGATAGTTCTGTCTTCCATGGTGTCCATTCATTTGCCTAACCATCCAGGCTGTCAGCAGGGATAGAACAGTTGCTACATATTTAATTCTCAGGTTCTGCTTATCTTGAATTTGGTTGTTCTGTTTCATTACACTTGGTACAGTTTAAAAAGTTTTCTATATTGGTACTTTCTATCCCACCTGCTCAGGATAAAATTATAAAATTTCTTCATTGAAAGTCTAACTGAATCCTGAAACCTCACTGGTTTGATAGCTTCAGCTTTTCTGTCCCCATGTAATAATGTCTTTGTTCTTATCCTTCCTGCATTTATAATATTGCATCTTTAACCTTTTCTTAAAAGCCTCATGTAGATTAAACATTTCTTAGAAGACAGCACTGGGGTGATCGATTAAATAAAGTCCATTATGACCAATATAATTAGAATATTATACCCAGACACCCATTATTTTGATCTATTAGAAGTGGAAAACAACTCAAGGCAAAAATCTATAATTAAGTATGGGGACACTTTCAGTGGAATCCCTTTTTAGTTTCAGAACACTATATAGGTTTTTAGAAGCTGTTTACTGTAGTTGGGTCTCTGCAGGTTGGAACAGAGATGTTCTTGATATCTTTTGACTTGATGGTACTTCATTGTTTTTCCCCAATAGTGAGTGTTCATTTAAAATGTTTGAATTGACTGTTAGTTCATAAACCTGATCCTAGTTTTGACTAGCTCTCCTGTAACTCTGTTGCCCCATCCTGCTTTATTTTTCTTCACAACACTTTTAATCCTTTTGTTGTTATTGTTCCTGTTACATGCCAGCAGATCGAAGCATGAGGGAAGTGACTTTTTTCCCCAGCAAAACTATCATTTGTTTTTTTTTATTTTTTGTTATATTTTATTGATTATGCCATTACAGTTGTCCCATTTCTCCCCCATCATTCCCCTCCACCCTGCACACCCCCCACCCACATCCCCCCCTTTTGTTCATGTCCATGTGTCATAAGTTCTTTGGCTTCTACATTTCCCACACTATTCTTGCCCTCCCCCTGTCTACTTTCTACCCATCATCTATGCTACTTATTCTCTGTAACTTTTCCCCCTCTCTCCTCCTCCCACTCCCCTGTTGGTAACCCTCCATGTGATCTCCATTTCTGTGTTTCTGTTCCTGTTGTAGTGGTTTGCTTAGTTTGCTTTTGTTTTAGGTGTGGTTGTTAATATCTGTGAGTTTGCTATCTTTTTACTGTTCATATTTTTTTATCTTCTTTTTCTTAGGTAAGTCCCTTTAACATTTCATATAATAAGAACTTGGTGATGATGAACTCCTTTAACTTGACCTTATCTGGGAAGCACTTTATCTGCCCTTCCATTCTAAATGACAGCTTTGCTGGATAGAGCAATCTTGGATATGTAGGTACTTGTCTTTCAAGACTTCAAATACTTCTTTCCAGCCCCTTCTTGCCTGTAAGGTGTCTTTTGAGAAATCAGCTGACAGTCTGATGGGAACTCCTTTGTACGTGACTCTGCCCTTATCCCTTGCTGCTTCTAGAATTCTCTCCCTCATTTTAATCTTGGCTAATGTAATTATGATGTGCCTTGGTGTGTTCCTCCTTGGGTCTAACTTCTTTGGGACTCTCTGGGCTTCCTGGACTTGCTGGAAGTCTATTTCCTTTGCCAGATTGGGGAAGTTCTCCTTTATTATTTGTTCAAATAAGTTTTCCACTTGTTGCTCATCCTCTTCCCCTTCTGGTACCCCTATAATTCAGATGTGGGGATGTTTAAAGATGTCCTGGAGGTTCCTAAGCCTCTCCTCATTTTTTTGAATTTTTGTTTCTTCCTTCTTTTCTGTTTGGTTATTTTCTTCCTTCCTTCTGGTCCACTCCATTGATTTGAGTCCCAGTTTTCCTCCCATCACTATTGGTTCCCTGTGCATTTTCCTTCATCTCACTTATCATAGCCTTCATTGGTTCATCTAATTTGTGAGCAAAATCAACCAATTCTATGAGCATCCTGATCACCAGTGCTTTGAACTGTCCATCTGACAGGTTGGCTATCTCTTGGTTGCTTAGATGAATTGGCTCTGGGGCTTTGATCTGTTCTCCCATTCCAGCCTTTTTTTTGTGGGAGGGGTCTAGTCACAGCTGTTACATAGTAAGGGCGGAGCCGTAGGTGTTCCCCAGGGCAGGGCGGTCCAGTTGCTGGGTTGTCACCCTGTATGTGGCGGCGGGGTCTCGGTGTTTTTAGGTTTTATTTCCTGGTGCTGGGGCCCTGGGTTGCGAGTTCTGTCTTCTTCTCCGTTTTTGCCTGGATTATCTGTGCGCGAATGTGGGACCACCTGGTCAGCCAGCTGCCTTGCACCTGGGGTCCGCTAGCTGCTGCCTGTGCACTTGGGGCCTGCTAGCCACTGCCTGTAGGCCATGGTCTGCCAGCAGCTGCCTGCGCTCCTGGTCCACCAACCTCCGCTTCCTCCTGACACAACTGCGCCCCTCTTACTGGTCTGGGTGAATGGTTGTTGGACCTCCGTACACTTCAATTTTCTCTCAGTTCTGGTTGTTTTCTTGTTTCTGAATCCTTGTTGTCCTTAATTTTGGTTGTGTGAGGAGGCACAGTGTGTCCATCTAATGCCTCCATCTTGACCGAAGTCCCGGGAAGTGACTTTTTAAAATTTGTTGAATCCCTACAACAGTTCCTAGTTCAGAGTAGGTACTCACTAAGTATTGTTGAGTGAATAATCTTTGGCTTTATAGGCAGTAAAATCAAAGCCTGCTGCTTTTTTTTTTTAATGTTGAATTGGTGAATAAAATAAATGTTACATACAAGTTCACATTTGCACTGTAACCATGTGTATATTAATATATATAAATAAACTGACATGGTTAATTTATGTATATTAACATATACATAAATATGGTTATGTATATTAGATATCTACTACAATATATGTATCTACTACATATATGATACATAGATATATTAAATTAATATATGTAACCAAATTTATATAAAGTTTGATTAATATACATAACTGAATTTATGTATATTAATATGTAGCACAAATTTTCCCCACAATGAAGAATTGTGCTATACTCTCCATTTTGCAATTTAATTGCCTCAGCTGACATGTGGTAGTATGTTATTGTATAAGTAAAACATATGTTTAATGTAACTAGTCCCATGTTGATGGTCAGTGTTGTTTGAGTCTTAGTAAGTCCAGAATCACTTATCTGTGATTTCAAAATCTGAACTTCTAAAAGCAAAAGGCTCCTCCTTCCTTCCTTACCTCCTCCGCCCCTCCCTCCTTCCCTGTCTCCCTCCTTACATCTGTCCTTCCCTTGATAACCTTTGGTGTCAACACCCTTCTTGAACTGATCAAGATTTCTTTATAGTCTATTCATCCATCCTAGTGTGAATATCCAGCTGTCTCATTCAGATATATTAATGTTTGATTATCTGGTGTTTCCCAAATCCAGCAAGGTAGTGGTTGTAAGCTTTGTGACCTAATGTATGGTACATGTATCTATAATGTTTCTGAAATCCAAAGTTCTGACTTTTTAAATGCATTTTTCCAAAAAATTCTAATTAGTGAATTTGGAAAATAATCTTTTTATGCTTATCCAGTATCTTTAAGATAAATTCCTAGAAGTGATTCAGAGTAGGTAACATATAGCTTTTGAAATTAGGGGGGAAATACTAACCTAAAAAATATGGAATTAGAATTTTGGAATACTTGGGATTGTTATTCAGTAATATTTTAATGTATTTTTGCAAATGTGTTTAAATTAATGTTTCCAATCATTCTTTCAGTTTGTTAAAATGATTTTTATATATAAGCTACATACTCTTTTGAAAGCCATAGTTTATTTAATCATTTGGTAATTTTAGCTTATATCCAAAGTTTTATTGTCACAGAGAGCAGAGGACAGAAACTATTAGCTGATAATGAGTGTCATAAGGCAAGAATTATCAGGAAAAAAAGTTTAAAAAATGCCAAATACACAAGCTTATTAAAACATCCTTGGTGCACAAAAATTACCAGTATTCGCAAAAGAAGGCGTGGGGATTTGCATTTTTGACTGAATTGTCTTCTCCGTCAAATCCAGTTTGGCCTGATTCTCTGCTAATTTGGCAGCTGGGTTTTTTCAGGGGAACAACACCAAGTAAATAACTGGTTTTGTTCTGTGAAATACCAAGTGGCATCCATTATATGGAAATGATTCATTTATAAAGTAGTCCTCACTCCCCGCTCGTTCGTAAACCCTGCAGAAAAGACATCACACTTGAGCACAATCAAGTCTCTTCTTGAAAGCTGACACTAAATAAAGGCCAACTTAATTGATTGCGCGGACTTCAGATTAGGGCCACAGCACCCACGTGGTTATTAGTTTATTAGGCTTTCTCAAGCAGCAGCATTAATGCAGGCTTTTCCAAAATGCAACATTCTGTATTTTTTTTATTGCAGTTGCTTGAGGCAGAGTTGAAAACATGAAATAGAGATTTCAGTTAATAAATGCAAATGCTTCTGTAGAAGCAAAAGTAACAACTATACCTGGTTTCTGATACTTTTAGCCATAAATAACACATTTATAATGAAAATTTCTAAAAATACGGACTGTACACAAATATAGGAGGGAAAAAATCTCATCCTCCTACTACTTGGACAATGGTTCTTAGCAGTTTAGTGTACTTGGGCTCTGACTTCTCTGTACATGCATTTTTTACATACTTGAAATGGTGCAAAACACCATACCTTTTTAAAAAAGCACATTTTCCCTGTTAACTCTGTCAGTGCTTGTATAGTTAAGATAGCCACTAATATTTATCTGATTATATGAATGATTAATGTGGAAATTTAGAAAATACAATCCAGAATAAATGAAAAATACTCCCCCATAAATTCATCAAGTAGTATTAATATTTGGTATATTTTCTTCAGATTCTTTTTGATATATATCTTTACATTGCAGAAATCTAAAGATTTGATGTATTTATTTTTAGAGAGGGAGAAAGACATTTTGTTTGAGAGAAACATCTATCAGCTGCCTCCCACACACCCCCAACTGGGGACCTGGCCCAGAACACAGGCATGTGCCCTGACCAGGAATCGAACCAATGACCTTTTGGTTTTCAGGCCAGTGCTCAATCCACTGAGCCACCAGTCAAGGCTACATTGCTGCAATCTTAACTGCAGTTTCCTTGTCGTTAAAATCTTAAACATAATTTTTAGAAACTATTTGAAAATACTTTTTGTAAGCAGATGCAAGGGTGAATATTTTTATCACAGAAAATCTGGAGAAAATGGGAAAGTACAAAAGCAAATAAAAATAACTGGTAAACCCTACTACCAGCATTAATGTGTAATATTCTTTTGTTATATTTATTAACTTGGTCTGTTTTAGTGCATACATTTACATGTTTATGAACATAAGAATATAGTGCTGTTTTAAAACAATAAATTTAATGTATTTCATGGATAGTTCAGTCTCCTGCTGGAGATTTTTAGATTGTTTTAATGTTTCACCAAATGTATTTTTGGATAACGTTTTTCTCTGTATTTAAGACACATTCCAAAATTCTCAGTCATAGAGTTACTATGTCAAGGGGTATGTATAAGCATTTTTAAAACTCAATCATGTTTAAAAAAAGAGAGGCAGATCCTCAAAGAATTGTACCGATTTATGATGCCACCAGCAGTTCACTGCAGTTTTCCTGCTGCTTTCCCATTACAGCTTAAATTGCATTTTAATGGCCTTTGATTCAAGGTCACCTTCCAGTGTTCCTGTCTATGGATTGTAATGAGGCAAGAAGCTTGTATGTTAATTTGTCAATAAGACATTCTGGAGGAAGTTTTTGTTCTAAATATTGGGAGCTATTTACTCATAGGAACTCTGTTGCCAGGATTTGTCAACGGAGGAGAAGGAAGGGGTAATCAGCTCCAAGTAGAAAGCAAGGAAGTGAGACTGGGCCACTGTAATTTTTATCCCCTGCTTCTGTTTTCTTGCCTGCCCATTCTCTGCTCAGAGCATGGCTCTCTCAGCGGAAGTTATTCCCTGTGCCTTGTCTCATTCCCTGTTCTCCCAACATCTTACGAGGGTGGCTTCAAGGCTTAAGTTCCTGAAATCACTGGCCCTTACTGCAAAGCATATGACAATGAGAAACTGACTTAATGTGCAAAGACCAGAGCCAAGGCCCCACATGAAAGCCTTGATTAAATAAATAATCATAATTATATATTTTGTATATTATTTATGTAGACTTATTTATATTTATGTTTTAATTACATCTATTTATTTACATCTAGTAACTAATAGTTTCTGCTAAATAGACTGTAACTCTTTTGACATGCAAAATTAATTTCAGTTGTTGTGTTTACTGTTGCCACGGTGGAAATGTTTCAGCATAGGTGGTCCCCAGGTTTGTAATGCTATGTTGCTGTGCAACAGTACCTACCTCTACTCTCCACCCCAGTTTGATTTTCCATCCAAATGTTCAGAGCTCTCCTGGTTCTGAAAACAGAGACTGAAGCTCAGCTCCATCACCTCTTTGTGCTTCCCAGCCTGTAAGCTGCCCTTTTCCAGATTATGTCTTACTTTGGGGCCCCGAAGAGCCATTTAAGTGCAGCAATCATGTTATTTTTACTTTCTTATATTTCTTTCTGTTTATGGCTTCACTGTAAAAAATTCTTGTTTGTTATTGTATTTCTTTTCTTTTCCATGTTTGGTTTTCTTTCCCAGTTATCTTTTGGAGGGACTGCTTGGGTATGTTGTATTGGAACTAAATTTCTCATGTCATGGTATTCCTAAAAGCAAAATAAAACAAGAACTGTTTATCCTGTTCTTGATTTTTTTTAAATTGTATTTATTTATTTATTTTGCTTAAAGGAAATGGACAGTTGGCTAAGGATCGCTACAAAATGGTATGCAGATATCCATTCTGTGGTCTTCATTATACCAACAGCTGCCTACATTTTTTTTTTTTTGGGGGGGGGGGAGTGTTCCAGTTGCAGACAGAAGACAGTGAGGAGAGTGGACAGGGAAAGACACATTTGTTTATTAGAACCTTTGCTTTACAACTTTGTGAATCAGCACGGTGGGTCACAAATGGAAAAAGACTTGAGTGAGCTGTTCTCCCTCTTTTAAGAGACAAATGCATCAAAGCATTTTGACACAGCTGAAGCTTCCTGGATTATTCTTGCTAAAGACATCGGGACTTAGTTCTAAAAAGTCTCATATTACCCTCACAGAGCACACATTTGTTAGCTGTCATTCTGAATATCCAGGTACATTGTTAAAATGGCATTCTTTTAGTCTCAGGATTTTTATCTTGAAAGTTACTTTTGCTGCCTCTTCCCCATTGTGTAGTCTTCCTTGTCTTGGATTGAGTTGGGGGATCTGGGTCCCCCGTCACAGCCCCAAATCTAGGAAACATAAAGCACCATTATTAGGTTATTTGTAGAAACCAAAGCCTAGATTGGAAGCATTGGTCAAATAAAAAATAATTTGATTAAATACAACATAGCAGTTTAAATTCTGGGAGAAACTAGAGGCAAATATACTGACCTTAATGGCTTTGGAGTTACTTTTTATAGTCTCACACCACTTGAAATCAAGGGCTTATTCTGCCAGTCATGTGAAAGCAGCTTTAGAAAATACACAGCCCTGTGTTTCTTGATGGAGGCTGAAAATAGCATATACCGTATGTGAGTAGAACACATTCTTTATTACTTTATTTGCAGAACATTTTTGTGGTTGGCATAAGAGAATGAGAAATGTAGACTTTTACAGGGCTTTCTGAGTCTTCCATGATCCCGTTCCTTTCGTGGTTTTTCCTTTCCTTCATGTGAAAACCGTGCTCTACATCCAGGGCCCAGGTGGGCTGAAGCACAGGACTTCCAGATGCGCAGAGCTGTCTGGTCTTCTTCATGCGCCCTATTCACCTTTGCCCTCTACCGAGGCCAGTAAAACACCACAGCTGAATTGCAACAAGCAGAGGGGGTCAGTTTGCTGAAGGTGCACATTCTGGAACCTTCCTTCTCCTTAATTTTTCAGTGTTAATTCTGGCTGTCAGGAAGTGTCCCCCTAAATCTCTCAGGTTGTATTAAGTTATTTTTTTGAATATGTGTTGTTGACATAGAACACTAAGCGGAAATATAATAATAACCCACTGTACTTTAAATACATATCAAAATGCCTGATTCTAGACTTTAGGCCTCTGCAAGGAAATGGTGTAGCTCCGAGTCATCCCCACAGCACTGTTGGAGAAAGCTTCATGTTCTTAGACACCTGCCCCTGCCGTAACCATGGCTTGCACTCACCGCAGGCTCCTGGTTAAAAGTTTTCTCCTAAAGTCTGCTTTTGCTTCCGCATTAGAGCTGGATTATTTAACTCCCTTGTTTAGATTCTTGCTTAAAGATAATTTCACTTAAATCTCAAAGCAAAGTTGTAGTATTCTCTTCTAATGCACTAGTAAACAGCAAGCAAACTTCCAAGATGCTCTTTTAAGATACCCACTTATGTAGCCTATTTATATTATTATAGGCAGAGTTTTTCAAAATTGTATAAAATAGTCAGTTTGGTCACCATGTGGTAGATGGAGAAATCAATAGGTATATTTCTAAACAATCTGAAGGGTATGGAATAAAGGAGCTCTATTTGTAAAAACAGAATTCTGAAATTATTTGTAAGGAACTATTTTTTTTTCTCCCTATTCCTTAGTGTGTTTTCCTGTAATGAGATATTGTGTCTCCAAATCTAAAAACGTTTTTGTTGCTGTTGACAAGGAAATATACTGGGACTCTGATAGTGTGATCTCTTTGTTTACTAAGAATGAGATCTCTAACACCAGTTAGAACACCTGTGCTTTGGGGAGGATAATGTTAAAATCTTAGATCCAGCTTCTGCTTCTCTCTCTTTCTTACTCCAGCTGTTCTTAGAAATACATAAGCTCCTATGTCAGACTTAAATATCTTTTTAAAATGTTGAATGGAATGTTTTTTATGGTTATCAGAAACGTCTCACTTTCATAGGTAACCTGCACAGATGCCTATCCCAGAGCAGTAAGCAATAAAACCTACGGGAATCAGTTTCTAGGTATGTAAATCTTTGGGGCATATGAAGCCAGCGAAGAATTCTTGTAGAAGCAGATAATTATCACTGTTGTTCAGTTAGGCTGTTAGATGAAGCCTTTCTGATAAAAACCTCCAGGGTGTTTATGCTGAGCCCAAGTGCTGGCTGCCTGCCTTTGACCGCTGAACATGGAGCCGGTCATGCCTGTTGTATCCCGTGATTCTGGTGGCCCAACACCTACCTTGCAGGGCTTCTCCATTTCTCATGAAATAACAATTAAGTTTGGATTATTCAAAGTACCAATGTCCGTTTAAATTATAGGGGGCGTCTTTTGTGTAC
Source organism: Anoura caudifer (assembly GCA_004027475.1). Lineage (NCBI taxonomy): Eukaryota > Metazoa > Chordata > Mammalia > Chiroptera > Phyllostomidae > Anoura > Anoura caudifer. Next base: position 462,191 of record PVKU01000431.1, on the reverse strand, counting down.
CTCCCAGAGTAATTAAGTATTTAAACACAAAGAGAAGCCTTCAACCCAGTTTATTCTCGGAGGCCATTGGTATATCCTGTGTCACTGGCAGTAAGTTCAGACACGGTGGGAAGTAGAAAATCCCAGCCTAGTTCTTTCTACTAAACGCTGAAAACACCTACAGGAGGAAGAAACTGCTTGGCAAGTCCCCACCCCCACCCTGCAGGAATTCTCTAAACTTTCATGGACAACCGGGAGAGGGGTGGGGGTGGGGCAGGGGCGAGCAGAAGCCAGCTTTTGGGAAAGGAGCCTGATGTGTCTCACCCTGTCCCTTAACTCTGAGAACCTCTGACTTACAATATCCCCAAGACAATCAAAAGGATCATTTTCAATATTCCCTAATCTTTGACCCGGTTGTTAACGCCCTCTTCTGTCTTTAGGGTCCGTGTCTGCCTGCCTGCTTACCTACCTATCTAATCCATGCACTGGATCACTCTAATCCATTTATCCTGTCTACGCTACTCACTGGAAGATCCCTTTGTGTATTGTTAAATTGCCTTTCCCTGTGACTCCACCTCTGTAAGGTTCCTCTCCTCCCACAGGAGAGCTTTCTTTCCTTCAAGGCTATGGCTGCAGCTTTGTCTTTCCAAAAATACAGCATGATCAGATCTGATCTTCACAATCCTCCAGCCACCAACAAAAAGATGAACAGCTAGAAGATAGAAGCCAAATTTTGAAACATGCCATGGAACATTTTTCAAGTCGAATTTTAGTGAAGATACCTTATTGTATCAACCATGGTCGAATCCGACACAGTTGGTACTGGCCCAGGACTGTTCCACCTTCCCAACACTCACCGACCCATACCCCATTCCCGCAGGTCATTGTTTGCAAAGTTGCACAGCCAATATTTGCTCTGTGTAAACAAGTGGTCATTTCAACAAGTGTTATATTGTCTACCTGGCTTGTTAAAGGGATTGATTTTTTTCTTAGTAAAAAAGAAGACCATCTTAATTTTCCTTTTGATCCAACTCATCGTGAATTTTGATGAGTTCTATTAGAAAACCCATCTGTTTTTTGTCACTTTAGATTATTTAGTTACACGTTTATTTTTGGAGCACAGTTTACAGAAATTTTGTTAAACAGTTTGCCTTTCATTGGCTGGTTCTTGGTCTTGTCTGTAGAAAACGTAGAAATGTGTGTTATTTCAGAGTCACTGCTAAACAAGTGCTCAGCTGGTAAGTATGACACTTTAAAGGGGTAAGTGATCCTGGATTATAATAGAGGATGGGATATTCCTTGATTTTCTAATTCTTGAGAAGCAACTTTCCTCAGTGGGTGCTATCTTCTTTTTAACAGGTTAGTAAGTTATAACTTACTATAAAATTCATTTGTTTGACAAGGGTACAATGAAGTGATTTTTAGTAAATTTACAGAATTGGGCAGCCATCATCACTATCTAGTTTTAGAACATTTTCATCGTCCCAAAAGAAACTTCAAGCCAACATGTTTGCCTTCATTCCTGCCTGCCTGCCCAAGCAACCACTGTGGATAGTTGTATCTTTCCCTCAGAACAACCAGATACAGAACTAATGTCCAGTACACTCTAGTACGGGATAGTAAATAAGTATCAGAAATCAAAAGGTCTGTCCTCTGCCCGAGCACTTCTCTCCCAAAGTTCAGAAGGGCAGTCATTGGTAACTGATTTTTCAGTTCTGTCTTTTATGTTAAAAAATGTTTGTCCTCAATCTGATCTCTGACTTGTGTCACCAAACCACCTTACAAGCCTGCTTATTTCCCTACTTTAAATCCATCACACCTATACAAATGTGGGGCTTGTGGCAGTATAAAAACATATAATGCTCTTTCAAGGACTCTTTTTCTGTGGTAGTTTGTTGAGAAAGTACTTCATGAATATATATGATAAATTTTTAGTGAGCAGTGGATCTTCTTTTTCAGTTTTCACAAACTTTCTAGTAAAAATACCTGACAAAATTTGCGGGTGCTCCTGCAGGGGGGAATCTCATGACTCACGAGGTGGGCACCCTTGCATCCATAAGCTTGTTGGTACCTAACAGTTTTAGGTGGGGATGTTTTTATAAACAAGTTAAGCTCTCAGAATGCTAATAAGGAAAAGCTAAGATGTCTTGGTCTCGGAAAAAACTTTATGGGCATAAAATTTCTTGGCTAAACTGGTTCCTGTTAACATACAGTGATATACCTGTATTATAAATTTAACATGGTGGTTTATTAGTAATAGTTACTAGAATTAAGTGGCACATATGGGTAACAGGGAAACATTTTCCAGACTTTTATCCCCTCCCCCATGAGAGGGTTGAATTATATACTAATTTTTTTCTTAGTATATATTAATTTTTGCAGAAATTACAGACATTGAAAATGCCTGTAATGTTATCCAGAGGGCCTTCCTGTGTATCGCTTTTGGGAAAATAAAGCTTATAGTTGATTGTCTCAGTCTTTCCCACTGACTATATTGTTCACTTGTAACACGTAATGGAGGACACTGAGGGGGGTGCTTTGCCATTAAGAACAGGAGCTCCTGAGGTCAGATTTCTGGTTCAAATCTGGGCTCTGCTGCTATCTACCTGTCTGACCTTGGGTATCTCACTTCATCTCAGTTTCTCTTTTTTAAAATATTTCCTAGGGTTGGTATGAGGATTAATTACTGTATTTTTCAAACTATAAGATGCACTTTCCACCCCAAATTTGGGAGGAAAGGGGGGTGCATCTTATAGTCTGAATGTAGCTTACCTGGCTTGCTGTGGAGAGGGGGTGGTGGTGGGGTGGGGTCACAGGAGGCAGAAACAGGGTCGCCTCTGCATTTTCCTCCCAGTTTTGGGGGGGGTGGGGGTGTGTGTCTTATAGTCTGAAAAATACAGTAGATGATACACAAAGCACAGTAAGTACACTAATGGCACATGAGTAACATTTACTGAGAATCATTACTTCGTGGCTATTTTATTCTACAGCTTGACTTGATAGAGGCTTTCTGGTGACTACTGAGGTTTTTTTAGGCCTGAGAAACTCATCAGCTATTTGTTTTCATTGATAAGTCAATTCAGTAAATTCTGTTTCAAGACCCAGATTTCTTAAATCTTTAGGTTCACTGTATAAATCCCTTTTATTTATTGTTTCAATTTGTAAATGTTAGAAACACATTTTCTTTGCTCGGTGTTTAACTTCCATCTTCAACAGATTACATACAAGTAACAGATTATATATTCAAACCCATACATAAATCTAGACATTTCCTTAATTTTTTCAATTATATTTACACATTTAATAATTGCCTTCTTGAACACTTCAAATGTATAACCATAACAACGTGCAAATCTGGCAGCGAAGGATGTCCAGGCCCTTTAACCAGACCTCGTCTGCCCACGTCTGTGCTGTCGGAGAGCCTCGGGCCAGCGCTGCGGTGGGAAGGGGTCCCGGGCCTCACCCTTGTACCTCTGCTTAGAGCCTTGAGAATGTGTCGCGTGGCCCCTTCCCCTTTTTAAGCCGTAACCTCTGCTGTGAATTACTGAGATTCTACATCCATTCAAACCTAAGTTTCTACTAATTCAGTTCTTCACCCTTCTGAATCAAAACGTGTTATTTTATAATAAGATAACCATACTTTATTTGATACCCTGTCTTTGGATATTTTGCTATTTCCAGTTTTCAAGCATACTTGTGGAAATATTCTTCTGCACATCCATATCTCTTTTGGGTAACTCACGAAATAGAATAACTAGGTGCCGTTACCCCAACATCAGTGATGTGATGTAGTCTGATACCTACTGGTACAAACCTTTGACTGATGGGCCTATCTGCTTCCTGGTGAACCTGAGAATCATTTTACTAAATTAAGGAACAATCCTATTGGGATTATTAAGAGAAAATGTTGTTATATAGTAATATGGTAGTATCAAGCCCTTTGTGATATAGTGGAGTTAATAGAAATAAAACATAGAAGCAAAATGATATGTTTTCTTGTAATTTGACCAAAAAAAGCTTCTAAAGTTAGTTCTCTTAGAGATCAAAAGAGAAGCAGCAGTGGAAGTCTTTTTCTGGCAGATATTAGAACACATATTACACACTTAAAATTGTGGCATTGGCATCAAAAGGGATTAGCTAAGTGCACCTTTATTTGTCCTATGGAAAACTTTCCCAAAAGTCACGTGGATGTAGTTGAATTTTTACAAAATGCCTTTTTGACTACACTCAAGATAATCATATCTTCTTTCTGCATACACTTTTGTATTTTATCATGATCGTATACTAATTTGAAACCTTCCTTGCATTTCTGGAATTAATCACACCTCGTTCTAAAAAACAGTCATGAAACATCAGTGTTCTGAAAGTTTCAGAGTTTTGAATTTGCCTTCAAGAGGAAAATTAGTCTGTAGAGAGCTTTTGCTCCTTAAATGTTATCTAGGGTAACTTCTGATATTTTGCAATGGAAGAGGACTTGGAAAGCTGCTTTGTGCTCCAGCATAGTCCCCTAAACAAATGCACTAATGGGATTGCCGTCCTTGGAGAGGACTATTGTGGCTTTTGTCACCTTCCCAGATACTTACTGTTTGGGAAGGATCACCAAAAGAATGCATGTGTTGTAATCATCCTGACGACAGACATTGCAGGCCAAGGTTGGTCTTTATGCTTTATGGACGTGTGCTTTATGCAACCTTTATGCAAGGTTGGACGTGTGCTTTATGTATTTAATCTTTTTAATGAAATCCCAAGGAAAATATCAATCCAGCTGCTAATGACAGTAAATGGGCTTTGCTCTCACAGAGTGCTCTCACTCCCAGGGGCACAGAGCTCTTCACGGTTAATTACTTCAGTCATCCTCGTGGTTGTCCCAGGAGGTGGGTGGATGAGCACTTCCTCTTTAAAAAAAAAAAAAGGTAATTAATTGAATTTTCTTCTGTTCTACATTCTGTGTTCTAGAACCAGGTAGCTACCTTGTAAAGACCATCTGTACGTCGGTTGGTGGACTTGGGTTTTAAAATCACAAGCTTCTTTCACATACAAAGGCCAAGCTTGAGGCAGATGTGGAATAGTAAAGTTGGAGATTTGGGTGGTAGTTTGGCAAGATGCTCTGAGTGCTATAGTCCACAGCTGGTAAAAAGAGACAGGTAATGGCTGAGTTGCTGCTTTGGTACCTCAATCGGAAGTAGTAATCCGTGGTGTTGAAGGTTTGTTCCTGAGCCATCTCCTCATTACACTTACTCTTCCTCCAGCATTATACCAGGTCACTACAAACAACCTCTGTGAAGCCCGTTTTACAGAAAGGGACTCGCTTCTTTCTCATCCTTGTCCAATGTATTAGTAGCTGGGGTTTTCACAGGGACGAAAGTGAGATGTCTGAAATTTTTAGCTGGTTTCCATCCTGACCTGACCCTCCGTTTCCCTGCCAGGCTGACTTTCCTCTTGTTTTTGCTTCCTCAGAAATGACAGTGCCTCTCTCTGGAAAACATCTTGTCAGGGGAACAGGAATATAAGTAAAGCTGTTTTTATCTAGCGATCCCCTTCTTTTTCCTTTTACAGTATGCCATTCATTCTTCTCAAATAGTTGGGTGGTTTTAGTTCTTTCTGTCTCTTCAGTTAGACTGTGAGTTTTTTGGGTGGAATGTTCAGGTCGGTGTCATTTTTTTTTTTAACTCCTTTTAATTGCCCCCACATAACCCTCATCACTGGGGCATCTGGGTGCACAATAAACACTTGTGGTGGCTCTATTTGCCATCTACAGCTGTCAACAAATACTGCCTTTACCTATTAACTGTGTCATTTTAACATTTTTTTCTTTCTTTCAATAAAGGCTTAGCTGTCACCACTTTTTTTTTTCCTTCTGCTAATTTTTTCCCGAAGTTACCCTGAAAGAGAGGCCTTTAAAAATGCAAAGGATTATACTTAAATTGTACAGTGTACTCAGGCTGGGGACTAATTACAAGGTCTGAAAACCTCTTCAGGTGGCTGGGCTCTGTAGCAGGACTAAAATACTGCTTTCCTAAATTGAGAACAGCTGGGGCCGTGTTGCCAGCGAGTATAAAGGGCCTGTGCTGGCGCTCCGTGTTGTGAGGAAGCCTCCGCTCTTCAGAGCTTCAGCTAAAGGCACCCTTTCCTCACCGGGGTCCTGGTGGGTAAGTGCCCAGAGCCCATCCTCTGGCTGCCAGTTTCTACTGTTTGCCAGAAACTGTTGTGGCTGCATCAGAATGTTACCAATGTACCATGTCAGTTGTAGTAAATTATTTTATCCTTCAAAAAAAAGGAGAGCTTGTTACCTCAAGAGACATAGTTAAGGCTCCGTGTGACTAAGGCTTTGTGTTATTTCAGAGGCTGTCAGCTTTCCTAGTGTATGGCATGCATCTGCGAATATAAAAAGGTAAACTGAGGCAGTTCCATTTCTTGAATATATCCTGGAGTGGTCACTTTAAAAGATTTCAGATTTTTAATAAGAAAATAGGACTGTTTGGGCAAATGCTGAGGGTAACAATTATTCAGCTCATATAATCAACGCATCACAGTTTTGAACTCTTCAAGGCTCATAGAAAAGGTACAGTCTTAGGAAAGAATGATGTGACCTGGACAGGTTCTAGCTTATTGTGACTTCATGGTTAGCAACAGGTAGTAGTGTTGGAGGAAGTGTTTGCAATGTTGGATCCTGACTTCTATTTAAAGAAATTTAAAAGGAATTGATATGCTGGCACCTGCTCAAAAGAGAAGAATTCCAAGATAAAACAATTCAGTATTTTTTAAATAAACTCATCTCAGCAGCTCTATGTTCTGACAATATATTTATAAAGCACACGGCCTTGGTATTTGTTTCCATGTTTTGATAATATTTTGTTTTGGATGGCTGACAATTGGACAGGCGTGATTTCTGAACATAGTTTTGTTTTGTTTTGTTTTGACAGGTGGGACAGTGAAACCGTCTGGGAGGAGAAGCCGGCCTGCCGCCCTGAGAGTGCCGGATGCACAGTGGTGAGCTGCATGGGAGGGACTGTCCTCAGGCAGCTGCTTTCTACCTTTGGTACCAGGAAGCAGAGCCAGTTGAAGAGTCCATGTGGATCTTGCAAACAGAAGGATTAAAAAACGTTTCTACAAAGAACTTTACCATCTCTCTTTTGATCTGAAGACTGGGAGACAATGGACATTATAGAGACAGCAAAACTTGAAGAACATATGGAAAATCAAACCAGTGATCCAGCAAATACTTACACAAGACCTGCCGAGCCTGCTGAAGAAGAAGAAAAAAATGGCAATGGTAAACCTAAGAGCTTATCCAATGGGTTGCGAAAGGGCACCAAAAAGTACCCAGACTACATCCAAATTGCTATGCCCACTGACTCGAGGAACAAATTTCCCCTGGAGTGGTGGAAAACGGGCATTGCCTTCGTGTACGCCCTTTTCAACCTCGTCCTGACCACCGTCATGATCACAGTTGTGCACGAGAGGGTCCCTCCCAAGGAGCTCAGCCCTCCTCTCCCAGACAAGTTTTTTGATTACATTGATCGGGTGACGTGGGCATTTTCTGTATCAGAAATAAATGGGATTATATTAGTTGGATTATGGATCACCCAGTGGCTGTTTCTGAGATACAAGTAAGTAGGCCTAACATGTTTTTGGGGGAGTTGCCCTTAGTTTGTATTTAAGTCAGTAGATGTGTACTTGAAACTGTCTTCCTTGGTTTTTATCTCATAAATTCAGTCTTATTCAGGCATTGGATGAAAGGAAGTGATAGAAGGGTCTACCACATTGGATAAATCCAGTCACCGTTCAATAAACATGTATGGCGCAACTATGTATAAAAGTGGCAGTTGTATAGGAAAGAACAGAAATGCTGTGGTGGGTGATTCAGGGCTTAGGAATTTAAGGTGCAGTTGTGACTTCAAGCAACTTGGCACTATGGTATTTGCATGATAAATCAAGAGTCCTGCAGAGTAATACCATTCATTTCATCATGCTGGTGTTATTTCAGGCTCTTGACGGGTGGGGAAAGGGGTAGGCTGGGGAGCTTGTTTCTCCATTACTCACAACTGATAACGTCTACAGATGTTAGCATGCTTTGAGGTTTGCCTTTATTCAGGAGTTCTCAATTTACATTTCTTTTCCATTTGTCTATTGGTAATCCAGTCACAAGAATCCGTTTAAGAAACTGAATTTAGCAATGGGCCCATGCGGTTTTGGTTTTACATTTCTAAAGGAAATGTGCTGTCTGGTTTCCCCCATGGCACCACAAAGAGGCTCTTAGTTCCCTGCTTTCTGTCTCCCTGTTTTCCCAGTAACAGGAATCAGGAAGTACTAAGCCAGGTACTTTTGCATAGACGACACTAAAAACTAGGGCATAGTTCTGAAGGGGTAATTTTTGCTTTCCTGTTAATTCCATAAAAAATAAAATTCCCTCTATTTCCCTTCTCATCTCATCCATCATTCAGATGCTTGTCCTCTATTAAGATTCTAGTAATTAAATCACTAAAATATAAGTTTAATTAAAACATTGATTACAAACTGAGGCTTTTGAAAATGCATGCTGACTTAGTTGATACAATTAAAAAATTGAGACTTTGGTAGGATTTTAATATTAATGCCTCATGATCATTTTTAGAAGAGGGAATTTATGCTATATTGTTCTTTCCACTGGTTTTTGCTGTGAGGTTAGAAGAATTCAATCTATTTATCCTTGCTAACAAGTCCCCTAAGTATTTTCCTTAAAGTATCTCTCTTAATATGTTTCCTTAATATGTGTAAGTAAAATAGCTATCACTTTTCTTTTACTTAGTGTAACTTTTTGCTGCTAAAGTTGTCTTTTATGGCATGCTTATGCTAAAAGTGAATTGTATTTGCTGAACTTAAGCATTTTTCTTTTTCATGTCTGGAATTCATACTGAATACAGAGAGACTGCTTGGGCCAAAAATATTTGTGTTCTCCTCTAATTTAGAGCCAAGTTTTATTCATATATGGGTGAAAAAAGAAATTTTCTAGCTTCCAACCTGAAGTACAATCTCAATTTGTTTGAATCCTCACCTGAGAATTGTTGACTGCCTCTTCATTATTAACTTAGAGTTTACCATGTCAAAACTTGTCGCGTATCTGGCCACATATTTTAGTGATATCTGCTGTTTTGGTCACAACCCACCATCAAAAACTTGTTGGGGAAATCACACTAATTTTTCTTTCATTTCTGAGGTAGAATTGGAGCTTATATTTTAGTAACTAGCGGAGTAATTTTCATAAACCTGTTTTGAAAATTTCAGCTGAATAAGAACTCCCTCCCTTTCTCTCTCTCTCTCTCTCTCTCTCACTCACTCAAAAGCTCCTTCAAAGCCATGGGAAAAAAATCAGTAGTAGTAGCTCTTTTTCTAAATAAGGTTGCAGAATGCATGTTGCACCTTCTTAGTTAATTTTCTATACAGCTGAACTCAAAATACTGGAGTGAATATAATTGACTTATAATAATTCCTGCTTATTACTTCACCTAGTCTAACACATGGAGCACAGTTTGGAACTCTTTGGAGGCCTGGGGTTGAATCAAAAGGTGAACTGTTTTTCAGTTAACCGGACTGAGAGATTCAGCACTGTTTTATCACCTGTTCTTCTTAAGCGCTAGAAAAGGCAAAGCTTGAACAGGAAGCCTTTAAAAGGAGAGCCTTGCAGTAAATACATACTTTCATCAACTAGTCAAGGTGGTGTTTCTCTCTGTTTCAACCCCAGAAGCCCTGGAATATTCTTATACTGGAAATGGGCATCTAAACTTAGATTTGTGCATGATTCTTTAAATTAGGAGTCCAGCAGTTACCTGAATTAGACCCCGATACATGTTAGACCACAGTCTTGTAGAAAACTTAAAATATGACACATGCCCAAAACTGCCTGTTTTTTCCAGAAGTCTTTGACTACTACCAGTGTTGGAAGTTGATAGGTCTGAAAATGGGAGACCTGGAATAAAAGAGTGTATGTACTAGGGAAGTTACACGTTGTAATTCTAGGGGCTCTCTGGATCCCACTCATCTCTTAATCCCCAGAGCCCCAGGTCTGTAGACCCACCCCATAACCAAACAGAGGAGGAGCTGTCATCTTCAACGAGAACCGAGGACACTCGGCACCCTTGAGGCCCACTCAGGTACCCTGAGACAGTGGTGCAAAGCAGCGAAGCTCTTCCCTTTGAAGGACGATGTGCTCAAGGTCAACAGCTCAGAACTAGTGCCTTAGGCAGAGGACATGGGTGGTAGGGGACAGGGACTAATGTTAGTCAAGACAACTATCTTCACCAAAAAATAAAAAGTGAAAAAGGACTTGTGGGTGGGGTGGGGTTTTTATTTTTTTTTTTATTTTTTTTTTGCCTTTCTTGTTCAAGATTGAATAAAATAAAGGTAAAATGATCAGTTTATAACTTCACTATCAAATATTCTTAAATGTACCAGGATGCTCTGAACTTCTTCAAAATATTCTCTGAAAATTTATAATATAGTCTTAGACCAAATAGTTCATGCCCAGATCGTCAAAATACATTTGGATGGTCCCCAAATAAACCTTGCTTATTATATAACAGGTTCAATGAGTTGTCCCATCTCCCTATGTGTCCAATTATGTAGCATCACCTTAGCTCATTAGTTAATTCCTCCGTGACTGTGGGTTGCTTATACCTTTGAAATGTTCTCAAGAGAGGGTTTTATTAATCCTCTGAGTTGACTGGAAACGTAGAGAGATTCATTGAATTCTCTCACAAAGAGTGGCTTTTTTAGGAAAGGTGGTTTTCTAGAGCCCTCAGTCTGTTTTAACTCCTCCGCTGCCCACAGGCTCACCGCTCGTGGGCCAGTCCACCCAGACTCGCTCCACCAGGTGAAGCCTGCAGCGCTGCCTCTCCCCAGCCATGGGGACGGCTGCTCAGAAATAGGCTGCCACACTGCGGTCTGTTAATGCCATTTTGGGTCATTTTCTTATTCTGTTGAATACTCTTTATTGCATTAGGAACAGACATAACCAGTAAACTTATGTTTCCCCATCCCTGTTATTCTTTAGGTCAATAGTGGGACGCAGATTCTTTTTTATCATTGGAACTTTATACCTGTATCGCTGTATTACAATGTACGTCACGACCCTGCCTGTGCCCGGAATGCACTTCCAATGTGCTCCAAAGGTAAGCACCTCTGAGTTACCACGTACAGGAAATCAAGAAACCAGCGTTAAACATTGGCTCTCTGTCATACATTCTTCAGTACACTTTCATGTGTCGAACTGAAATCTTGCATATTTTCTGTTTTTCTTTAGATTTGGGGGGGGGAAGAAATGAAAATATATTCATAAAATGTATATCTTTGTGCATAAAAATTTTATTTTCTGCTAGCTGAAAGTTATGATTGGGAATTTGACTCTGCTGTTTTACCCTCTCTGTACTCAGTTACGCACTCATTCTACAACTGCTGCAATGTACTAGGCACTGGGGTGACCAACAGGTTCTTCTCCTAGAGCTTATATTCTACCGAGGGATGACAAACAATAAAGAAATGCGTAACCTGTCACATGGTGATAAGCCAGGTGGCTGTCAAATGAACAGTAAGGCTGAGTAAGAGTGAAAGGGACTATGGGGTAGGTACTGTTTTGCAAAGAGATCAGAAAGGCTTCTTTAATAAGAAAGCATTTGGGCAGAAATCAAGATGGGGCAGTGAGCCACGCAGCTGGGGTGAGAGCTCCAGGCTGAGAAAGTAGCTCAGTCACAGTACGTTCAGGAAAGAGCAGGGAGGCCATTGTGGCGGTGGAATCGTGCGGGCGAAGGTGGTGCAGCTGTAGATCCCATAAAACCTTGTGGCCATTGTCGGAACTGGGACCTTGGCGGTGGCAAGTAAGGAAGAAGTGAGACATTATTCGATTCAGGACACATTTTGAAGATAGAGCCAACAGGGTATGTTAGTAAGTTGGATATGGGTTTAAGAGAAAGAAGCCAAGGGTGAGCCCAGTTTTTAGCATCTGGAAAGACCGAGTGGCCTTTCATTGAGACAGTGTGAGAATGGATCCTGAAACCATCTTAAAGCAGGATTCACGGTTTCACCAGGAAGAGTCATTTCTTGAGAGAGCTGTTCATCATCTTGGACCCCAGCATACCCTGGTTTATAAAAAGGAAAACGTACAAATCCTGTGCTTTCTGGGTGAAGGAATGGAGTCTAACATCATATTTCCCTGGACACTAAGCAGATGTCCAAAGTGGAAGGAAAAATGGAGCTGCTCTAAAGAAGTCAACAGTCTCCCTCACCAAATATAGGTGTGGTTTGGAGAAGCTCTAATTTTCCAAAGCCATCAAAGCAGAAAGTATCTGTAATTAAAACTGTGTGCATGTTGAATTTAAACATTGGCTGATTTTTAGTGAAGCTAAATTAAGGCATAGGAGAAGTTCAGAAACATAATAAACACTTCTAAGGGGTTATTGCATTGTGTTAAATGAAGAACTGGCCACAGGAAAAAAGGCAAGCCCATCCTAGTAATGGATGAGGTTTGCAGGGGTGAATTGCTATGATTATAGAAAGAAAGTATCCTCCATGGAGGACTTGCAGTTTTCAGAAGCCACAGTAGTAAAAATACTCCTGGAAAACCCACCTACAAATACAGTGGAAGCTCTGGGAGCATCCTTACTAATCAGCTCCCATGTTCAGGTGTCGGGACCCCTTCCTGGAGTGTAAGCAGGCTGAAGGTGCCTGAGTCATGATTCAGGAAAACAAACACCATCACTTTGTTGGATGGAAGCAACGTGGTGTTACAGAAGAGGAGTCAGGATTTCATTCTAAACGTGGTCTAGCTGCTGGCTTTGAGTGCTCCATGGATTTTGCGGTTACAAGGCTATTAGGTGGTCTGCCTGTCTCCTCTGTTGCCTGCTCTGTAGAATGCCCTTCGTGACTATAAGCAGTGACAGAACTGTGTACACTGAAACCACTCTCCATGGCAGGGTGTCAGATCTAGTCACTGATGCCTAACACAACTTGTCACTCACCGGATGTGGTCACCACAGGACCCTTGCTGAAATCCTTGGCTTTCACAGTTTCCAGCTGCCTTCTCCCTTATCTATCCTCTTGTTTCCCTTCAGTCCTCTGCTTGTGATTTGCTTCCAAACCACCACCCCAAGCTTTTGTTTACAGTCACAAAATCTGTGTTCTGAGAAGTGTGTTTAAATAAGTTGCACATGAAATTACATAGCTTTTTAAACCCATTTTGCTACATACAAGAATGTCGGGCTGGCATAAATACAGTCCCTTCCCTGAGAAAATCCCCCCCAACAATAGATGTCCAAAGGTCTTCTCCCCTTAATTGAAGGGACGATGTGGATGGTAAGGTCTCTGGTTTGGCAGTAGTCAAGTTGGGCTCTCTTGCACCTTATTTATTTTTGTGGAAAATGGCATGTGGTACCCTGGCTGGTGTGGCTCAATTGGTTGGGCGTTATCCCACAAACCAAAAGGTTACAGGTTCAGTTCCCAGTCAGGGCATGTGCAAGAGGCAACCGATCATTGTTTCTCTCTCACGTCAATGTTTGTCTCCTTTTCTTTCACCCTCCCTTCCCGTGTCTCTGGAAGAAGAAGAATTTTAAGAGAGACAGAGACAGAGAGAGGGAGAATGAATGAATGAATGAATATGGTGCATGGTGGTCATAGTTTGAAGAACCCTTAGGAATACTGAGTCCTGTCTGCTTTGGCTGTTATGATTGATGCTTTTTCTCTTAGCTTTCTACATCTTCTGATGTCTGAAAAATGAGGAAATTAATAGGAACTAGGATCTTAAGTGGTGTGTGATAGGGGGTTCTAGTGAAATAGAACAGAATTGGAAAGCAATCCATTCATTCCCAATGCTATCCCCACCCTGCACTTCCCGGTATTTTTTCTATGCTCTTTTTATTCCACCCTCCTCCCTGCCAAGCTGAGGTTTTATTTAGCATTTTTACTGGGCGTGATTGGATGTCTCAGAGAAGCAATGACAAGATTGAGGAATTAAGAACTGAGAAAAGACATAGCAAGGAGAGAGTCCTTCCTCTCTTCTGTAAAGGCACATTGAATCAAATGCTCTCAGATCTGCATTCACCAGGACTGCTGAAGGAAAGAGGGGAGAAGAGAAATGTCTGGCTTATTTTAGCTCCTAGTTTTTTTTATGTCTTTGGATCCCTCCAACCCCAAGTAAAGGGGCTGATGGCCTTAAGTGTTTCTGCCCCTAAAAAACTAGAGTATTGACTTGGGATGAGTGAGTGGATAAAAAAATTGTGGTTTTGAGACAAAGAATAGTGTGTCCCTTTAAACTGGGAATACAGTGGTTGGGCAGAGCGTACATACATACCTTTATACTTGATCTCAGTGTTAACAGTCATTTGTACCAACTGCGTGACAAATTCCTGAAGGGCTGTGGGTCATCTGATAGAGCATGCGGCCGGATCCCGCCCTCCCATCAGGGCACAGCACATCCTTCATGTAGTTTGCAGTGCACCTTTCTTGAGCTGCACCTGAAAGAGTCCTACAGCTCTGTCAACAGTGCTCACCTTCCTCGGCTGCGGATCCTCAACCGCCTTCTAGAGCCTGTCTCTTCAAGGTGGGATCACCTGTTACTCGGCACATTTGCTTCATGGACTCTCAACTCTTGCTAAAACACACAAGTTCTCTTGGTTTTTGTCACCCAGGTTTGCCCTAAGCAGGCTTTTGAAGAAGGTTGTTTCTTCAAAACCTCCTGCTTCTCCCCCTGCCCTAGAATCTGGCTTACGTCATTTTCGGTTGGAGACCTGTTCTCGACTGCTAAGCAGCCATGGTGTGTTTGCTTTTTTTATAAGGGTCGCCTTAATACCGGAAAGCTGTCCAGACTCATGAGGTAGCTGTTATTCGGGGAAGTTTTACATACCCCAGTGTGGATGTTTCAGGCAAGAACTCCTGCCCCAAGTCCTTATTGTACTGGGTTGGGTGGAGTTCCATGTGCTTTGGAGGCTACCTTAATTTCTTTCCTCCTAAACTCTCTTCCCACCCATCTGTGCATGTCTTACCCTCCTTCACCACCATAAATCCACTTGGACAAGACAATACCCATCTTTACTACTAAACGGTTTAACCAGCATCATGCTGAGCTGGCCGTGCTTCAGGGACCAGCCCCCCAGAAGGATCAGCATTGAGTATAAAAGGCAGCATGTGACACAGCTGCCCCCTCAGGTCCCAAATGAATAGTCATTAATGGTCTTTCTGTATTTCTGTTCTCCTGTGTTCTGTTACCCAACCTTATTTCTGTATCATTCTTTAATTTTCTAAGCATAGTGAGTTTATTCTAGATCGATCTTAAATCTTACGTGTGGCCCCCCAGCATGTCAGTATTGCAATGCTCTGTGCCTACTGTTTTGACCAGCTCAGTCCACTTCTCCTTCTTGTAGGCGGAAGTTTTAATGCGATATAAACATGGCTGTTGCCTCAGACTCCTGCCCAGCCCATCACTGTTTGCGGGTCATCGTGGTGGCCTCTAGTGGCTTCCACATCCTTGTCCGAGGGACCTCTGTTCTGAACCCTGCCATTGCACACAGGTTATTTCTTTGGGGGATATTTTTCCTGATCAGAGCTACTCATTTTTAAAGCTGTGGTACATTGCTAATCAGTTATTTTCAAACCTACTTAAAGTATTTAATGCGTTGCAGCTTCCCTTTCTAACTGTGCTTGATCAGATGTTAATACAGCTATATGTACACTTCGGGCTGCCCACTTAACCCAAGGTATGAATACACTATACAGTATTAGCAATGTGATACGCAGCTGAATTAAATATTAATCATCCGAAACCCTGACTTCCCCTTGCAAAGAGGAAAGAACGTAGCTTTGATCTTCTTTTTTAGCACATAGCTGTAGTGAGGTCATTGGTTATTAATATTTTTAAAAGCTTTGCCCAAGGACACATCACCAAAACATATTATTATTAGTAACATATTGAATAATTTAAAATGTGTCACTAAAAGTGGCCAATAATAATGTATAAACCCAATCTGAGAAACTTCCCCTCGAGTTCTTTGTGACTTTTTAAGTTAAGAAAAACAAAAATCACAACCTACTGACCTTTCTAAGTATCCCACAAATTAGGCTGAAATATGATTTTATCAGCTTGTAAATTTTCTTCCCTGATCCTGTGTCTTTCAGCTCAACGGAGACTCCCGGGCCAAAGTGCAGCGGATCCTGCGGCTGATTTCCGGCGGGGGGTTGTCCATAACTGGGTCGCACATCTTGTGTGGAGACTTTCTCTTCAGCGGCCACACAGTTGTGCTGACACTTACTTATTTGTTCATCAAAGAATGTAAGCACTGATGCATTCCCACGTGATTGATTGCTGTCATTGGGGGAATCACTGGGCCCTGAAACTGATGGGAGCTCTTGTTCTAGTGGAATCAATAGCTGAGAGAGAGAGAGAGAGAGAGAGAGAGTTAGTTAGTTAGTTAGTCAGCTCTCAATCACTGCATCTAGTCATATGTGTTTTAAACACTGAAGGCTTAAAACGTGGCCCTAGCTTCTGTCTAACATTTAGCGTACCTCCAAAATGTCTCACTCCTTGGTTAGTACTTCTCAAGGTATGAAAAGCTTTTTAACATTGGAACCAAGACGAACAATTGTCAAGTTTATTGCAAAAAGACTCAGTGAGCACTAAAGCCAAATGTAAATGACTTTTGAGGGAAACTACCACTGTGTGTGAAGCTTCCATTCCATCATTTCAAATAATTTAGTTACTGTTTTTCTCTTTTCCTTTTTAAAACATTTCCTTGCCCCAGCTTATTCTAATTTCATCATTTCCAGCTGACTTCTGTGGTTTAATAGGCGTCTCCACAGAACATTCTGCCAATACTGATCCTTTTCTTCTTAAGAAGCATTACGGAGGCAAGAATTTGAAGTATCTTTCCTGATTTATACACTGAATTTCCATTATACAAAACCCTAGTGTACCTCAGCAACTTCGGTGGCTGGAACAGTGTCTGGTTTATTGTGGATTGTGTTTGGTTTTAGCTGCCTAGCAGATCCCATTCTTGTAGATTTCTGAGATATTGTATATGTAGACCCATTACCTCAAACCCCTTGTGAAATTGTGATGCTTCCCCTCCATTTTTGCACAGCTGGTCTGTGATGACCTTCATCTTTACTTCCAGGATACCCCATGCCAATGTTTTTCAGAGGTTCATCTCAGTTCTCTTCGAATTCTTATCATATTGTAAAGGAGGTGCTTTGCAGAGACCAGCAGAGGGCAGCCTACCCCTCTGCCCTCCTTCCTCTTCCCTTCTGTCTTGGCCAGTCATTAATCCAAACAGTTTTGGCGTCATCTACTGGCAGCGGGGACACGGAGGTTGACCTTCCAGTGGTGGAAAAGTGAATTCTTGCCGCATAGGTTGCCTGAAGTGTTCGATTTAAGTTTTGCTTTATAGGCAGTATGGCAAAGTATTGAGATCCTCTGCAGTAAAGCCTTTCTTTTCTTTTTGGTGAGAATTGTGTAGCTTCTGAGTTGTTTCATTGGTAAATGCTACATATGAATTTAGAGTATAGGTAGAGTAGCGTGTTGAGTATGTGGCCTTCATCATACTCAACTTTAAAATTTTTTTAATTATATTTTATTGATTATGCTATTATAGTTGTCCCACTTTTTCCCCCTTTGCCACCCTCCACCCAGCCCCCAGTTCCTCAGGCCATCCTCACACCATTGTCCATGGGTCAGGCATATATGTCCTTTGGCTGCTCTATTTCCCATGCTGTGTTGTACATACCCTTGACTGTTTTCTAACTATTCATTTGCACTTCTCAATTCATTCATCCCTTTTGCCCATTACCCAGGCCTTCCTGCCATTTGGCAACCATCAAAACTCTCTCTATATCTGTGATTCTGTTTCTCCTCTGCTTGTTTGTTTATTTTGTTTTTTAGATTCAATTGTTGATTCTAATATATATTTGTTGCTATTTGTTGCCATTTTATTCATATATTTTATCTTATTTTTATTTTATTTTTTAATTATATTTTATTGATTATGCCATTACAGTTGTCCCATTTCTCCCTCATCATTCCCCTCCACCCTTCACACCCCCTCCCACCCACATTCCCCCTTTAGTTCATGTCCATGTGTCATAAGTTCTTTAGCTTCTACTTTTCCCACACTATTCTTGCCCTCCCCCTGTCTATTTTCTACCCACTGTCTATGCTACTTACTCTGTACCTTTTCCCCCCTCTCCTTCTCCCACTCCCCTGTTGCTAACCCTCCATGTGATCTCCATTTCTGTGTTCCTGCTCCTGGACTAGTTGTTTCCTTAGTTTGCTTTTGTTTTAGGTGTGCTTGTTAATACCTGTGAGTTTGCTGTCTTTTTACTGTCCTATTTTTTTATCTTTTACTTAGATAAGTCCCTTTAACATTTCATATAATAAGGGCTTGGTGATGATGAACTCCTTTAACTTGACCTTCTCTGAGAAGCACTTTATCTGCCCTTCCATTCTAAATGATGGCTTTGCTGGATAGAGCAATCTTGGATGTAGGTCCTTGCCTTTCAAGACTTCAAATACTTCTTTCCAGCCCCTTCTTGCCTGGAAGCTCTCTTCTGAGAAATCAGCTGACACTCTGATGGGAACTCCTTTGTAGGTGATTGTGCCCTTATCCCTTGCTGCTTCTAGAATTCTCTCCTTCATTTTAATCTTGGCTAATGTAATTATGATGTGCCTTGGTGTGTTCCTCCTTGGTTCCAACTTCTTTGGGACTCTCTGGGCTTCCTGGACTTCCTGGAAGTCTATTTCCTTTGCTAGATTGGGGAAGGTCTCCTTTATTATTTGTTCAAATAAGTTTTCCACTTGTTGCTCTTCCTCTTCCCCTCTGGTACCCCTATAATTCGGATGTTGGGATGTTTAAAGATGTCCTGGATGTACCTATGCCTCTCCTCATTTTTTTAAATTCTTGCTTCTTCCTTCTTTTCTGTTTGGTTGTTTGTTTCTTCCTTCTGGTTCACTCCATTGATGTGAGTCCCAGTTTTCCTCCCATCACTATTGGTTCCCTGTGTGTTTTTCTTCATTTCACTTATTGTAGCCTCCATTTGTTCCTCTAATTTGCAACCAAAATCAGTTCTGTGAGCATCCTGATCACCAATGCTTTGAACTGTGCTTCTGATAGGTTGGCTACCAGTGCTATGAGCTGTGCATCTGATAGGTTGACCACCTCCTGGTCACTCAGATGAATTAGCTCCCAGGCCCCACCTGTTCTCCCTTTTGAGCTGTCCTTGTTTTTGGTTTCCTTGTTTTTGTCT
Source organism: Anoura caudifer (assembly GCA_004027475.1). Classification (NCBI taxonomy): domain Eukaryota; kingdom Metazoa; phylum Chordata; class Mammalia; order Chiroptera; family Phyllostomidae; genus Anoura; species Anoura caudifer. Next base: position 442,955 of record PVKU01000431.1, on the reverse strand, counting down.
GGGCGGGGCTGTTCCGTAGTAAGGGGCGGAGCCTTAGGCGTTCACCAGGGCGGGGCAGCCCAGTCACTGGGTTGTGATGCTGGATGTGGGGGTGGGGTCCGAGAGAAAACAATGGTGCTTGCTCCACTCTCTGCCAGATTTCAGTCACTTCCGCCACTTCCCCCAAGCAAACTGGACCCCTCTAGTGCTGATTCCCAGGTGGGTGTGCCTACACATGTTCCAGGACCCCGTGGGTCTCCCCAATGAACTCTCCTGTGAGGCTGGGACTCCCTGCCAGCACCTCAGCCCCTACAAGTATTTTCAGTGGGTGCTTTTAGGCTTCACTTCTGGGTGCTGGGGCCCTGCGTCATGCTTTCTGACTTGCTGCCCGTTTTCACCTGGTTTATCTGTGCATGAATGTGAGTCCACGGTCTGCTTGACTGCCTGTGCGCCTGGAGTGACTGCACACCAGGGACCACCACCAGCTTATCCTGCCGCAATCTTCCTCCACCAGCCTCAGACTCTGCCAGCCGCTGACTCCGCCCCTCGTACTGGTCTGGGTGAATCATTGTTGTCAGACTCCTGTACAATTCAATTTTCTCTCTGTACTGGTTGGGTTTTCTTTTTTTTTTTTTGGTTCTATATTTTTGTTGTCCTTAATCTTGGTTGTGAGAGGAGGAACTGTGTGTCCAGCTACACCTCCATCTTGGCTGGAAGTTTTTATCTTATTTTTAAAAGAAGACCCTTTAACTTTTCATATAATGCTGGTTTGGTAGCTTTTTCTTGTCTGGGAAACTCTTTGTCTGTTCTTTGATTCTAAATGAGAGCTTTGCTGGTAGAGTAATCTTGGTTGTGGGCCCTTACTTTTCATCACTTTGAATTCTTCCGCCAGCCCCTTCTTGCCCGCAGTGTTTCTTTTGAGAATTAGCTCACCGTCTATGGGAGTTCCCTTGTAGGTAACTAACTCCTTTTCTCTTGCTGCTTTTAAGATTTGTTGTCTTTAATGTTTGGCATTTTAATTATGATGTGTCTTGGGGTGGGCTTCTTTGGGTTTATCTCATTTGGGACTCTGTGCTTCCTGGACTTCTATATGTATTTCCTTCAACAAATTAGGGAAATTTTGTCATTATTTTTTTCAAATAGGTTTCCAATTTCTTGCTCTCTCTCTTCTCCTTCCGGCACCCTCATGATATGAATGTTAGTATGCTTGAAGTTGTCCCAGAGGTTGCTTACAGTAACTGTCTTAATTTCTTTGGATTCTTTTTTCTTCTTGTTGTTCTGATTGGTTGCTTTTGCTTTCTTATATTCCAGATCTCTGATTTGATTCTCAGATTCATCCACTCAGCTGTTGATTTTCCAGTTAATTGTTCTTTATTTGATTAGTGTATCCTTTGTTTTTGGCTGGATGTTTTTTATGCTGTTGAGGTCCTCTTTAAGTTCCTTGAGCATCCTTGTAAACAGTGTTTTGAACTCTGCATCTGATAGGTTGCTTATCTCTATTTTGTTTAGTTCTTTTTCTGGAGTTTTGTTCTTTCATTTGGGCCATGGTTGGTTTTCTTTTGTTTTGTTTTGTTTTTTTTTGTTTTGTCTCCTCATTTTGGCAGCCTCCCTGTATTTGTTTCTATGTATTATTAGGTCGAGCTGCTACATCTCCCAGGCTTGGTAGAGTTGCCTAATATAGTAGCTGTCATGTAGGGTCCAGGGACACAGCCTCCCCTATGACCCAAGCTGTGTACAACCTCTTGTAGTTAGCCTTGATTGCTTTTGGCACACCCAGGATCAGCCACCACCTGTGTTCTGTGCAGGGTCACACAGCATAACCTACAGAAAGGTCTGTAGATGGCTGCTACTTTTGCTGGGCTCGGAGGTGCCCCAGGAAGGCCAGGCCAGGCTGTGAACTGGCCCAACTTAGCAAGAGGAATGGGGGCTCACTGAAGCCAGATGCTGTTTGTTTGAGAGAATTTAGGAAAATATGAACCATAGGCCAAGATAAGCCATTCTTATGGAAAAGCCACTGGAAACAACTTGGGTGGGCCTGAAAGATGGGTGGGACAGAACCTAAGGGAATCACTAGAGTGGGGCAGACAAACAGTGTGAGTCAGGTTGATGGAATCTCAGATACGGTGTCCACCTGATGGCTCTGTGACTCTGCTGGGGAAAGGCTCAGAAAAAGTACAATGGCCTCTGCAAGCACATCTGTCTGGGAGGAAGCTGCCCCCTCTCCCACCCTGATGCTGCACAGTTGACTTCCTCTATGTCTGTCTCTGGTGCCTATTAATCTGCTTCCCCCATGCTGGAGCTCAGAGGGAGTGAGTAAGTCTGCGTGTGGGCCCTTTACGGGAACTGCCCGGGAGTTCAGCAGTTTCTGTCTTCCACAGCATCAGCCCTCACTGGTTTCTGCAGCCAGGAGTTGTAGGGACTTATCTTCCTGGTACTGGAACCCTGGGCTGAGGGCCCTTGTGTGGGGGCTGGGAACCTTCACTCCCGAGATATCCTTCCTGATTTTTATCTGCCACTTGTTGGTGTGGGACCTCCACTCCTCCTACCAGTCATGATGTGGTTTCTTCTTTAATTCTGTAGTTGTAGAACTTTCATTCAGCTCAATTTCTGATGGTTCTAAATGATGGTTATTCTGTAGTTTAGTTGTAATTGTGATGTGGTTGTGCAAGGAGGCAAGCCTTGCTTACCTAGGCCACCATCTTGAGCAGAAGTCCACACTTGACTTTAAGGTGGAGTGCCTTCTGCCCCTTTCCCCTGATTTCTCCTCATGCCCTCTGAGAAGTTGTGATGGAAGGAACCTAGGTCTGTCTCTGCGCCAGTATTAGAAGGTCATCTCTTCCTTACATTTTAGTTACTACATTTCTAATACCTAGTTATTATTGGTTCTGCAAAGCAGGTGGAATGATGTGTGTAGCTTACGTCTCTAGCTTTTGATGAAAAAAGTTACATCAAGAAAAGTCCCATCTGCCTGTATGTAAGATCAGTCATTTTTCAGTCCAAAGGGGCATTTGAGTTGAAGGATCATCTCTCTAATCTGAGCATCATAAAAAGCTTATAGAGGATGAAGATGAGAGTAGGGAGGAATTGCATGTTAAGAGTGAACCCACTATGAATTGAAAATCATAAAGTAATCAAGAGAAAACACTCCAGGGAAGCAAGAGAAAGTTTTATAAAATAAGCAAAGCCCACATGATATTAACAGCAACAGCAGATAGAAATAATACTTCCTCTGTGTCAGGCACTGTTCTCACACCTTGATGTAAGTTAACTTGTTGAATCCTGCAAGCACCCATGAAGGGAACGCTGTTTCTCATTTTTCAAAGAGGAAACTTAGGCACAGAGAAAGTGAGTGACGGGACCATGGTCCACAGTTAGCAATTGGAGGATAGGTTATCCACGCCCAAGCAGGTTGACTCTAGAAGTTATGCTGTTAATTTCTTGGCTCTGTTTAGAATTTTCAGAAGCCCAAGTTGTCTGATTTTATAAAATTACTAGTGAGTACATTGCTCATTATTATTCTTTCTTTACCTCAGAACAATAGCAGGGCAACTTATGATAATTTTTTACCTTAATGAAGATTATGCAGTATGTAGAGACATTTTCTTCCCAAGATATGATTTTGGTCTGAGGTTTTTAAAATTGTGTAAGTTTACATACAGCAAGGAAAGAATTACATTCTGCTTTTCCCAATCTTTGATGAGAAGTGAAATGGCAAACTGTAATGCTTAATACAACTCAACCCCTTTAGTTTTCTCTGTAAACATGGCATTCTGTGTTTCTGCCTGTTTTCCTGTGCTGTTAGGAAACAGTTACTTTCTAAACTATACCATATGTTACTATGGTGTAATAGAGTGAGAGCACCGTGTGAGTGAGCAGTGGTTCCAGTGGCTCCTCTGAACACTCTGCTTCTAGAATTAGGTGCATCATTTATATATATTTTGTTTTCCTGCGTTTTGATTGATGTGGACTCTCTCCTTGTTGGCCCTCTTGTGGCGAGTGGATCTGAATTTAGTCATAAGAGCAGGTGAAAATGTGGGACCAGGGCCACTTTGAGGTTAACAACAGAGGGATTCACCCAGCTGTGCAAATATTATATCATTGGGGCCTAGATTTCTTATAAAATTAGACTGGAGAAAGCCTGGCTTCTAGCATTGGGTTGGCCAAAAGTTTGTTTAGTTTTTTCCACATGATGCTTCTAGTAGTGCTTAGTTATCTTTAACTTCATTTGAAACAATTTTGTTAGATTGTATTATGACAGCTGTCATATCATTGTGCATTTTTTTAAAAACTAACTAAAATTGGTGAATTTTTGTGTAGCCATTTTAATATTGAAGATGGAAGAAAATACACAACGTCTTTGGCATTTTTATGCTTCATTATTTCAAGAAAGTAAAAATGCAACTGAAACACAAAAAAAGATTTGTGTAGTGTATCAAGAAAGTGCTTTGACTGATTGAACATGTCAAAAGTTGTTTGTAGAGTTTTTAGTACTGTTGACATTTTGGCCAAATAATTCTTTGCTGTGGGGCTGTCTTACACATTGGAAGGTGTTTAGCAGCACCCCTGGCCTCTACCTACTAGAAGACAATATCAGGAGATAGCTGACATACTCAAAATATCCAAATCAATAAAGTTATTGGTAAAAAGAAAAATGTGTCTTTTATTTTACGGAAAAAATGAAGTGAACTTTGTGGCCAACCCAATACCATGTATGGGTCTTGCTAGCCGAGAAAACATTTTCTTTTTCACCTTGCTACCACACAGAATGTGTTGTCTCTGTTATTCAGTGATAACTGGGCTGGGATACCACACAGACAGTGAAGTTATTAATATTTGTGTTATCAACTTTTAGTTTGATGTGATCCCGCTGGGTAATACCAGAGAGCAGAGGGGATTACCATTTGGCCATTCCTGTTTCTCAATTAAAAAGCCAAGGTCTCAGGGTGGGAGTATGACAGAGGATGCATTTTTTGAGGAAAATCAGTGCTAGGGTTCCCACCTGTCCTTGAAACCTCATTTTCAATTCTGTGGGAGGTAAAGTGACCATCAGGCCACCTCCTTACACCTTCACTACTTTGGCTTTGCTTCTTTTGGATAAACAGATACAAAATAGTCTGGTTGACTCAGACATTTTGAACTGGTAAGATGAAATACCAGATGATATAATAAGCAGAGGAAGCAGGTGTGAGACTGTAGGGAGGGGCCAGGGTTATGACGCTGAAGAACGTGAAATCTCTGGATTTCTAAGTGTCAGGCTCGGAATGTTGACAATCAAAGAAACCAGGATAGTTATGGGGACTGGATCTGCCCCCCTACCACCCAGGCTACAGGAGTAAGGCCTCTCCCAGCTTTAAAATTCTATATGAGTTTTCTGCCAGGATTTAGTAGCAGGATGAACCATATGAAAAATACTGAGTTGCACATTCATAATTAGAAGGTCAGACTTTCAGATGCAAATATTATACTTGAGAACAAAAGAGTAACAGCTATTTTACCAAAAAACATCTTTTATTTGAATGATACCTGATTTGGTATTTCATCTAAAGGTCTGGAAATAGAGATTTTTGCTTTTCAACCATTTTTCCACACTTGGAAGTAAATATCACTATGGATATAAACACAAATATGAAATAAATTTTAGTTTATTAGATTATTAACATTGTGAGCTAATAAAGTTTTAAAATAGAAAAAAGAAAGTTATTAAAGAAAAAGGACTTGCTGGACATGAACTCTGGCCCCATTCGCGTGTGTCGTTGACTCTCATGTGGGAATGCGGCGGGGCCTCGTGTCTCACCTGAGGACGAATCTTGTCATCCCACTGATCAGTGTGGCAAACTTCTTAGTGGCCTCACTAGGAAGGCTAAAGTCCATCAGTGAATGGGCAAGAATCCTAAGCTTTACATAGGGAGTGTTTAATAGTTGCTTTACGTAGGGAGTATTTAATAGTAACAGTATAAAATTGCTCAGACTCAAAATATTGTTAGCCACAACGCCAGTCTTCTCCCCTTGGGGAAATCGAAGTAAGTTTCTGTAAGACCTGAAAGTGCTACTCAGGCGTTCTCACCCCCCACCCCATCTTCACTGACAACTACCTTTTCCTTTGACTCCTGCTGTTTTTCTTTCCGGTGGAACCCCTGTGTGAGCCAGTCCAAACAACCTAATAAGACACAGTTCTGCTCACTTCCGTATTAAATAACTGAGCGGGGGGCAAGTGATGGAGTGTCCAGTGTGACTAGCCTCCCCAGGGAATGACTGTTAGACCTGCTATCCGTGGTACCCTCTTCCTCCTTCCTCCCTGAGCAAGTCCTGAGCCGTTCACAGTGACTCATTTTGGGTCATTAGTTTTCTCCTTCCCATGAGTTGTTGACCTTACATTATTCTAATTCAGGTCCTTAGGAGAGACTAATCATTAAGTTCATCTGTGGACTCTTACTAACGTGACAGTTTTTCTGCTGTCCAGATTCACCTCGTCACTTCTGGTGGTATCATTTAATCTGCTGGCTGCTGAGCGCTGCCGGGATCATCTGCATTCTTGTGGCACACGAACACTATACTGTCGACGTCATCGTTGCCTATTACATCACAACACGGCTGTTTTGGTGGTACCATTCAATGGCCAATGAAAAGGTGAGAGTGGTGAGGTTATCCTTGGGTGATTCCTTTTCTTTAAATGCAGCGGAGCACTTTTCATTCAGCGGGGCTTAGATTAATTCAGTTCACTTCTGAAACTTACATCCATCATTGCTTCTTAAAATAAAGAACCCCACAAATGTAAATAACATTTGAGGATAAAAATGTTCTATGACTGTAGAGCACAGTGTTTTACTAATTTGACTAATTTTTATGAGAATTAAAGAAGTATCCGTGCTACATTAAAATTTAGGAACCTTCTCTGTAGAAGTGCTGTGGGCCTCTAGGTAAGACACTCCCTGGCTTTGGGGAACTTAATTTTTTTGAAAGTCAAGTGAAGTAAGTCACTTACGAATAACAGGATTTAGTACATGTTTTGGTGATGCTGTGCTATGTGGCTTCCCTTCTTATTCTTATTTCTGCTTCACCCTATTTCCAGATGAACACTTTTTTTCTTCTCCCACTCATTCTGAAAGCACTAGCTCAAATGCCCCCTCTTCTGGGGAGCCTTCCTGAACTCCTGCCATCTGCCTCTAGTTCTGAGATAGAATCAATCCTCCCTTTCTCTGTGCTTCCTTAGCCCTGGCGTGTGTCCTTGGTGTGCTAGTTAGTCTGTGTGCCATGACATAACCTGCCTTGAGATCATCTTGTCATACTGTCTGACACATAGCATGGTTGCAGAATATGTGAGATTGAAATGTGTCCTTCCCAAGGGACCTAAATCTAGTTCTCATTTAGTGGTGTCCACTAATAAATGCCCTTTCTATGCATTTGTCTTTTAGCTCCATTTCCTGTTTTGTAGTCTCCTACTTCCATCTTCCAGTTAGTTGTCTGCTGATACCACTGAACCAAATTTTTCATCTCTCCTCTTAAACACACTCAGCCTTGTGAGCTCTCCTTTCCCTCTTCCATCTTCCTTGACTCTCAGATCTGACCACTTACACTTAGTGAAAATTGTTCCTCCTGGATAACTGTCACATGCCTCCCTAAGCTCCATTGTCATTGCAATTTCAGGCAGAAGATTTGCACAAGCTACAAAGAGGGATGGTAGAGAGGGCTGGGGAGCAGGGGGCCGGGTCACATCAGAGTTAGGGAACAGGGTAAAGACTGCCTTGTGATCTGGATTCTGCTGCTTTCCCTGCTAAGTTATAGTGATGGACAGTTTAATTGCGGGGCGGGGGGGGGGGGGGGGGGAGGGGAAGGACATGAATCATGAAAACTATGTCTCATTTGACTTTTCCCCTACCTTTTACAGAACTTGAAGGTCTCGTCACAGACTAATTTCTTGTCTCGTGCATGGTGGTTCCCCATCTTTTATTTTTTTGAGAAAAACGTACAAGGCTCAATTCCTTGCTGCTTCTCCTGGCCGCTCTCCTGGCCTCCTGGCTGCTTTAAGTCATCATGCAAAAAGTACTCCCGGGTTCAGAAGACAGGCGAAGACAATGAGAAATCTACCTGAGCCGCAAAACAAAGGCAGCAGCTCTTATACCAAAAGAGGTATCGCTGTCACCAAAAGTGTAGTTTTTTGTTTTTGTTTTTTATTTTAGAACTGACTGGTAAATGAAGAAGTGGACCAAATTTGGAGTAAATGATTAGGAAGATGAACAAAGTGTTGTTACCCTTTGACTGTTTTTTTTTTTTTTTTTTTTTTTAATTCATCCTGAGAAAGTTATATTCTCCTGTGGCTCTTCATTCATTGGTGACAAGCCCTCCACCTGGGATTTGACTAGCGCGCTTGTCAAAGAGGTGCCAAAGAACACATTATGCCTTTCCTTAGTCTCCTCCACTAAAGAATTTTTTCAGGATTTTTTTCCCCTCCAAGGTCGGAAGAATTTGTTAATGTTTTAAATAAACTCTCTGGACAGATACAGCTACTGTGTAAATAGAATAACCCAATGCTGAGAGTGGGTTTTAGCATTAGGCCTGTTAGTGAGGGGGAGCCTCAAGGGTTGTGAGTAGACTTCGGGCGTGCTTATTTCTGCCCTTTCATGGGGAAGGATGAGGTTAGTCCTGGGAATATGTACTGCTGCTACCACCCAATGTACTATCTATCACTTTTACTTTATTTTTTAAAACTGGTGATTTTATTTAAAAATGGAAGAAACGTGATCTAAGTAAATATGGAAGCATTTGACACACCCCACAGATTTTACTTGTTTGAAAATATTTAATTTTAAGATGTCTGTGACAGACACACAGGAAACACAGGGCTGTTTCTGCTCCCAGCTGGCCTGGTTTACACTGACCTGCTGTCTGCCTGGTGAATTTGCACCCGGTACCCCAGGCAGCTGGCTGCCGAGCACCGGCAGAATACTCATGTGTGAACTGATGCTCCTGCACACGAGGAAGGGACCCAGTGTGTCTCCTAGGTCTTGCCCTGTGTGAGATCTGTTTTAGAGCTGCTTATTTGAAACTTGGAAATGTAAAGGGTCACATTTCACTGAAAACCATTTCTTTCTGCTTTATGGAAAAAACCAAGATGGAGCCCAAAAGTTTAATGTATCCTTGCCTTTTTGCAAGAGACCCAGCTTTTTATAAACTGAGTGTTTATAGGAAGGACTAAGGACACACCATAACTGAGTCATTTCACTCTGACCCTGAGAATCACACCCCATTGTTACTCTATGAGCTATTGTTGGAATCAGGATGTGAGGCTGTTACAGCTAGTTGATGAAGGGGGCTTATCATTTCTAAAGTTCTTTCAGGTGATGCAAAAAAGAAAAAGATGGACTTGATCAGATTTAATGCTATCAGAGTTAGTGTATTGTTTAATGCTGTTGGATCTTGTGGATAATTCTTACTTAATTTCTTAAGACTTCTAGTAACCTTACAAAAAGATTTAAAGTTACAAAATCATCGACTCAGAGCAGGGAGGCCAACTGGGGTAGAAAGAGACAGTTACATTTATATTGAAGGTAAAAAGGTCCCTCCACTTAGAATGAAAAAAAAAAATCCCTAAATATATTATTATGAACTAATCAGCCTTGATTTGATATACAAAATTGACTTTTAAATTGCTCAAAAGAAGCACAATACAAACTTAAATGTGTTCAGAAGGGTCATCATCCGTTGGTGCTAAAATTCTGTGTGTGTTCAGTATGGCTCTTGCTCTGTGTAATAGAAGAATCACTAAAGGAAAGGTGGTTGAATTCGAAGACAGATTATTTAAAAATAGAAATGAAACCCTGAACTTTCTTGGCAGGTTTTGAAATGCAAGAAGTTTCTCCAGTATTTATTATTAAACCAGTAAGAAACATATCTATACCTTACCTGAGAATGTTTAGCTATCATTCTACATAATTTTCCCTTTTCATTCATTAAATATTGATAGTTGTGCTAAAATAAGGTGTTCCGCTTGAAAACACTGGTTTTAAATTTCTGCTGCCCAATTGTGAGGAAAAACATGTGGCACTGAAGCCTGGGTTTTGCTCTATGACACTGGGACTTGGAGCCTCTGATATAAATAAGAAAACCTCGTGTACCTTAGAGCCTTACTCTGCTACATCTTAGATAACCCACTTTTCTTCATACTAAATTGGGAAATGTGTTTCAGCTTTTAAAATCATGGTGCATTGATTGTTGGAAACCCTTGAAATGGTAAACCTTGCATTTTAGTCAAGTCATCTAGTGTTTGATTTTTTAAAAATAATGCCATCACCTGTGAAAGAGCTCGAGGAAACATCTGTGACCCCACATGTGGATGGATACTGCCGCTGCTGTCTTCTTTACAGCGTATGTCCCAGCTTTCTAGGAGAGTCTGTGGGAGTATGTGGTGTCAAAAGAAGGGTGAGAGGCGGAAATACCAAAGTTTCACGATAGGAAAATAAGAGAAATAGTGAATCTCTTACATTTACATTCAGGAAAGCAAACTTGAGGTTTAACCCAACATGCCACTTTGGAATATAAAACATAAACAGTTACTAGATTTATTGTGGTGATCATTTCACAGTATACAGAAATAGCGAATTGGTAGGTTGCACACTTAAAACTAATATAATATGTAGATTATATCTCAATTTAAAAAAAATTTGATTTTGCCTTTGAGACAAATTTTGGGAGCTCCTTTTCCTTGCTAATCAAGATACGATTCTTATCAATTATTCTTGTTTTTTGCAAATTACTACTCCTGTTGGTGGAAACTTTTGCTATAATTTCATCCTCTGTACAATATCTGTAACATATAATTCCTATAAATTATACCACTTTTTAAAATAATTTTTTTAAATGGAAATGAATTCCTCTCAGATTCTATTTTTTAGGCTCCTCCACTAACTCTGAAAATCAGAAGTAATTCTGAATTGGTTATTTAATCCACTGGCATCTTGGGAAGCAAGTTTTGCTGTGGAAGGAAGGCTGTTTTGAGGGAGGGCGAGTGTCTAGTCTGGTTTGTGGATGACCTTGCATCAGGTCCTTTGCTGTACACCAGCACCCCCTGGTGGAAATGTGACGTGGAACACAAACTTGCCACTTTATTTAAAGTGTATTTTCAGAAGACATGTTTCTTATCATTTTGCAAATCTGAAAGCACAGTGCAAAAGGAGTTATTTTTAAGGCATTTTAAACCTTTCCCAAAGGGAAAAGGTCCTGGATCACAGGGCGTTGCAATTCTAATCTTTTAATCCATTGATCAAAGAAAATTCACAGACCATTTTTACCTCTCACCCTCACAAAGATTAATGTCTCCCTTTATAACTACCAACACTATGTTTACTTTGAAACACCAGGTTGGCTGCCTTTTTTTTTTTTTCTTTTTTTACATGCTAGCTCTCAGGCAGTTTCTTTTTTCATTGAAAGTTAACATTTTGTTCTTTGATTATTTTCAAAATTTTTAAAAATTTTTTATTATTATTTTTATTTTGCACTGTAGAATTGATTAAAAATTTAAGCTGGTCCTAACACGCTTTTTTAGTGTAAAGGAAGTATAAGAAGGAATTTCTTAATAAATGAGTTTGCAATGTTTAGATCAAGCATATTAAAAGTAGTATGTGTTGAAGGTTTTCTGTTTGTATAAAGATTACTGATATTTTTGTAATGTCATTGTGTTGCAATAATTTAACTCATTTGAGTTACTTGCTAACAATATTTTGTCTATGAAGAAGTGCTCTTGACTTCAGTACCTAAACATTAAAATCATGTCAAAGTGACCCAAAGATAAGTTTTTATACAGATACACACCTTATAAGTTGTGGATTATTTTATTATTCATTAATGTAACTGTGCTATGTTCTAAATGAATCATGAATGAGAATAGTTGTTTATTCTGGAATTACTTAAAATGTTTTTTTAAAAGAGTAAGAAGCTACATAAGCTAATCTACTTGCCAAGTTGAAATTCATTATTTAATTTACCTCCTATGCGATGATTAATGCTGCAAAATGTATGGTTACGTTATGGTCTATTTACAAAAGAGATACATCATTACCAGGTTTGAGTAGTAACCAATCGCATTCTTTCAGAGATTTACTGTACTGTTTCAATGTGTCAAGTGCCTTGTTGTAAAGAAAAATTTTAAGCCTAGAATGCATTATTTTCCTGAATATATTTTTCATCATGATATATACTATATGTTATTGTAATAGTTTTATTAAATGCTTATGTTTTAATCAAATATGTAAATTTCAGAAGCTCTTTTCTCTTCTACCCACCAGTACCTTAATCATTGGTCTATCTTACGGGATTTAAGTTCAGGTTCTTTTTTTTAAAAAGAGGAAATTATCTTTGTTTAGAAGTATGTTTTCTATGCTCATGCTTTTGTGGTTGTAAAAACATTTCAGGAGGAATTTAGGAGTGTAACTATAGTTTGTACTTCAAAATGCTGTTTTACATTTACATTTTAAGTGCCTACTTGTTAGTTAAAACTAATTTATGTTTTTATTCTGAAGAGATTATGTGTGCTTGGTTTCTAATCTCTTTGGCTTTGCTTTAAAAAAATTTTTTTTAAAAGCAAGAGCCTATACTTTGTATTTACCCAATAAACCACCATGACATCAACAGTCTTTTCAAAATTGGTACTGCTGTTTCTTTCAATTAAAAAAAAAAAGTTATTTTCTTGAGAGATTTTAAAAATGTATTTTGTCTTAAGTAGTTATTAAAAGCACAGTGGGTTATTTTTTCAAGCACTATTTTTGAAATAAGCTGATAACCTTCAATGAATGGAACCGTAAATAAACTGTGTGCTATTTTTCCTGCCCTTGGATTTAAGGTGAAAAAATAATTCATGACAAAATGAGATCATTCATGGAGAAGAAAAAGATCAGTTAACTGCTCCATAATTCTGATTCTCTTTGCTCACAGACAAAACCATGAACTCTCCAAGGACACCAGGGTCCTTTCCACCAGTTCTTCAAGGAATGTCACCTTCACGCCTTCACAAAGGGGGTGCCCGGGTGATGTCCTCGACTAAAACTTGATAGGATGGTCATTGCAACAGTAGATTGTAGCAAGTTGTTCTTAGACCCTCTTACTCCCAAGACCTGTTTGGTAACAGCAAGTCAGTAGAATGAGGGGAACTAAAATAAGATAAATATGTTTCAAAGGTTAAGTTTTTGGATGTAGTCAAGATTATTTTAGATTATCTGGAAATGATAGAGTATAGATCAGAATAGCCTTTCTGCCACCTCCACCCAGGCTTTGGATGAAAAGCTCATCGCAACGATGTTCCCATCCTCCTATTTGAAACATTTGTGTGCTGATTTTGTTGGCTGTAGCCTCAAAGACTTCCTTACCAGAATGCGTTACACAGGAAACTGATGTGATGCTGCCTTGACATCCAAGATTCCATTTTGTTCTAATAAAATATACAAGAGTATCAGCATGATCTTAGATTGCTCACTGATATAAGTTAGAATAATAATGGCACTGCGTGCCTATATAATGCATATTTAATTCACACATGGCACATGTGATAAAACATAGCATTTTACAGTTTTTATACTTGACATACATTCTTCAATCATTTTTATGCTTGACATACATTCTTTAATCTTCACAGAGCTACAGGTGGTGACCTTTTGTGAAATGAAAGAGTTCATAGTGTCAGAGTTTGAAGCCTGAGTTTTGTTTCCTGTTTTGCTGCCTCCCTGTCCTAATTACTGTGGTTACCACCACAGTTTGTTAAAAGTTTTGTTGTTTGTTGGGGAGTTTATTCCTTTTTCAGCCAATTGCTTAAGAGAGAAACTGGTCTTTGGAACAGGTTCTTTGTCAGATGTTACTGATTTTTCTTATAGTTGCAATTTACATTTACATATAGTTTACATTTCAGAGGGGAGAGAAGTCAAGGCTTCTAGTGCGAAAAAGATCCCCAGGTGTTTGACTCACAAATTTGTTGGCGCAAACTCATTGCAAGTATCACTTATAGCACAGGTGGCACACACAAGGCCCTCCACCTTGTTTTATCCGGCCTGGCACCTTGTTTCTACCCAGTGGCAGTTTTGAGTTCCTTGCCCCTAATTAAGGAGCAGTTACATTTATACAGTCCTAAAATTATATTTGGCCCTTTCAAGGCATCCGCGAGGCTGATGTGGCCCCCGGCGGAAATGAGTCTGACACCCCTGACTTACAGGACTATGCACTTCTAGCCTTACACAGGTTAACGTGGGAGACATAACCATGCAGAAGGCCTTATGTCTAAATGACTCTCAGGACTTGTTCCCAAGGGAGTGTGAAAAGGAAAGCTGTGGGGACCTGCTTTCAAAGGACAGCACAGCTCTGAGGAAACAGAAGAGAATTGTAATCAGTCTAGTCTGGATGGATTCCAGGCTCTCCTAGCACCGAAGTGAAGTCATGGTGTTGTTTGTCCTGGCACAAACTGGTGAGATTTCTGTACTGAAAACCTGGCCAAACCAATGTGTGTGCTTGCTTCTGGCCAAGTTTCTGGGCATGTAATAGTTCAGGTCTTAGATCCAAGCATGTATTTCCTTTTCTAAGTTCCTTAAATAAAGTTTTGATTTGGGTAAAAAGAAAAGAAGCCACTACTTTTGAGAAGCTCCCATACAGAGGCATGGATAATAGGTCTCCTCTCATCTAACATGCACAGCAGTCATGCCCAGTGAGTCTCATATGCTCCTTATATAAACATGTTTTTAAAGCAAAGTGCACTGTTCATAGTGCAAAGTCTCAAGCTCTTTGGGTTTTGTGCTTCTTAATCTGTGAGTCCTACCTGCGGAAGGCACTTTTCCACTGCTTTCTGCCAGCAGTGTCCTCTGTCCTGGCCAGACTGCTCTCATGCATCCCTCCCTTCTGCACTGCGGTGGTCAGTCCTATCACGTGATATGCTTCCCCACCCAGTGTATCACCTGTCTCCCAACGGGGAAACGTAACCTGGTGACTCTGTGCTCTCTGGGTTTGAATCTCAGTTCTTCCAGAACTGGTGGTTCATGGAAGACCTTAAACATGTTGCCTGACCTTTCTGTGCCTCACCTTCTTTATCTGTAAGATGGAAATAATAATAGTCCATATCCCATAGAGTTGTTGCTATAAGATACACATTCGATAAATGTTGGTCAAGTTCAGTTAACAAAGATTTTAGGTACCATGGTTCTAGCACTGAAATTACTAATATATATCCAGATCTTGCCTGTCCTGGAACTTAAGCTGAAGTCTTAGCTCTTGCAAGCTTTACCTTCTTCGCTGAACTCCTTCCTAAAAGAGACATAAAAAATGACAAAAGCTGAGATGCAATTACTACTTTAAGATTTTAAAAAATACTTCCAGCCAAAATGGAGGCTTAGGTAGACATACTGTGCCTCCTCACACAACCAAAAGAAGGACAACAATAGTAAAAACAACCTGAACTGACAGAAAATTGAACCGTATAGAAGTCTAACAACCATGGAGTTAAAGAAGACACGTTCATCCAGACTGGTAGGAGGTGCAGAGACGGGCAGCCAGGTGGCGAGGACCCATGGAAAGGTGGCGGCTGGTGGACCCCCTGAATTGGCAGATTGTGGAGAGGGGCATGCAAGGCTGCAGCTGGCGGACCGGGCAGTCCCACATTTGTGCACAGATAAACCAGGAGAAACAGAGGGGGAGCAGTAACCCCAGCTTCACAGGAAAGTTCTTTGGAGAGACCCACAGGCTCCTGGAACATGCACAAGCCCGCCCACCTGGGAATCAGCACCAGAAGGGCCCAATTTCCTTGTGGGAAGCCGGGGAAGTGACTGAAATCCAGCAGTGAGCAGAGCAAGTGCCGTTGTTCCCTCTCAGAGCCCTTTCCCACATACAGCACCACAATCCAGCTACTGGGTTACCCCGCCCTGGTGAACACCTGAGGCTCTGCCCCTCGCTACGTAACAGGTCAAGACAAAAAAAAATGGCCCAAATGAAAGAATGGATCAAAGCTCCAGAAAAGATACAACTAAGCAATGAAAAGGTAGCCAACCTATCAGATGCACAGTTCACAACACTGGTAATCAGGATGCTCACAGAATTGGTTGGTCGAAAATTAGATGAAAAAAATGAAGGCTACACTAAGTGAAATAAAGGAAGATGTACAGGGAACCAACAGTGATGGGAAGGAAACTGGGACTCAGATCAAAGGAGTGGACCAGAGGAAGAAAGAAACAACCAATCAGAAAAGAAGGAAGAAACAAGAATTCAAAAAAATGAGGAGAAGCTTAGGAACCTCCAGGACATCTTTAAACGTTCCAACATCCAAATTATAGGGGTGCCAGAAGGGGAAGAGAAAGAGCAACAAATTGAAAACTTCTTTGAACAAATAGTGAAGGAGAACTTCCCCAAGCTGGCAAAGGAAATAGACTTCCAGGAAGTCCAGGAAGATCAGAGAGTCCCAAAGAGGTTGGACCCAAGGAGGAACACACCAAGGCACATCATAATTACATTACCCAAGATTAAAATGAAGGAGAGAATCCTAGAAGCAGCAAGAGAAAAGGAGACAGTCACCTACAAAGTTGTGAGTTCCTATCAGACTGTCAGCTGATTTCTCAAAAGAGACCTTACAGGCAAGAAGGGGCTGGAAAGAAGTATTTGAAGTCTTGAAAGGCAAGGACCTACCTCCAAGATTGCTCTATCCAGCAAAGCTGTCATTTAGAATGGAAGGGCAGATAAAGCGATTCTCAGATAAGGTCAAGTTAAAGGAGTTCATCATCACCAAGCCCTTATTATATGAAATGTTAAAGCAATTTATCTAAGAAAAAGTTAAAAAAATATGTACAGTAAAATGACAGCAAACTCACAATTATTAACAACCATATCTAAAAAAAACAAACTAAGCAAACAATAGAACAAGAACAGAACCACAGAAATGGAGATTACATGGAGGGTTATCAACGGGAGAGAGGGGGGAAAGGTACAGAGAACAAGTAGCATAGATGATAGGCAGAAAATAGACAGGGGGAGGGCAAGAATAGTGTGGGAAATGTAGAAGCCAAAGAACTTATGACACATGGACATGAACTAAAGGGGGGAATGTGGGTGGGAGGGGTGTGCATGGTGGAGGGGAGTGAAGGGGGGAAATGGGACAACTGTAATAGCATAATCAATAAAATATATTTTTAAAGATTTTAAAAAATATATCCTGTTTTATTAGTAAATTAAAGTTCCTTAAGAGAAAGGACTGTCTTAATGTTCATTACAGTGTGTAATAAAATTCTCACATACAGGCTATTCATCAAATATTAATTGAATGAATATTTAAAATGTCTTGTGTATTTTGATTATTAACAAAATTTATGGAGATTCAATGAAAAGGAAATTTCCCATCACAATACCAAATACTTTAAACTAATTGAAGCATTTATCAAACCATTGTATGTTTATAACTTGAAAATGTTTCAGTAACAATCATGTAATAGTTTTTTGGCCACAAATGTGGATTGAAAAGGCTGATGTGGAAAATTCAAAGATGTGGACTTGGCCCCTAGGTTTAATTCCTAAGGCAGTTGCTTCCCAGCCATCCAACCTCAGGCAAATTACCTATCTGAGTCACTGTGTCCCCTCTAGTAAATGAGAGTGAAAATACCAGCTTCCAGTGTCATGTTGAAGATTAGAGATGATACGTAGGAAAGAACTAGACACTACCTGACTCAATATATACTAAACTTGAATAAAATTAATTGATGGGATTTTAGAAGTGTTTTTCAAAGTATTGTAAGGAATTTGAGAATTTTTAAATTGTAAGAATTTAAGGATTTTTAAATGAAACATTTTATTTAATACAAGATACAAATATTTGTATTGTTGTACAAGCTTTCAAATATCAGTTGATAACAATGTTAAGTAATTAAGCTTAGGTTTCCAAAGACCTCACTCTGCATACCTTCCCCAGCTTTGTATACTAATAAGGTACCTGCATGGTTTTACCGTCTCTCTCCAGAAACATCCACAGCAGTGAGTGATGAATTACTCATGTGGAAGTATTTTTTCTAATAAAACAAGGACAATTCATTTAATAAAGTTAATCCTGGCCCTGCGGCCCATGACCATGGGATTGAGAGTGATCATTTTGTCCCAGTCATTAGTAGCCATAGCTGGTCTATCACAGCGGGGTGGTATATCCGGTACAGTGTTGTACTACCAAGAAAGTTACTCTATTTCACCAGTAACTACTCGTGACCTGACTTTCGAATGACCTGCCTGTCTATCCCAGGGAACACCAGAGGTTGGGCAAGCTCACAGCGGTGCTGAGATTAAATATCAAAGAGAGTTGAGCTCAAAGCAGAAAAAGTTGTTGAAGTTCATTTTGTTATACATCAGCCTTCCCAAGGGAAGTGGTGAGAAACCTTCTGCTGGAGCTATTTAAAATGATATTGCCCTAAAAGAAAAATCACAAATATATGGAAACTAACCATCACATTCAACTGTAGGGTAAAAAGAGAAACCCTAAGGAAATTAGAAAATACCTTCAGACAAATGACAATGAAAAAATAGCAAGCAAAACATGTGGAACACAGTGAAAGCAGTGCTAACAGGGAAATTTCTAACTACAAATGCATACATTAAATAAAGATAACACAACAGTATAGCGATTACCAAAGGGAAAGGGGTGTTGGTGGAGTTAGGAGAGGGGAAGGGGGATAGAAATGGTGACGGGAGGAGACTTGAACTGGGGTGGTTAACACATAATGCAATATACAAATGATATACTATAGAATCGTACACTTGAAACCTGTACAATTTTATTAACCAATGTCACCCCAATTAATTCAATTGAAAAATCAAATACAATAATTTGTGTAAATAGCTAAAGAAAAAAGATCTCAAATCAATAACCTATTAGCACATCTTAACTAGAAAAAGAAGAGCAAACTAAACTCAATACTAGCAGATAGAAGGAAATAAAGGGAAGAGTTGAGAGAAATGAACAGAAAACAACATAAATCAATGAAACATAAAGTTGGTTCTTAGCAAAGAGAAACGACAAATCTTTAGCTAGATTCACTAAAAAAAGGGTTAATATTGCTAAAAGCAGTATTAAAATGTGGATGTCACTAATGATTTTATGGAAATAAAATCACTACTATGAATAATTGTATGCAAGCAAATGGAATACTTTAGATGAATAAATTCCTAGAAACAAAAACAAAATAGTAATGAGTGGTGAAGAAATATAAAATCTGAATAAACCTATAGGACTAATAGGAGAGTTGAATCAGTAATCAAAAACCTCCCAACAAGGAAAATCCCTGGACTGAATGCTACACTGGTAAATTCTACCAACTACTTAAAGAAGAATCAACACCAGTCTTTCTCAAATTATTCGAGAAAACTGAAGAGAAGGGAACACTTGCTGACTCATCTAAGAGACCAATATTACCCTGACACCAAAGCCAAATAAAGACATGAAAAGGAAACTCAAGACCAATACTCCTTGTGAATATCGACACAAAAATCCCCTAAAAATGTTGGAAAATCAAATTCAGCAGCATATTAAAAGGATTATGCACCATGACCAAGTGGGATTTATTCCTGGAATGCAAGGATGGTTCAGTATGTGAAAATCAATCAGTGTAATACTGTACACTAACAATGAATCACAGCAAAAACGTGATTATATTAACTGATGCAGAAAATGCATGTGACAAAATTCTACACCCTTTCATGATAAAAATACTGAGCAAACTAGAAATGAAAGTAAACCACCTCAATGTAATAAGACCATATATGAAAAATCCATAGCTAACATCACACTCAATGCTTTAAGACCAGAAACACAGTGGAATGCAAGCCTTTGCCACTTGTATTCAACATAGCATTAGAACTTTTAGCCAGAACAATTAAAAAAGATAAAGAAAAGTCATCCAAATTGGAAAGAATAAAGTAAAATGAACTCTTCACTGATGATATCATCTTACGGGTTTTAAAAAAAACCCTAAAGATTTTATTTATTTATTTTTTAAGAGAAGAGAAGACAGGGAGAAAGAGAGAGAAAGAAACACGGATTTGTGAGAGAAATATCAATTGCCTCTCACACACCCCCAAGTAGGGACAAGGCAGCAAGCCAGGCATGTGCCCTGACTGGGAATCAAACTGGTGACCTTTCACTTTGCAGGACTAAGTCCAATGTACTGAGCTGCACTTATGAGGACTAGACCTAAATTTAAGACTGAAAACTATAAAAGTCTCAGAAGGAAGCATAGGTGAAAATCTTCATTACATTAGTTAGGCAATAGTTTTTAGGCATGACACCAAAAGCACAAGCAACAAAATAAGAAATAGATAAATTGGACTTAAAAACCTTTGTGCATCAAAAGACAGTGTCAGTAGAGTGAAGAGACAATCGCAAAATGGGATGAAATATTTGCACATCATTTATCTGGTAAGTGATTAGTATCCAGAATATATAATAAACTCCTACAACTCAACAACTACCCAACTCAAAAATAAGCAAATGATTTGAATAAATATTTACCTGAAGAATATATACAAATGGCCAATAAGTACGCGAAAAGAGTATCAGCATCATTAGTTATTAAAAAAAAAATTAAACAAGCCCACAATGAGATACAACTTCACACTCATTAAAGGAAAAAAAAGGAACAACAGAAAGTAACAATTGTTGGTGAGGATACAAAGAAATTGCAACACTTGTCATTGCTGGTAGGAAGGGTAATGGAACAGCCACACTGTGGGAAACACTGTGGTGATTCCTCAGAAGGTTGACCATGGAGCTACTATATGATGCAGCTACTTAACCCTGGTACCTGCAAGGATTGAGAGCAGGGACTCAGATATTTGTGCACCAATGATCACAGCAGCATTGTTCACAGTCACCAAAAGTGGAAACAGCTGACCACTGGTGGGTGACTGGATAAACAAAATGTACTATATACATACAATGCAGTATTATTCAGCCATAAAATGGAATGAAATTCTGAAATAGGGTACCGCATGAGTGACCCCTGAAAACATTATGCTTAGCAACATAAGCCAAACACAAAAGGACAAATACTGTATGAGTCCATTTAAACACACCATTATGAATGTGCTTAATGCCACTGAATTTTACACTAAACATGGTTAAGATGGTAAGTTTTATGTTATGTAAATTTTACCACAATAAATAAAAAAACTAGAAGTAACCTACACATTATTAACAGAGGATTTGCTTATAAATCGTGACATACCTAGATGAATTTCCTAGTGTCCTTTACAGCTAAAGTGATTCTATCGAAACATAAGCCAGATTTTGGTATTCATTCTCAAAAGCCCTTCTATGACTTAAATCATCTTAGAGTAAAAGCCATCGTCTTTCCAGTGCTCTGCAAGGCTACCTCTTCGATTTCATCTCCTTCCTCTCTTCCCCTTGCCTTCTTCACTGAGACCTTGTTCCTGGAAAACTCCCAGCATAATTCGACCTCAGGGCCTTTGTGATTCCTCCTTCCTCCGTCTGGAATGCTCTTCCTCCAGGTATCTGCAAGCTTCCATCATGTGATCAGATATCTACTCAAAACAAAACCTTCCCTGAAACCTGATGGAAGACTGCAACCCCTCCTCCCACACAAAGATAGCAATCTCTACCGTTTCTTTATGTGTCTTATTTCCCCCACAGTACTTAGCCCTGACACATTATACACTTGTTCATCTTTTATCTTTTTTCCCACTAGAGAATAAACTCCTTGAAGAGCAAGTACTTAGTTTTGTTCACATAGTATTCTCAGAGCCAAGAAAAATGCATGACGCTCAGTGCTCAGTAAATATTTATTGAATTAGTTCATTTAATGAAACACCAGACAGCTTAAACGAGATAAGAGAGACAGATCAATACTCAGTGACACAGCAGGATTCTCAAAAAATACCAGTAAATGAAAAGAGCAGGTTAGTGAATGGATGTCTTTGGGGAAGGGATGGGTGAGGGTGGAAATCTATGTAAGAATATGAGAAACCTGAGAAGATATATACCGTGCTTTTTAACAGAGGTTGTCTCTGAGAGGTAGAAAGACAAAGTGCATGCGTGTTTGTGTGCATGTATATGTCTGTGTGTGCTTTGTTTTACTCAGTGATAGACCTAGTACCAAAATTTTATGTTTTAGTTTATTTGCTGAAATAATCAAAATATCACAGTACTGTTCATAATTGCAAAAAGGAAGAAGAAAAGAGAGAAAGAAAAGAAAATAGCCTATGTGTCAACAACAAGATATTGGTTAGATAAATTTTGAAATATTCCTAAACAATAGATTTTTTAAATATCGGAGGTCAGCAAATAATAGCCTGAAGGCTAAATCTAGCTGCTGTGTTCTTTTCATAAATAAAGATTTGTTGAAATATGGCCAAGCCCATTTATTTACTTATTGTCTATGACTGCTGTCCTGCTCCCATGGGCAGAGCTGTATAGTTGTGACAGGGACCATGCGCCCACACAGCCTGTAATATTTACTATTTGGCTCTGTCCAAGAAAATGTTGCTGAACCCCTGGACTAGAGTACAGTAATTGAGAATGATTTGTGGACAACAACATAGAAAATGTTAATTATATATACTTATTTGCATATTCATTAAATACACAAATATTATAAATAGAAATATTTATAAAGTTTTAAAATATTGATACATTTTTTTAAAAGAGCATTCAATGATAGTTACAGAAAAGTTACAAATTACCACTGAGTAGGAGGAAGCAATAGTGTGAACCTATAGAGTTCAAGGCATTACTGGTGCCCCGATGACAATTATTATAATCACAGCTTGTCTTATTAACCCTTAACTAAATGCTATGCATTGTGCTAATTATTTTAGCTAATCCTTATGCTTGAGGTAGGTAGGTTTATTATCCCAACTTCAGGTAGGGCATGCGGTCGGTCAGAGGGTACATAAAGAAGAACATAAACATGAAAGAAGACACTCAAAGGAATGTATATGAAGCAATCATAGGGACTTAATGGAAATGAATGGTTAATTTTTAAACCACTAGTAATATAAATAGCATTTTACCTTCTCTTTTTATTAGCATGTTGCAAATTCTTCTGAAGCCATAAGCCCTCTCTGTTCCTGCTCACTGGGTCCGAATGGCTGTAGTGTGTGACATTTACCTCCCAGGGAATGACAGGCCAGCCGGACTGCTATAGTTTTACACATGGAGTAATTTAACAGCACTCTTGATAACAAAATAATGAGTGCTTTGATATTTTGGATATACTGTTACCAACAATTCTGGCCAAAATCCATGTATGGCAAGAAAGAATTTCAGTGGGAAAGAGTGATTTAAAACTGATCTTGGGGATTTATCAAAAAATTATATTTTTCCTTAAGGCTCTCCTTAGCTCCCTTCCCCTCTCTACCCACCCCAAAAACTATTTAGTATTCTCTTCTTTTACTGCTACTGATTATTATATTACTCCCCTATTTAAAATAGGAAGGATGGAGCAGAAAGTACTCCCTTTTCTGCCAAAAAGTCCTGAATACAATTTGGGTAAATTCATCCCTAAGAGGCACTGGATGAGCTAAGCGCCTTCGGGTTTAATGGAGTTTACCCAAGGTATTATGAACAATGTGGCTTCCTGTATTGGTTTGCTAATGCTGCCAGGACAAAGTGAAATGTGGTACTCAGCGGGGTGTCCCAAAGCCCCCAGAGCCCAGGTTGGGTGGGGTATAGGGGAAGAGATGATAGAGCATTTGGGTACTTTGCACAACAAAAGACAAGATAATAGTTGTGCTGCTGCTCAGGGTGTAGGGTGTGTACATGACTGTGACATAGCCCGGGGTCTGTACAGTCCCTGCAACAGGCAGGGAGGTGGTTGCACCTGGGTCACTGAGTCACTCTTGCCCTGACTAGAGAGGGCAGCCAAGAGAATGTAAATAATAAGGAAACTAGCAAATGTAGCTCATTGTGGGAGGATCATGTCCCGGGGGTCACATAGGAAGCTCTGGGTCAGGACTTAAACTAAGGATGGGCAGAGAGAGAGAGAGGCTTGTCCAAAAAGAGGGCTTAGAGCGTAGGGAGCAGGTGCACTGGTCTGGAGTAAAAAGGGCAGTCATGTGAGGGAGATTCACCATGCTGCTAGCAGTGAGAGAGGAGCCATGTGGATAGAGTGAGTGTAAAGAAGAATGAGCCATGATGCAGCAGCTGGGCAGTTTGTAGTTAGGGCTCAGCCATGCAGCCTGGTGCAGTCTGGGAGAGAATGGCTTGCCGCTGCTTTGATCGTGCCTGCTATAGCTGACTTGTAAGCCATCCAGGACCCTGACTTGCAGGATGCTGACCTGCTGCCTTGGAGACCCAGTCTCTTCTGGACTCTTGGGACTTGGAACACACAGAGAGGCCACTGTCTCGGGATTTGTTCCTTTCCTGGACTTTGCCACAATCCACTGTGATATGGCACATGTATTCCTGGACTATAACACGGAGGCTGACGACCACATACCCCAGAGTCTGACGGAGAGGGCTGCTGCGAGACTGTTGGCACAGCTGACTAAAGCACAGAAAGGATATGGGAAACTACTGGGCTTGGCTTTGGCTTTTAGCCTTTTGGGGAACAAGGGAAGTGCTGAGTCTCAGGGAAAGACAGAGCTCTGAGCATAAGTGCTCTCAGCACCCCCAAGGTTGGAATCTGGTAAAAACCTGTTTCTCTCCACATGAATTATTGGGTCATGCATCAAGGCAGAATGTGGATGGGCCCCTGTTTACTTGGTTACAGTTTTGGTGAGCCCAGGTGGGACTAAAGGAACCTGTAGTCAGGTTCCAGCCATGTGGGGCAGACAGACCCCTGGAGAAGGGCTGTGGGGACTTCCCAGTCTCAAGAAACTGCCCTGCACCCAGCTCAAGGTGCCAGTCACCAGGAATGGGGTAAAGAAACAGGTTTGGGGAGGAGGGAACCTCTAGGCTCTGTGAGCAGAACCCATGTGCATGTTGCGGTTTGGACACTGAGCCACATGGGCATTCCACCATTTTGGTAAATCATGTGAGAGCTCCACCATGGAGGATGAATCGTGTGGGCATGCCACCATCGTATAGGTGGTGCACGGCTGCTCTGCCGTCTTGGATGATGCAGCATGTGAGGGTATCCATCTGGGATCTGGGCAAAACAGTGGGCTAGGTGCGATCTTCAGGCTGTGCGCTGCTTGTGCACTGTACCAGTAGGGTTCTCTGTGCAAATGGGTTCTGATAGGGATGTCTCTGGTCTTGACGGCCATGAACTGGTGTCCACTGGGGATTGTCCTGGTTCTGAAGGCTATGAATTGGGTCCAAGGGTGAAGGAGTGTGGTATATAGAAAGTTTGTGAATGTTGCAGAGCATCTGTGGAAAGTCATAAAGGCCATAAAAGGTTATGGAAGTTTTAAACTTGTAGGAAAGGAAACCTCAGCTCTTAGGTGAGATTTCCCTAAGAAAAATTGAGATTTCCCAGGAAGAGTTAAAACTTCACACTATGTGGGAAAGTGAACAAGGGAAAGTATAAGGCATGGAAATGTAGTTTTAGTACTGAAAGTAAGAAGGTTTGTAAACATATATATAGAAGGCTGTAGAAGTTCATGAAAATTTTGGAAAGAAATTGTATGGTTTTAGCAATAGAAGGTATAAGGTATGGAGATGCAATCTTGGTGGATATTTGAAGGACAAGC
The DNA here is from genome assembly GCA_004027475.1 of Anoura caudifer. NCBI lineage: Eukaryota > Metazoa > Chordata > Mammalia > Chiroptera > Phyllostomidae > Anoura > Anoura caudifer. The sequence goes on along the minus strand of PVKU01000431.1, from coordinate 417,338 downwards.
ACTTTCCTTTATGCTTTGTTTTTCTCCCTACTTGATCCCTCCAGAATTTGGCATTTGGAAGGAGTAAGTGATGATATAAGGTTTCTTTGCATAAAACCAATAAGACTTGTAGTTAATGGTGGTTTTGTCAACCAAGATGTTGACTGGAATGTCATGCCTGAGGGAGGCATGCTGGAGCTCTGGACATCACCGGAAAACCCTGAGGAACTGGGATTGATTTTCAAAGCCAGTGAAAGCCCATGAGAAAAAGCCTGATACCCTGATTGGTTGTGTGGTTCATGGCAGTCTTCCCAGGGAAGTAACAAAGATTGCTTTCCTGAAAGATGGTAAGGCAGGAACCTTAAGGCACAATGGAAAATCTCAAGGACTTGAGAGTAGCAGGTGGTACAGGCAAGGCCAGAGAGCAGGTGTGTGGCTCAGATTCTGTGCCCTGAAGGGAGGACTAAAGAGTCAATCTAAAGGTTCCTTGTATAAGTTCCAGCAGAGCAGACTTAAAGATCACATGTAATCAGGTGTTCCTCATTGTGGTTATTCAAACAAACAGGCAAAACCAAAGCTGCATTTAATGCAGGCCTTTAATGACAATGAGGGTGATCTTGAGAAAAATTATGATTTGAGGAAAATCACAATGCTCAGTAGTGGACATTAGACTAGTGCAACTAACTATCTTTAAAGTGTGTTTTCATGTGGAAGTTCAAACTGGGTTTGTGATATCACCAGAGATGCTCAATTTACAGGCAAGAAGAATATGTCCACTTGGCACTGTTAAATGTCACGCCAGCAAAGGCCTTGCACCTGGATGTCTTCCCAAAAGACAGTCTTGCAGCCTCAGAGACTGGTTTGCGGGTTTTGTGAATTATCATGTGTGTTCCGCCTTCTGTTCTAATAGGGTATAAGCCTATGATCTCATTACCTGAGTGATCGGTGGCAAGACAGGCCTCACTTAAGAAGCCCATCAGCATTATCAATCACCTCCTGAGATTCGACAGTTTGGCTGAACTAAGTGGCTGGGTTGGTGAAGTATGGGGCGATCAGTGGGCTTCATTTTAAACTTGGTTTCACTTTTCTGCCCTAATGGCTTGGACAGAAAGGGCTCAGAGGTCTAAAAGGGGGAAACCCTGAAATATTCCCCTCAGCCCAAGCTGAGCATAGTGGGCAAAAGGACCTTGGATAGGTGTGACACACCTTCCTCCAAAGAAGTCACTCTTTTGCTAATGTGCAACATTGAAGAATTGGCCTGTGCCTTTGTCACTTAGAAGTTACAGTATTAATTTTGCTTTCTAACCCTCTTGCTAAATCTGTTGCTTGCCAGAATATGACAAGGATGTCAGTTTGTCCAGCAGTGCCAGCCTTTGGACACCAAGCATGCTGCTCCCCGGGACAGTCAACTGACCTGGACTCTGCAAGGTCCTTCCCTGTGCGTGAAGGCCACTCTCCACCCCCACTCTGTTATGGATCCCTGTTGGGTTCTACTCATATGACCTCATTTTACCTTAATTACCTCTCTAGGGACCCTGTCTCCAAATATAGTCACAGTCTGAGGTACTGGGAGTAGGTTTCCACATATAAATTGTCAAGAGAACACAAATCAGCCCATAACACTTCCTACCTGCATCACAGACCTGACAAAATAAGAGAATATTGAGGAAAACACTACGAGTGCAGTTACATCCTATACAAGAGGATGTCTGTTTGGGTTGTTAAATTAGTCAAATCTACCACTATTCTAAAATCATCTGTGAATTTAAGTTGCTTGTAAGGAAAGATGTTAGTGTCTACTTAATTTTAGACAGCAGGGCCATGAAGAGAATCAGATGACATGTTGACATTCATATCTGCAAACAAGTACAGTAGTTTAAATGTTAAAAATTCTCTAAATTCAAAACAATGAGAAGAGTAATTTAACTAATGATTAGTTATAGAATATATAAGGGTTTTTGTTGTTGTTGTTAAGCTAACTTACAAAGACCATGGCAAAAATTATTCTAGAACAGGGTAGACTTTAAACTTAGCAGAGCCTTCCAGGCATCAGTTTACAGAAAACAGAATGGATCACAGAACAAATAAACAGGGATCACTATGCTTTGGTCACACTGCTGTAAGCACAACATGGTGTTCAAATTTGTGGTATGTGCAGAAGAATAAAAAATAATCAGATGTAGGGAAACGTGTTCATTATGATCAGTTAAGATGATTCATATGAAACTGACCTTTCAGTAGATTAAAAGAAATGGTCTGGTATCAACAATTCTATGTGTCAACCTCAAAAAAGGGTAGAGGATTTAGCCAGTACAAGAGGGAAATGGGAACCAGCTGGAAGCCATTATGACAGATTAAGAAAGGGACGTTTGTCTTAAAATTGTTATACAATTCACATATATCTTAACTTCAGCATTTCAAGTTTGGTCTCCTATCAATAATAATACTATCACCCTATTAATATTTTATATATATATAAAATTAGCTACTTGAATCTTCCAAGCAATTCCTGAAATACGTGTTTTACCCAGGCCACGGGCTGAAATGGACACTGAGGGTTGTCTCCCTGTGCAGAGGTTTCCCTGACCCTGCCAATTTCTAAGAACTTGACTCCACCACCTCACCTGCCCCATCCCCTGCCCATACTTTCCGCAGCTTTGGCCACCTACGACTATAAATTTAACATTGCATTTCCGCCGTCCTCCCGTCTCTGGGAGGAGGGAAGGGACCTTTCTTCCTCTGAATCCCGATTTGGATAAAGAAGTAGCTCTGCCTTCTTGCTCTCAAGGGTGGGTCGAGGACTCCACTCTCCCAGCTCAGGGAGGAACTGATGAGGTGGAGGCTGAGTCACCTCAGGGACCTGTTTCCCTGGCAGAACTTACACACCAGTGGGACGAACGAATGACTCAAGACAGTCGGGGAGCCAATCAGCGTGCAAGAATGCGTTGCCTGCATCTCTGCTGCAGGCCAGATCCAGAAGAGGAGGCCTAAGGAAATTAGCGGGTAAAATGGCAGACAGCGTGCCATGCCTGGTCACCGGACCTCATCAGCTGCGTAGCGAGCTCGTCCGATTTTCCAACTGGGCGTCGCTGTTTGGAGGAGGTATGGAGAAAGGGGGACGTGCAACAGCCAATCCCGGGCGCCCTCCGCCACTCCTTCCGCCTCAGCTCCCCACCGAGGCCACAGCCCCACTTCTGCGTGCACTCTCCTGGACGCGAAGTCAGAGGCCGCCCGCTCACCAGCCATGGATGCCTCCGGGCCGCCGCAGCCTGCAGCCCAGAGCTCGCTGTGGCCTCCGAGTCTCCTGCCCGCGCCACTGGGGCTGCTGCGGCTGGACCCCACGGGCGGCGCGCTGCTGCTGCTCGGCCTGGCCGCGCTGCTCGGCTGGAGCTGGCTGAGGCGGCGCGCGCCGCGGGGCATCCCCCCCGGGCCTGCGCCCTGGCCGGTGGTTGGCAACTTCGGCTTCGTGCTGCTGCCGCCCTTCCTCCGCGGGAAGAGCTGGATGAACCGCCGGGCGAGGGCCGCAGGCGTGGACCCTTCCTCCCTGGGCTCGCAGGTGGTGCTGACCGACCTGGCCCGCATCTACGGAAACATCTACAGCTTCTTCATTGGCCACTACCTGGTGGTCGTCCTCAACGACTTCCACAGCGTGCGCGAGGCGCTGGTGCAGCAGGCCGAGGTCTTCAGCGACCGCCCGCGGGTGCCGCTTGTCTCCCTCGTGACCAAGGAGAAGGGTGAGCTGGGCCGCGGCCCGGAGCCTGGGGTGTCGCGGGCCCGTGGGAATGCTGGAGGTTGCAGGGTTTGGGCCCCCTCCATCCACCCGCTCCCCGCTGCCACACTCCTGCAACGGAACCGAGGGGGATGGTGGTGGGGGTGCCACCCTTTCCCGGGTCTTTAAGATGCCATCCAGCTGTGACTGAGGAGTGAATCATTCGTTTATCAAGATCAGAAGTAGGAAGCGCACCGGAAAACTCAGGAAGTGCAGAGCGAGGAAGGGGGTGACAGCACCGTGTGAAGCCGGGCTGCGTCTCTCCAGGGGTGTTCTCTCCTTCCCAGGACCAAGCCGCACTCTTCAGACGGTGTCCCGGGAAGAACCTGGGCTGAGCGAGAAAGAGGGAGGGATATTTTTTCACCTTCTGAGTTTTGCGTGCAAGAGTTTAAGATATTTCTTTTCCCATAAAATGAAAAGTCCAGAAAACAGGTTGCAAGCCTATTGGCTAACTCAGGTTTGTAGCCGCTGTGATTCCTGCCCATGGGAGTCTAATTTGGGCAACTTTTCTGGGTTAGAAAACACCTTATCTGTTGCAATAGAATTTCACGTTTACTCTAACCCTCCCTGCCTTTCTGATTTTCCCTCTTTCCACTCCCCTTTTGCTTGCACATTTCAACCTGCTCTAGGCACAGTAAGCTGATTCCTACCAGGCTTGTTTCTGCTTCAGGCCACTGAGTTTGTCATCCTTGAGCCCAGAATAACTTTTCACTTGTCTGACTGACTCCTCATCATTTGTCAGGCCAAGTGTTGTCTTTTGGCCCTATTTTTGTCACTGTCCAGTACAACTTTTTCTTCTTCACATTCTTACTTCATATGATAAGCACTTGGAAAGTAGTTAGCTTGTTACCAAGTCCACCTACCTTTGGAATGTGATCTCTGTGAGGGCAAAGATTTTATTCATCTTGGTAACCACTGTTTCCCCACTAATTGGCACAGAGTAGGTAATCAAGAAGTGAATGAATGTGCACATACAAGCATTTGTTGATGCACTTACCACATCATATTGTAATTTGTGTTGCATGTCTGTCTTTTCCTGTACACCTTTCAAGGTAGGAATTAGATTTTCCTCTTTGAGGCCCTTCTTGGTGGTTGTATAGTTTGACCAAGAATTCACAATAAGACAGTTTCTAAGCATTAGTTGGATCACAGATTATTATCAGCTCCCTCTGTATTGAAGAAAGCACTGGGAGCCTGGGGAAATTTAGGACTTTTGTTATCTCAGCTAAAGCATTCATTCCTCCAAGAAACAGGATGTTCTAGGCACTGCTGCCCTTATTTTGGTGCATGTGTATTGGATGAAATGTGCTGTGAAAGAACTGAGAAAATTTTCTGTAGCTGATGAAGATGATGGACAAGAAAAGGTAGAGGAAGAACCATGTGTCACAAAGAAAATGCTTGTGGACTTCACTTGGAATAGAGAACGGATCATTTGATATTTTTTTATTGGAACTTTTTCAAGATTGAAGCATTAGAGAGGAGAATATGAGTTTATTTCTAGATGCCCATCAAAGAATGAAAGAGCAGGTGAGTTCTGACTAGATTTCACAGGACAAGAAATGGATAGCTCATCAACCTGAAGAAGAGAGACCATTGAAGCTCACAGTGGAGCAAGACTTGAGGAGTTCCCAACCTACTTTTGGCTAAATGTTTCCAGTGGCAAAATTGTCAAATGTGAAGTTTTCCAGAAACAAGATGTGTAGACTGTTAGAGAAAAGACATGATGTTAGAAATTAGAAACCAATAACATTATTAAATACTTATTACAAGATATTTAAAATAATTTTGCCGCTAAAGATTAGCAGAAAAAGAAATGTTTCATAAACTGTGATGTACATAGAGAGGTTGGAAATAGTTAACACATTGCCAAAAAGGTCTAGAATGTGAGGAGGTTATATATTATATTTAAGTTTTTATCATACTTAGACCTCCTGGCCAAGTGACTCATTTGCTTGGAGTGTCATCTCACCTACACCAAAAAGTTGCCAGTTCAATTCCTGGTCAGGGCACATACAAGAATCAACCAATGAATGCATAAATAAGTGGAATAAGAAATCAGTGTTTTTCTTCCTCTCCCTCTCTGTAAAATCAATCAATATTTTTTTTTAAAAACCCAATGCTCAAATATTAGCCACTTCCAAGAATGTTCCCTCCACTTTTTTCCTTTGTCTAAACTTTATTTCCTCTTGAAGGTAGTGTAACCCTTCTTGAAACACCTTCTTTAACCTTGCTGAAGTTATTTATTTATGCTAAGAAGTGCTTTCATGCATCCCATGAACAAATGAAGTATCAGCCCAGATGACCTCTCTTCTGAGAAGCACTGCCTTCTGTCAGCTGACATGGTGTTCCTTCCTCTGTCTACACTGCAACTTCAGTACACCTCCACCATACAACATTCAATACAATATGCAACTTCAATACAGTCTAACATAACAACAATATATTAGGATTGTTGGTTTACCCCATTCCTCACAAGACTAAGCATCTCAAAAACAGGGACTGTGTCTTCTAAATATTTCTGCCCTTAGTATCTGGCACATATAGACTCTAAATAAATATTTGGGAAACTGATAGAAAAAGGACATTTTGCTAAAGTATTTCTAAAATGCAGATGTGTAATTTAAAAGATGGTGAGTAGGTGATATAGACTGAGGACCTAATGAAGGACAAATAAAATTCCTTGAGTAATAGGCCAAAGCAGAAATGTCATATGTCATATCTTAAGTGATGAAAAGGTAGAATAAGTATTGAATCCTGAAGTTAGCGTGAGAGACCATATCTCCCCCAGAAAAGAGGAGGCCAACAACATTTAATGAATGCTGACTGCAGCGAAAGACTTGGCCATGGTTAAAAACAGGAAGAGTGGCTAAGCTGTGGTCGTCTAGGAGATAGTTTATGGAGTCTTAGTAAACAAAGGCAGCGCTCTCTTTTGAGGAATTGTTGAAACATTTGTCTTGACAATCACACACCAAATCAGGGGGACTTTTAACAGAAGCATATGCTACATCTGTGATGAAATGTACGGAATTTTTTGGACTGTAAGACGCATCGGAACATAAGACACACTTAGGTTTTAGAGGAGGAAAATAGGAAAAAAACTTTGAAGCAAAAGGTGTGGTAAAATATTTAATAACATAGGTAGCATAGGCTGCCACCCCCACCGCTGCAAGCCAGGCAAGCTACATTCAAACTGTAAGACGCACCCCTGTATTCCTCCCAAATCAGGGGTGCGTCTTGTAGTACAAAAAATATGGTTTTTACAGTCCTGCACCACAGCATGTGAAGACAAAAAGGTGGACAAAGGACTGGCAAATGACTTCATAGACTGAAGGATGACAACCTTTAAGTGTCTACAGTGGATAGTACTAGTGAGGCGTGGAACAGTTTACCCTGAAGAACATCTCAAAAGGCTCAGGAATTGGATACAAGGGTCAGCCAGTGGGCTAAAAACAGCCATTGTTTGATGCCTATAAACCGTAGTAGTTAGAGGACTTCCTGTTACCACCCCAACCCCTGCAGAAAATAGAAAGCAGATGCTCTGGAGAACCTTGGGTTTTAGTGAGCTCTTGGCCAGTTCAGGATGAAGAGTGGAGGAAGCAAGGTCAGAGGGATGTGGCCTTGTACCACGCAAGATCAAAAGTTACGTCTAGATAAAGAGAGGACTCTTAAAGAGCTTAACTCAGTGAATTAGACAATGAACACCCAACAAACCTGGCCACCAGTAAAAGAAAACAAGGAAATTTGCTTGTCTTGGCCTGAATACTGACACAGAAAATTTTCTTCTCCACCACTAATCTCTGTTGCAGTTACTCTGCCATTTTAGTACAGAAGCTGTAGACTATTGTAAATGAATTACTGTGACTCAGTAACCTGCTGTGTTCTAGTTAAACTTTATTTATTGACCCTGATATTTGAATTTCATATCATTTTCACATATCATGAAATATTCTTCGGATTCTTTTTCCAACTATGTAAAAATGTAAAAGCTAGTCCTAGCTCTTTGGCAATAAAAAAGAGGGGACAGGCTGAATTTGAGTTCCCGAGTTCCAGGGAAATTTTGGTCCCTGATTTGTTAACCACTGAAGTAGACTTTCAGTTATCTTTTTAAAAACTTAAGGGTAAGTACTCAACCTGTTTCTTTCAAAGCCAAAGAAGGCAAGAAAAAAAAAAAGAGGAAAAATAGAATAGATATAGCAGGACAAATAGAAAGTACAAAATGGTTTTAGGAATAGTAGTTATATTAAATGTAAATGGCCTATACTTACAGGCCCAAAGATTGCCAAAATGGATTTTTAAAGAAAAATCCAAATATATGTTGTTTTAAAAGAGATATGTCATCCCCTCAAAAAGGTGACATACCCCAAATACAAGGATATGTTCAAGTTCAGGGTAAAAGAAAGGAAAAGAACATTATGCTAGTGAAATCACACCTGAGAAAGACAAGTATATTTTCACTCATATATGGAATCTAATGAACACATGGAACTAACAAGCAAAATAGAGACAGACTCAGCCAAAGAGAGCAGGCTGACAGTGCAGGGTGGAGTGTGCAAAGGACTGGGAGGGGAAGGCATTAAGCAAAAGGAGAGAGAGAGAACTCATGGGCCCTGACAATAGTGTGGTGATGATGGGGAAGAAAGTGGGTGGAGGTAGAAGAGGGCATAGGGGGTCTAAATGGTGATGGAAAAATAAATGAATGAAAGTTTTAAATAGAAAGTACTTTTAAAAGAAAAGCTGATGTAGTTTTGACCAAGTACACTTTGTCGGACTAATTGTTAAGAATAAGGAGGGTTTTGCATGATGATATTTTTTAAACAAGGAACACAGAATAATTCTAACCTTAAACATACCTAGCAATATTGTCTAGTGCATATGTGTACCTAACAACAGACAGATTCATAGACAGACATATAAAAGAGCTATGCCATTTATTTACATGTAACAAAACTTACGGAACTGCAAAAAGAAATTGACAAATACACCACTATAGCAGAGTGTTTTAACATAAGTATTTGAGTAGTTCAGAGAACAGGGAGATAAAAATTTTGTAGGGACGTAGAAGATTTGAGTGCAACAGTTATCAGGCTTTCTTTATTGGATGTATAAACAACCTTATACACAAAATTGCTTGGATAAAAATTCTTAACTATTTAGAAGTTTTATTAAATTAATCCTGTATCATGCTAAAAAGCAAGCTCATCAGTGTCAAAAATCAGTATGAGACAAATTGAGCTAGGTGTCAAAAGAGAATCGTAACAGAAAAAGTTTTTTAAACTAAACTGTAATGAAAATACATGCAAACAGTTCTCTTGGATTCAGCTTAAGAGGTAGAGGCAAAGAGCAGAGCCTAACTCATCTATTAAGATAATGGTCTGAAAATTAATGAGGTAGAAGAACAACTTTATATATCCAAAAAAGAACAACAACAACAAAAAAACTCAAAGGGAAAAAGAGGAACAGGTTGTAATTTTAGACAAATTCTTCCACAGAGAAAGAATAAACCGTAGCTCATAGGCATTTTCATTTATAAATGTGAATTTTTAAAACAATTAAATCCAATCAAAATTCCAAAGGCACTTTTTAAAAAGAAAAATGTAACTTGACCAGATGATTAAGTTTCGTAGAAGAGTAAAGAGCTAAGAATGATAAAACAATTTTAAACAAGGGCATGGGGATATGGAGGTGGTGATGGGGAGGGCAGGGAAACATCTCCGTGAGATATTAGATTAATTATAAAGATTCTGTATATCTTACTATAAAGTAACAGTAATTACTTTTATTGTTGTACATCCCAGTTCCTGGCACATGGTAGGAACTGTGAAATACCTATTAAGTCAATGAAGCATGGCATTGAGGGGAGCAGAAAAGGAATAGATTGAAAGTGAGAGGGAACTGACTGAAACAGTAGAGCACACTATGGGAGGATGAAATAAGTCACAGGAAACAAGGACCATCTGAGAGCAGTACTGTTGGGTTTGATGGTGAAAGAAATACAACATAAGTGAGGGTCAAATAAGATGTGGTTGTGGACGACCTTGAGTTCAGATGATTTTAAATCAGGGTTGTTACCGACAACAGACATTTCAGATTACCTGCCCGTTTTTCCGTTCCAAACGTTGGTGCCCAGTGCTCTAATCCAGGTGGACTATTGACTTATTTGGCTTATGTTTAACAAGCTCCAGCTTTGTGCCCAGCACTACACCAGAAGCTGGGATTTTGATGATAAGCACAATCAGCCATTTTTCCTGCCCTCATGTGCAATCTGCTACCATACTGATCCTTCTGGGAACGTTTGGAGTATGGATGTATCCAGCCTGAAATATTTTCTAAGCCTGGGTTCACTCTCATGAAAATAGGATTTTGAAATGTACACTAACTCTAGAAATTGAAAGTCATTGCTTTTCACTTCATCAGGAGTTAGTATCTAATAATAAGCTGTACAGCAAAATTTTTCCCTAATCAAATTGCATGTCATTTTTGTTGTTAGAAACATATGTGCTATCCTGACAACTATACTTTGCTAATCTTTCATCTTGGCTGGTGATCTTTATCTCTATGTGAACTTTGCGCAAATGACTTGAGAGATACACAATACATTCCTGGTGTACCCTGGTGCGTATTGTCAGACGTTGTTCTCTCTCTCTCTCACCTTTTTCCTCATGTGTCCTTTTGCAGGGATTGTATTCGCACGTTACGGTCCAGTCTGGAGACAACAGAGGAAGTTCTCTCATTCAACTCTTCGTCATTTTGGCTTAGGAAAGCTTAGCTTGGAGCCCAAGGTCATCGAGGAGTTCAGATACGTGAAAGAAGAAATGCAAAAGCATGGAGGAGACCCCTTCAACCCCTTCCCCATTGTCAACAATGCCGTCTCTAACATCATTTGCTCCATGTGCTTTGGACAGCGCTTTGATTACACCAATAGTGAGTTTAAGAAAATGCTTAGTTTTATGTCACGAGGCTTAGAAATCTGTCTGAACAACCAGCTCCAACTGGTTAACATATGCTCCTGGCTCTATTACCTTCCCTTTGGACCGTTTAAGGAATTAAGACAAATTGAAAAGGATATTACCACTTTCCTTAAGAAAATCATCAAAGATCATCGAGAGTCTCTGGATGTTGAGAACCCTCAGGACTTCATAGACATGTACCTTCTCCATGTGGAGGAAGAGAAGAAAAATAATAGCAATAGTAGTTTTAACGAAGATTACTTATTTTATATCATTGGGGATCTCTTCATTGCTGGGACTGATACGACAACTAACTCTCTGCTTTGGTGTCTTCTGTACATGTCACTGAACCCTGACACACAAGGTAATTAATGTTCCCTTTGTTGATGGCAAAACTAGGTTGTTGAAATGAGGATCAGTCACCTTGGGGATCCTGTGGTTCCTAGCGCTGAGCAATGTCTGCAGGCTGGAAAACAAAATGGAAATCCTTGCACCTCATAGGGATTTGGTACGGTGTTAGCAGTGAAACTGCAAGTTTCTAATGGTGTCACACTGCTTTAAATCTCTAGAGGACTCTGTGTGGAATCTGTGATGAGGAGAGAACTTCAGAGAGCAATAACAGTTTAGAGCTGGAGGGGATCATAATGGTCATTGGAACCCAATCATCTTGTTTTGAAAATGGAGAACAGAGGCCCAGAGAAGTTATGTGACTTTCACAAGTTCACACAGCTAGTTCCACCACATCGATACCAGTAGGTAGGGAATGCCAGTGGCCGTTCATAGTGGAAGAACGCAGAGGAGGATAATATATTAGTTTGTATTGCTCCTACAGCGGATAGTCACAATCTCAGCATCTAAACACAAATTTGTTATAGCTTTGTTTGTTAAAAATCTGACCCTTGTGTCACTGGGCCAAAATGAAGATGTTGGCAGGGTTGCATTCCTTCTTAGGGGCTCTACAGGAGAATCCACTTCCAGTTTCCTCCATCTTTGCAGCCAGAAATGTTGCATCTCTCTGTGCACTCATCCATGGTCACATTTCCCTCCGAATCTAAAGTCCACTGGGAGAACTTCTCTAATTTTAAAGCCCAAGTAATTAGATTGGGCATATCCAGACATTCCAGAATAATCTCTTTATCTGCAGGGCCTTAATTTAATCACCTCTGCCAAGACTGTTTGGCTAGGTAAGGTAGTATATATAGTATTTACAGGTTGCAGGACACTAGGTGTGGACATCTTTAACGGGGCAGTTCTTTCATAGTATAGATGGGATTGTACCTCCCAAGAGTTAATCTACTGCTGAGTAACACATTATCCCAACATTTAGCAGCTTCAAACAGCAGCATCTCTCAAAGCTTCTGAGGATAGGGAATCTAGGAGTGGCTTAGCCTGGATGGGCTGGCTTAGGATTTCTCCTGAGGTTGTAGTCAACTCTGGCTGGGGTTGCAGTCATCTATAAACTTGGCTGGGACTGAAGGATCCACCTCCAACATGGCTTACCCACTTGGCTACTGGCTGCAGGCCTTAGCGCTTGGACCTTTTTATGGAGCTGCTTGACTTGGCCCCAGAGAGTGAATGGCCAAGACAGGAGCCACAGTGTCTTTTATAACCTAAGTTCCCAACTGACATGCCAACTTTCCTCCCTTATTCTATTGGTCTTTTGGACCAACTTGGTACAAAGAGGGACAGTATAAGAATGTGTAAACCAAGAGCCACAGGGGTCATTGAGGGGAACATAGGGCTACCACACATTGTCACCCACAAAAGCTTAGAGAGCCAGTCCAACGTTCACAGGAGAGAACGATTTGGGGGGCTCCTGAATGCAGAGTGCTTCCTCCTTTGCCCTCCAGCTGTTCTGTTATCCATCAAAGTCACAGAGTGGTGCAGGGTCCCTGGACTAGCTGGCTGCACCTGGACTATCTGAGCAATGCTTTGCTTCACTCAGGAGGACTCAGGCTTGTACTGCCAAGTTACCAGCTGTGGGTTTACAGGGATGGAAAGTGGGCGTAGGGGGGCAGTCTCAACTCACTCCTGGCTTATCTCCTGGTTTATTCTTTCCTTTTTTGTATAGACAAGGTTCATGAAGAAATTGAAAGGGTCATTGGTGCTGACCGAGCCCCTTCCCTCACTGACAAGGCCCAGATGCCCTACACAGAAGCCACCATCATGGAGGTGCAGAGGCTGACTATGGTAGTGCCACTTGCCATTCCTCACATGACCTCAGAGACGACAGGCAAGTGTCCGGGCTTCCTCCTTTGAATGCCCTTGTGGGAAGCCCAGCCCCTTAATCCAGAAGAGCTGAGGTGAGGGTATGGTGACCCTCACCCACCTTGATCCTTCTGATGGTTTAGCCTTGTGTCATGGACGATCAAATGGAATGCTTCAGTCCTAGTCGTTCATGGTTTATTGTCTGGCATTCCGGCCCAGCTTCCCTCTGTAAACAGCTCTCTAGTCTTCAGGGCACAGGCGCGCACCCTGGTCAAACAGCTTGTGCCGCCATTTACAGCGGCTGCACTGACAGAAGAAACTCTAGAATTCGCAAAGCGCCTGCCTCTGTGTCTTCTTCTCAGAGGTAGAAGAGCTAGTCTAAATATGGAATTCAGGATTTTAACTGGGAACTATCCTACGTCAGTTGTTACAATCCTGCAGCTGAAGCATAAGTGGTGAAGAGTTAGAAGACCCATCTGATTCTAAGGGTACCTGTTTCCACCCCTCACAGTGAAGTATTTGCTTTTGATCTGCCCTTGACACGCAGGGTGGACAAAGGTAGGTTTACATTTGTTCACATGGAAAACAATACAATAATTAATAAATAATAATACAAAAATAAACAGTTTGGGGTGGGCAAAACTGTAAACCTACTTTGCCCCCACCAAGTATAGGCAGTCAGACACTCTGTAAACATCCCTCCTCACAAGGAATTTACCTTCTGGAGACAGACCGCCATGTAAGAGGCTTAAATCTAGTTGTGAGCCGGTTGTAGGCAGCAATCACTGATAAATGACATTGAACAATTTCTTTGGTACGAAGTAGATACACTGCGTGAGCATCATCTTTTGGGCATTCTTTAAAGTGCATAGGAAATTCTCAGGTGCTTAAGAGGCAGTGCTGACTTCCCTGTACATCCCTTTACCTTAGTTACCTTTCTCATCGTATTATTGTGCGGACATAAAAGACTCTGAAGTTTATAAAGTCTTATGTAAGTGTATGAAGATTAGGAATTTGTATTCTATGAGAAAGCTTATCTGATATGCACTGTGATTTGTTTTAGTGTTTTGTCTTAATCATATTTTAGTGGCTGATCCAACTCATCACCACAATGTTTGTCGGACTGACTCCGAGGCTGGGTCCTGGGGTGATATGGAGGAAAGGATGTCAGTTGGTAATGTCTTGCTCCTGCCTGCAAGGAACTCGCGGTTCAGTCTCAGCAAATTTAGGGAGCTGGATATGTAACTAGATAGTTTTTGATAGTGATGTTTACAGAGAACTGTTCAGCAAAAAGCATGCTGAGTGACACTGGGTTGTTGGTTTGTTTGTGTGTTTGTTTTAGTGCTCCAAGGATACACTATCCCTAAAGGCACAGTGGTAATACCCAACTTGTGGTCAGTGCACAGAGACCCAGCCATTTGGGAGAAACCTGATGATTTCAACCCTGATCGATTTCTGGATGAGCAAGGACAACTAATTAAAAAAGAAACATTTATTCCTTTTGGGATAGGTCAGTTAAACTTTTATTTTCTTCATGGCATAATTTAAAATGCAGTAGAATCAAAAGAATCTTTTATTGTTTCATGATACTGTTTTAAAAAAATATTCTTTCCTGGCCAGCTAATGTAAGAGAGGAGCTAAATATTTAGATGCTACATTTCAGATTTTAAAGACCAAATGAAAGCACTTGGGTTTAAAATTCTTTAAATATGCCCAGAAATCTTCATTTGTGAACTGCTCAGGTGACAGTTTGAGTCCCAGGGAACTGCTGGAGTTCCGAGCAACGCCTGACCTTCTGCTGGGCTGGTGGGTGAGGGGGCGCTTCTCTGGTCTCAGCACTCCCTCGTGTAGGTTCCCACACGAGGACATGCAGGCCTCTTTGTATCGAAAAGGAGTGCTCCAGAGAGTCTTAACCTGATTTAGTTCCTCCCTAATCATCTAGGTAAGAGCACAGGAAAGAAATGAGTAGGTGTGTAGTAAGTAGGAGGGGACAAGGTGGCCACCACGTTGGATCTGTCTCCAGTTCCTGTCCAGGGTGAGGTTAGTTTTTATGCATAGGGGTTGGAATGTGAACTTCCTCTGTAGAAATTCTGATCAGCATTACTGTGGGAGGTCATGTGGTATATGTCGCAGATATTTTTGAGATAGGAAACAGGGTGGCATTATAATCCTTATTTTTTTCCTGATCTCATTTTAGGGAAGCGGGTGTGTATGGGCGAGCAGCTGGCAAAGATGGAACTGTTCCTAATGTTTGTGAGCCTGATGCAGAGCTTCACATTCGCTTTACCTAAGGATTCTAAGAAGCCCAGCCTGACTGGAAGATATGGTCTAACCTTAGCCCCACATCCATTCAATATAATCATTTCAAAGAGGTAAAGGACATCTCCAAAAAGAGATGGTGAACGGAATGTAAATATGTGTCTTCTAAACACATTCTTTCTTCTGCAGTTGATAGCAGGGCCAGGTTCGGCTCAGGGTAGAGACTAAAAAGAAGGTAGAAGGAGTGGGAGCTTTCATCATGAACCTGTGCTCCTGTCTGTGACTTTGAGGGTGCAACCGAAGGACTGGATTGGGAAACAGGAGATCCGATTTTTACTCCCAGTGGATTCCACCAAGGCGCATTTCCTCTCATCTCCCAGTGCCTTAGTCATTTCACCTGGTACCAAAACTTGCTTTTTAGCTCTAACGAAGGTCAAATGCCCCGTGTCTTTTCTGACATCACCAAAACACTGTTAAGTTCTGGAGAAAAAAATTAGGAATCAAAGGAAGACCTCCCTGTTTCAGACTGAAATACTTTGTCAGAGGAGGATGTGAGTTTAAGCTGAGTTGGAGCTCTCTTGGCATAGATCCTTTGTCAGTTTTTTTGGGGGGGGGGGGGCTTGTTTTGTTCTTGTTAGTCATTTTGTTTATGATTTAAGTTTTTACAGTTTGTAGACACAGGAGAAAATGGACCCTGGTCCAGTAATGTTGAGGAAAGGTCTCAACGTATATGTCTACTTTGTATGGCAATTGCATAAACAGCCTGGCTGAAGAAGTGGCTTCGTGGCACAATTCCTTTCTGCCCAGTTTGCTTGCAAAGGCACAGCTCTGCTTTTGACTTGAGCCCTGCAGGGTGAGCCTGGGGATTTTGGTACTGGGATGCATCAAGAGAGGATTCCGATTGTGCTGGACATTTCTTTCCTATTCTCCCACAACTAGGCCTAGTGTATCTCATCCTTAAATACCACTCTCAAAGACAGGAAGGCATTCTTCTCAAGATAATTGAATTGTTTCTTAATTTAGAAGGCCCCTCTAGAAAAATGTTGTCAGGAAAGGTAAATGACCTCTTTCAATGGTGGTTTGGAAAGGAATGGATGCATTTTTGGTTACCACAGTGATAGGGTTGCTACTGGTCATTTGCTTCCTTGAGGCCAGGATGCTAAATGTCTGAGCAATTCTCTTCAAGAATGGTCCTGCCCAATATGCCGATATTTCTCCCAATGAGAACGAAGTCCAAAGAAGAATTAGCCTTTCCTTTATTCACCCATAGTACTCCTTCCTTGTATAGGAGTGATCATGAGACTTATATAAACAACTATGTTTTTGAGCCTCCACTTCTGTGGGCATCATGTTTAATGCTTTACTTGTAGGCGTACAAATTCTTACAGAAACTCTCTGAAGAGGCTGCCATTTTGTAGCTGACAAAGCCGAAGCTTGGAGATGTTTAGGCACCTAGTGAAAAGGCACCATTTTTCATTTCAAACTGACCCGCGGCTTTGTGCCTGCAGAGTCTTTCTAAAGCATTTCCCTGCACTGCCGCCGCTTGATCCCACAGCAGTCTACCCCTCTGCGTTTTCAGTGTGGACAATGAAACGCAGGCTAACCTTTGGGTGCCTTGAAGATTTTTGTTAATTAAAAAGAAAACTAAAAAACAAAATTCCTGGGAACAGACTATAAGTAAATGGAGAGGCTGTTGCGTGGATTTTAAATGAGACACGTGTGTGAATTAAAGTGCACCTTGAGCAACACGGTTTGTTCCTAATTTGGAATGTATGTGGTTTTGAATTGCTCTAATAACTTGGGATTAGCAAATTTATAACTCCTTGCTATTACACATGCTTAATTTCAACTTTCCTAATGAAAGTTTGCAGCTTACTTGAGGAAAAAACTGTTCTGTGAGACTATGTTGAAATCAGATGTTTATTCAATTTTTAAATATAAAGCCTCACCCCGTAGCACTTTAAAAACAGCTTTATATGGTAAGTCACCAAAAGGGCTGTTAATACTTTCCTTGCATATGTTGATATTTTACAATTTTATGCTTTATGATTTCTTTGAAATGTGAAAATTACAGTACTTTGTTTTATAAATCTGCCTAATGTATAATTTTTAGTCTTCACCTCTAGCATAATTATATGCTTTCATTAAACATTTTATTTTAACTTTGATAGTGTCAGTTTTATCCTTTTGTTTCTTACTTCATTTTAACTGCTACACAAAATTCTGTTTCACCAGATGTCAAATTAGGACATGGAACAGTGAGTAGACCTTGGGATGGCTACAGTATTACACAAGCAATTTAGACAGTTGGGTAAATAGTTACTCTCAGGACTGTATCATAGCCCAAGTTTCTTATTTGCCAAGTCAAGACCAGCATTATTTGAGAATAAGGATGAATCTAAACAAGCTCTTTTGGCAAAGTGTTGTTTTCAATTTATTTTATTTATTTTTCAATTACAGTTGATATACAACATCATATTAGTTTCAGGTATGCAACACAGTGACTAGACATTTATATTCATTATGATATGATCACTCCAGTAAGTCTAGTATCCACCTGACACCACACAAAGTTACAACATTAGTGAGTGTGTTGCCTTAGCTGTCCCTTACGTCCCTGTGACTCTTTTTTTAATAACTGACAGTTTGTACTTCTTAATCCCTTTCACCCTTTTCACCCATCACCCCCATGCTCTCCCATCTGGCTACTATCAAGTTTGCTTGCTTTGTTTATTTTGCTTTTTACATTCCACATATATGTAAAATCCTATGGTATTAGTCTTTCTCTGACATATTTCAATTAGGAAAATGCACTTTACTTCCATCTATGTAGTTGCAAATAGCAAGATGTCATTTTTTATGGTTGAGTGATGCTGCATTTTATATATGTACCACATGTTCTTTATCCACTCATCTGTTGATGGACGCTTAGATCTTAGGTTGCCTCCAGATCTTAGCTATTGTAAAAAATGCTGCAATAAAAATAGGGGTGTAGAAACTGTTTTAAATTAGTGTTTGGATGTGTTCAGATAAATATCTGGAAGTGGAATTTCTGGGTCAAGTGGTTGTCCTATTGTTACAGAACACACACACACAGGGCCAAGGCCGGGGGGGGGGGACAATATACTATTACTGAAAGTACCCCTCCCAGGTTCGTTATGTCCGCCACCAGAAGAAAGACATCTCTCAATGCCAGAGATATGTGAAAAGGAAAGGAAATGTATATTTAAAGCTGTACAGATGGAAAGTAGTGACCTAATGTCTTCATTAAAATATCCAAGTCCTTTAGGATCCCACGGACACACACAGTGCTTCCTTCTCCCTCTGCCCTTATCTGGGGTACCCTAACTCAGGGAAAGAAGTAGAAGTCTGTGATTCAGTCTCCTGGGAGCTGCATGGTCCTCTTTTCAGCAAGGCTGCAGGGAGGTCTACACTCTGCCAAAGCCGTGTGGTTCTCCCTGGCAAAGCCATGGGGAGTGGGAGTCCCCACTCTGCCAAAGCTGCATGGTGATTCTCCTTCACAGGGCTGTGGGAGTCCCCACTCTGGTCAAAGTCACGGGGTTCTCCCCTTAATAGCTGCCAGTCTGGGTTTTAAATCCTTGGGCCAATCCCCCTCTTCCAACTCCTCCCACAATCAGCTTCACTTGCCCGGACTCCTGTATCCTTCCAGCTTTACTGGGCTGCCAATGTGAGTCTGGGCAGGTGTGTCCCATGTCATGGAGCCAATCTTCTCCAAGCTCTCACGCAGGCGGTGTAACTGGGGGGAAGTCCCTTCCATCCCCCTGGCTCAGAGCATGGCCACAGCTATTTAACATACCTGTGTAACCAGTTAAAGGTTATAGACGTGTTAAATGACCATGCCAGAGGTTAGCTGCAAAGCTGTGGCTGTACAAAGCAGCTCTGCATGTCCCTGCTCCATGTGTCCCTTCCCCCAACTCACACTTGTTGGCGGGGAAGGGCTGAAGACATCTTATATGTCTTTCTCATATTTCCTAGACACCTTGAGTTCTGGACCCCATTCTAAATCCCTATTTAGGGCCCCCCTCTTGGCTGCACCTTGCATCAGTATTTTTAATTTTTTGAGGCATCTACATATTATTCTTCAAAGTGACTGCAGCAATTCACAGTACCACCACCAATGCACGAAAGTTCCTTTTCCTCACATCTTTGCCAACACTTGTTAATTTATTGATGATAGCCATTGTGACAAGTGTGAGGTGGTATCTTGTGGTGTGAATTTGTACTTCTTTCATGATTAGTGATGTTGAGCATCTTTTTATATGTCTGTCGGCCATCTGTATGTCCTCTTTGGAGATATATCTGTTCAGGTGTTCAGTCCACTTTTAATCAAAGTTTTTTTTGGTTTGTTGTAAGTTGTATAAGTCCTAATATTTTTTACTTATTCATTCATTCATTCATGTATTTATTTATTTTTAAAAATACAGAACACTTCACAAATTTGTGTGTCATCATTGATCAGGGGTCAGGCTAATATCTGTATTGTTCAAATTTTAGTATATGTGCTCCCAAAGCAAGCACTCCTTATATATTTTAGATTTTAACCCCTTATCGGGTGTATAATTGGAGAATATCTTCTACCATTCAGAAGGTTGTATTTTTGTTTTGTTTTTTCTTTCACTGTGCAAACATTTTTAGTTTAGTGTAGTCTCATTTGTTTATTTTTTCTTTAGTTCTCTTTGCCAGAAGACACATATCAAAAAAAATATTGCTACGAGTGATGTCAAACAATTTACTGAATACATTTTGTTTTGTGAATTTTATGCTGTTGATACTTAAATTTAAGTGGTTAATCTATTTTGTATATGGTATAAGGAAGTAGTCTAGTTACTTTTCTTTCTCTCCATTTTCCTTCTTTTCTTCTTCTTTTTTTTTTTTTTTTTTTTTTTTTTTTTTTTTTTTTTTTTTTTTTTTTTTTTTTTTTTTTTTTTTTTTTTTTTTTTTTGCAGTATCTGTCCAGTTTTTGCAACGCCATTCATTGAAGAGACTGGCTTTACCGCATTGTATATGCTTGCTCCCTTTGTCATAGATTCCTTGACCATATAGGCCTGGGTTTATTTCTGGGATCTCCATGTACTTTTCCATTGATCTGTGTGTCTGTCACAGCCTGCACCACGATGGCTTGATTACCACAACTTTGTAGTATGGCTTGGTATTGGGTAGGATTTATTTCCGACTTTGTTCTTCTTTCTCAATATTGCTTTGGCTATTGAAATCTTTTGTGGTTCCATATAAATTTTAGGATTATTTGTGCTAGTTCTGTGAAATATGCTATTGGTGTTTTCATAGGGACTGCACTGAACGTACAGATTGCTTTGGTTGGTATGGGCATTAGCAATGGTAATTCTTCTAATCCATAAGCACAGTATATGCTTCCATTTGTTTCCATCTCCAGTTCTTTCCTTCAGTGTCTTATAATTTTATAAGTATAGCCCTTTTACCTCTTTGGTTAAATGTATTTGTAAGTATTTTATTTTAGATGCGATTGTGAAGGGGATTATTCTTTAATTTCTGTCTTTGATAGTTTGTTATTGGTGTATAAAAATGTGACCAATTTCTAAATGTTAACATTGTACCCTGCTACTTTATTGAGTTCATTTATTAGTTCTAACAGTTTTTTGGTAGAATCCTCAGCAGTCTCTCAAAGCCTCTATTATGTTGAGGTATGATCCCTTTGTTTGCATTTGCTGAGAGTTTTTAATCATAAATGGGTTGGATTTGTCAAATGTTTTTCTGGGTCTATTTACATGATCATGTAATTTTTATCCTTCATTTTGTTTATGTGGCGTATCAGATTAACTGATTTGTGGTTACTGAACAATCCTTGCATCCTAAGAATAAATCACACTTGATCATAGTGTATGATGTTTTTAATGATTGCTGAATTCATTTTGCAAATACTTTCTTGAGGATTTTTGCACATATACTTATCAAGGATGTTGGCCTATAATTCTCTTTTTTTTTGTAGTGTGTTTGTATGGTTTGGTATCAGGATAATGCTGCTCTGTATAATGAGTCTGGAAGCCATGCACCTGCTCCAATTTTTTGGAATAGTTTGTGAAGAAGTGTTAATTCTTCTTTTTTTTTTTAAATTTTATTTTAATTGTTGTTCTAATTCTTCTTTGAATGTTTGGTAAAATTCACTTGGTAAGCCATCTGGTCCAGGTCTTTTGTTAGTTGGGAGTGTTTTGTTTACTGATTTGTTTCATTCGTAGTTTTCAGTCTGTTCAGATTTTCTGTTTCTTCCTGATTCAGCCTTGGAAGGATTGTGTATCTCTAAGAATTTATCCATTCCTTCCAGGTTGTCCAATCTGTTGGCATATGATTGTTTATAGTATTATTTTATTATCCTCTGTATGTCTGTGGTGTTGGTTGTCACTTCTCTTTCATCTCTGATTTTACTTAATTGGACCCTCTCTCTTTTTATCTTGATGAGTCTGGCTATCAGTGTGTCACTCTTGTTTATTTTTTCAAAGAACCATCTCTTAGTTGTATTCATCTTGACTTCTTTTTTAGACCCCATTGCATTTATTTGCAATATGATATTTATTATTTCCTTCCTTCCACTCTATTTGGACTTTGCTTGTTATTTTTTATTTTTTTCTAGTTCTTTTTGGTGTAACATTAGTTTATTTGAGATTTTTCTTGTTTCTTCTGGTAGGCCTGTATTGCTATGAATCTCCCTCTTTGAACTTCTTTCACTGTCCCACAGATTTGGGGTTGTTGTGCTTTCATTTTCATTCATCCCCTGGTATGTACTGATTGTTTCTTTGATCTATTGATAACCAGTTCATTGTTGAGTAGCATGCTATTGAGCATCCCTGTGTTTGTGTGTGTTTAGTTCCCTTCTTCCAGTTTATTACCATTGTGATTAGAGAAGATGTTTGATATGACTGTATTCTCAAATTTATTGAGACTAGTTTTGTGACCTATAATGTGGTCCATCTTAGAAAATGTTCCATGAGCAATTGAAAAGAATGGGGTTTGTGGGCCCTCATTGATTCTGTGAGAGTCTGTAGCATGCACCAATCTGCCTGCTGGTGGGGAGGAGCTGCTGGAAAAGTTTCAGGTCGAGCAAGTTGGGTGTGGTGTGGTCTCAGGGAATCACCCTGGTTGGTGAACAGTATTAGCAAGTTAAATGGAGAGCACAGATTTGGCAGCCGCCAGCACTGAGTTGGCTCGGTGGTAGGAGAGCTCAACAGAGGAATAGTGTGGCATGTGCCTATGCTTCTGTCCCCACAGAGAATTGCTCCAGCCCCTTCCCCTCCACTTTTTACCCTGAAGTTAGTCAATTTAGTTTCTTCATATATGTCCCTGGTGCTTTTTGAGCTGCTGTCCCTGAACTTTCCTTGAGCTTAGAGAAAGTGCGTGTGTAAGCAATTGAATTTGTATGCCGGCCACATAAGGGAGCAAGTCTGTTTCCAGCAGCCCTTTGTCTTTCTTGGACACCATCCCTGCTTGAGTTCACAGCCAGATGTTACAGGGACTCCTCTTTCCAGCACTGGTTCCCTGGTCTGGGGAGCTCAGCTGTGGGGCTGGAAACCGCCGCTCCCCGGGGAGTACTGCTGCAGCCAAGATAGCCCTCTTGATCAACACACCATGGTGGGGGACCTGCAGTTCCCTGGTTCTTCCTAGCAGTATTGACATGGTTTCTTTATATCCTTACAGGAATCCTATTCAGCTAGTCTTCAGGTGGTTCTCAATGACAGTTGTTCTATAATTTAGTTTTAATTTTGATGTGCTCCTGTCAGGAGGTGAGAAAATAGAGTTTACTCCACCATCTTTACTGAATGTTCCATCCCCTTGTGGCAAAGTATTGCTTGTCTGTCTTACACCTTTCAGCTCAGGAAGAAGAGGTTTTCTTCTTTTTAAATACCTCAGCCTATGGATTTTTGCCTACAGATAAAGCCCCCTGCCATCTTTTCCACTGCCTGCTCTTCCTCATGTAGGTCCCATCTCAGAGATCACCTTGTCAGGGAGGCCTCCAACCAAAGCCCTGTCTAAATTGACCTTTCCTAAGACCTCCCTGCTGTACAAGGTATATCTGTGTGGCCCCAAAATTCATGTATGGTAACCTATCTCCATACCTGGATTTGAAAACACAAGTGACCATTGTATAGAATAATTCTTAAACCCTTCAAAAATGCACAAAACATCTTCTGGCCAAGATGGAGGCATAGGTAGATATGCTTTGCCTCCTCACACAACCAAAAAAAGGACAACAACAAATTTAAAAACAAAAACACAACCAGAACTGCCAGAAAAATCAAACTGTATGGAAATTTGACAACCAAGGAGTTAAAGAAGAAACATTCATCCAAACTGGTAGGAGGGGCGGAGAGGACCAGTGGCAAGGCGGCAGCTTGAGGATTGGTTGGGTGAGGCGGAGGCTGGCATTCCCACATTTGTGTGCATATAAACTTGGGGGAACAAATGGGAATGAGACAGACCATGCAACCAAGGGTGCCAGTATGGGGAAATAAAGCCTTAAAGCCTCTGGTTGTAAAAACCTGTGCAGGTTTTGGTGGGAGAAACTCCCAGCCTCACAGAAGAGTATTTTGGCAAGATCCTGAGGTCCTAGAATGTACACAAACCAAACACCCGGGAATCCGCACCAGAAGGGCCAATTTGCTTGACAGTAGTGGCATAGTGACTGAAAGTGGGGCAAGAGCTAGGCAAGTGTCAGTGTTCCCTCTCTGACCCCTCCTCCACATACAGTGCCAGAATGCAGCAACATGGGTTGTCCCATCCTGGTAAACGCTTAAGGATCTGCCCCTTGCTATGTAACAGGTGTGCTGAGAGAAAGAAATATGGCCCAAATGAAAGGACAGATGAAGACTCCAGAAATAGAACCAAACGACAAGGAGACAGCTAACCTTTCAGATGCATAGTTCGAAACAATGGTAATCAGGATGTTCACAGTAAAAATTGAGTACGGTTGCAAAATAGAGGAAGAAGTAAAGGTTATGCAAAGTGAAAAAAGAAAAATATACAGGGAATGAGCAATGAATGAAGAAAACAGGTACTCAAACCAAAGATTTGGAACAGAAGAAAGAAATAAAGATTCAACCAGAACAAAAGGAAGAAACAAGAATTAAAAAATGAGGAGAGGCTTAGGAACCTCCAGGACAACTTTAAACATTCCAACATCCGAATCATAGGGGTGCCAGAAGAAGAACAGGAAGAGCAAGAAATTGAAAACTTACTTGAAAACATAATGAAGGAGAACTTCCCCAATCTGGCAAAGGAAATAGACATCCAGAAAGTCCAGGAAGCCCAGAGAGTCCCAAAGAAGTGGGATCCAAGGAAGCACACAGCAAGGCACATCATAATTACAATACCCAAGATTAAAGATAAGGACAGAATCTTAGAAGCAGCAAGAGAAAAGAAGACAGTTACCTACAAAGGAGTTCCCATCAGACTGTCAGCTGATTTCTCAAAAGAGACCTTACAGGCAAGAAGGGGCTGGAAAGAAGTATTTGAAGTCTTGAAAGGCAAGGACCTACATCCAAGATTGCTCTATCCAGCAAAGCTTTCACTTAGAATGGAAGGGCAGATAAAGTGCTTCCCAGATAAGGTCAAGTTAAAGGAGTTCATCATCAAGCAAGCCCTTATTATATGAAATGTTAAAGGGACTTACCTAAGAAAAAGAAGATCAAAACTATGAACAGTAAAATGACAACAAACTCACAACTATCAACAACTGAACCTAAAAAAACAAAACAACAAACTAAGCAAAAAAAATAGAACAGGAACAGTATCACAGAAATGAAGATCACATGGAGGGTCCAGCTGGGATGGGGAGGGGTGAGAATGGGGGAAAAGGTACAGGGAATAAGGAGCATAAATGATAGGTACAAAATAAATAAGGGGAGGTTAAGAATAGTATGGGAAATGGAGAAGCCAAAGAACATATATATGAGACCCATGGACATGAACTACGGGGGAGGAATACTGCTGGTGGGTACAGGGTGGAAGGGAATAATGGGGAGAAAAAAAATGGGACAACTGTAATAGCACAATCAATAAAATATACTTAAAAATGCATAAAACAGTATGAGAGTAATTTTTACTTATTGAAATTTAAAAATAACTTTATAAAGGAAAATAAGTATTGATAAGTGAGATGCATTCATAAACTGTTATTAGCAATATAGATTAGAACTACATTTCCAGATAAAATTTAAGAACATGTAAAAAGATTCTGACAGTATTTGTTCCCAAATGAGTGGTACTAGATTGAATCTTGGAACAAATTACTACACTAAGGGAAAAAAACAGTGAGTCCCATACAGTCTGAAGTTTGGTTAATAGTATTGTACCAATGTAGATTGGATTCCAGAAAAGAATATTACAGTAAGTGGGGGGAAAACAGTGAATCCCAATAAATCTGGAGTTTAGTTAATGGTATTGAACCATGGTTAATTTCTTCTTTTTCAACAAATATGCCATGGCTATGTAAGATGTTGAAACTGGGAAACTGGGTGAAGGGTACATGTGAACTCTGCACCATCTTTACATCTTTTCTGCAAATCAAAAATCACCGTGGGATGTGAGCAGCATGGTGGCGTGAGAGGACCTCCAGGTCCCTCCCTTTGAAGTTACAAGTTGGACAGCTATAATTCTACAAAGGATTACCTGCTCCACACTCTAGCATGTCTGACAGAGCTGACGTGGGCATGTCAGAGCAAACAGCGTTGATGGACAGGGTGAGGGAAGGACAGACACAGCAGCCAAGTGCTGTCTGGTGCTCACCCTGACCCCAGCAGACACTACAGCAGTGAGTGACTGCAGTGACAGTTCAGGGTGCAACCCCTACTGGGCAAACCAGAGGGGCGCAGACAGGAATTGCGACTGGATGGGTGGCATATAATGAGGTTGCGCCAAGGGGCAGAGCAGCAACGTAAAGGGTCCTAGCATTATCTAACCCACCAGCACCAGACAAAGGATTCTGCAGAGCTGGGAAGCCGCCCACTCTATCCACCTGTGGCCTGTTTGGCAGTAAAAACACTCACTTGGCAGATGCAGAAGGGCCAGACTACCTGGTCTGTACTCCTTGCAGCTAAATCCACTGAAGAGAACGGAAACTCAGATATGCGAACCCATTTACCCCTGCCCACCTTTCCCCCCGACCCGTCACAGCACAGAGTTACAGAGGCAGCTGGATCAACCCCTACTGAGCAGCTCTGCTGGCAGCTTCTGACTACAGGAAGGTGGCAGCATCAGGAACAGACAGAAGACACATAGCCCAGAGACTTCCGAATCCACAGTAGTGATACCTTGAGACCGAGGCAACTCCAACAGAAAAGGGATACCCACCTCCTAGGGGCACTGGGGGCTTTTTCCATGGATGAGGCAACACCACCCCACAGAAATTCCAGAAGCCCTAGCAGTTCACCATAGGAGAAAATAAAAACTTGGGATTAGCACCACCTACTGGAAAACAAATGAAAGACCTCTACTTACCAACTTGCTAAAACACTGAGTGGCAAGTACTTGAAAAAAAAAAAAGTTTTCATTCCCACAAATGCTCAGGTAGAGAAATATTCCATAAAGCAAATGAATAACTAAGTTAACAAGGGAATTCAGAAAGAAAATGAAAACCTCCAGAAAATAAACACATGGAAGACTGTGACTTAAATGGCAGTGAATTCGAGATTGCAGTTCTAGAAATACTCAGTGAGGTACAAGGAGAGTCAGAAAATTAATTTGACAAGTTCAGAAATACAATCGATGAACAAAAGGAGTACTTCACCAAAGATACTAAAACTCTAAAAAAAGGAACCAAACAGAAATTCTGGAGAGGAAAAACTCAATAAATGAGATGAAGAATAAATTAGTGAGCTTAGGAAACTGAGCAGACCAGATAGAGAAAGAATTAGTGATATAGAAGATAGAAATTAGAAATGACCCAGCTGGAGTTAGATAGAGAATTGAGAGTAAAAAAAAAAAGATGAATGAACTCTATGAGAACAAACTGACTTCATTAGATAGAGCAATATAAGAATAATGGATATACCAGGAGAAGAACAGGAGAAAGGAACAAAGAGCCTATTCAAAGAAATAATCAACAAAAACTTCCCAAATCTATGGGAAGAACTGAATCCACAAACTCAAGAAGCTAACAGAACACCTAATTATCTCAATCCAAAAAGGCCTTCTCAATGGCATATTATATTAAAATTGCCAAAATTAAAGACAAAGAAAGAATTCCCAAGGGAGCCAGGAAAAAGAAAATGGTAGCTTATAAAGGAAACTCTATTAGATTATCACTGAATTTTCTAGTAGAAACCATACAGACTATGAAAGAATGGAATCAAATATTCAAATTACTGAAACTACCAGCCAATAATAATATATCCTGTAAAGTTATACTTTAGATATGAGAAAGAAATAAAGACTTTACCAGACATACAGAAGCTGAGGGAATTTATCACCACAAGACCTAAATTATAAGAAACGCTGACAGGTGCTTTTGTACCTGAAAGAAAAAGACAAAAGGATACAAAACTATTAGCAAGATGACTAACAAACAGACAGTAGCAGGAAACTGCAACCCTTGTTCAGAATAGGGTAGTAAACACTTAACTTTAACATAAAGGTTAGTGGAGGTAACAACATTTTAGAAAAGACAACAGCTACTGTAATTTGTAAATGAATATGCAATATTAAAAGGAATAATTCGTGAACAAAAACATAAAAGTGAGTGGGGGGAAAGGACTGAACTTGCACAGGTGAGTGAAAGTTGTAATCAGAAGAAAAAAAAGGACTACTGTATATATGAAAATTACTTTTGCGTAAACCTAATGGTAACCACCAAAAAACACCTAGAACTGAGACACATAACATGAAAAAAGAAAGCAGAGAAAAAAATATAGAATACTACCAAACTAAAATGATAGATATACAAGGGAAAAGAAACAGTGGAGACACAGAGCTACCAGAAAACCAAAGATAAAAAGGCTATAAGAAATCTTCATATATCAATAATCACCTAAATGCAAATAGACTGAACTCACTAATTAAAAGGCACGGAGGAGCAGGATGCCCTGGCCGGTGGCTCAGGGTTGCAGGTTAGATCCTGGGTCAAGGCACGTGCAAAGGTTAACTGGTGAATGCATGGGTAAGTGGAACAGCAGGTTGATGTGTCTGTATGTCTGTCTGTCTGTCTGTGTCTCTCTGTCTCTCAAGTGAATTTAAAAAAGGCACAGAAGAACAGGATGGTTCAAAAAACAAAACCCAACTATTAATACATGCTGCCTTCAGGAGACACATCTCAGCTGCAAAGATATACTAACTCAAAGTGAGGGTAGGGGAAATCATACATCAGGTAAATGGTATCCAGAGAAAACAGGGTGCAGCTGTACTTACATCAGACAAAATATATTTCAAGACACAAAAGATAGCAAGAGACAAGGATGGACATTTTATAATGATAAAGAGGACAACACATCAAGAAGACATAACACTCATATACATGTGCACCCAATCTGGGAGCACCAAAACATATAAAACAACTACTGTCAGAACTAAAGGGAGAAGCTGACAAAAAACAAAATTATAGTAGAGACCTAACTATATCATTGGCAGCAATGGATAGATCATCCAAACAAAAATCAGTAAGAAAAAAATCAGCCTTAAATGACACATTAGACCAAATGCAGATGATTGACGTTAACAGTTTTTCATCCCAGAACATCAGAATATACATTCTTCTCTAGTACACGTGGAACATTCTCAAGGATAAACCATATGTTGGGGCACAAAACTAGCCTGATCAAATTTAAGAAGATTGAAAACATATCTAGCATATTTTTCCCACCACAATGTTCTTCTCTCTATTTGGAAATCAACTGCAAAAAAAGACATATACATTAATATGTTTATGGCAGTATTACTGAGAAGAGCCAAGCTTTAGAAACAACCTAAGTGTCCATCAATAGATGAACGGATAAAGAAATAATGCATATATACAGTAGAAGATGATTCAGCCATAGAAAAGAATGAAATATTGCTATCTTGAACATCATAGATGGATCTAGAGGGTATTATGCTAAGTGAAATAAGTCAAAGACAAGTGCCAGATAATTTCACTTAAATGTGGAATCTAATAAACAAAACAAACAAGCTGAATAGAAACAGACTTAGATACAGAGAACATTTTGATGGTTGCCAGATGGAAGGGTGTTGGGGAGATGGGTGAAAAGGGGAAGGGATCAAGAAGTACACATTGATAGTTACAGAATAGTCATGAGGATGTAAAGTACAGCATAGGGAATATAGTCAATAATATTGTAATAGCGATATATGGTGTCAGATGGGTACTAGATTTATCAGAGCGATCACTTCGGATGTTATATAAATGTCTATAGAACTGCTAATGCACCCGGTCCTTGGGTCACTATCACATGACAGTGTGAAGACAGCATCGGCTCCACCTTCTCTGCCTGCCTACCTCCCTAAGCAGGATAGGCTTTGATAGTGTTTGTGTACCGCCACTTTGTTGGAGGCAAAGGGCCAGTTGCACTCTCTCCTGCCACTCCCGGAGCCCACCACCATGTATGTTTTCAAATAATGCTTCTTTGATATCTATTTTAAAAATATTACAACTATCCACTTATAGGACAAAACTAAGTAGTCATTACTTACTCAGTTCTCTGTACCAGCACTTTCCCTTGCCATCTCTGAGTTGGTTCAATGAGTACGGTCATGCTTCCTAGCACCCCACTCTTTCCGCAGAGAGAAAGGAAGCATGGCTCCAAGAACAGGGTGACTGTGCAAGGCAAGGACCCCAGAAATTGTTACTGGGCACCCGAAAGCCCAAGGCCATACTTGGAAAAAACTAGCTGTCCTGGTGAAAGAATGATTCTATTGTAACTGTCACCAGATTAGGACTTGAGGGGCGGCCAGGGCAGGGTGGCCCTTGCTTCATAAGACTCTAAGTGGAGGCTAGACATTCAGTATGAAACAGCTGCAAGATACCTGTCTGACTGTTTCTTTTGACAGACAAGGCCACAAGAGGCCAAGGAGGTGTCTGCATATGGCCATACAGCCCACCGGGGACGGAGCCAGGACCGCTCCCAGTGCTCCCTTCTCAACACGACATTTACATAATACAGATGGCCTCAGATTAGAGAATTGCTCAAAAAAAAAAAAAATGCGGCACTGGTTATTCTTTCTTTCCTAAGGAAAACAACTCATGGATCTGAAAATGCACCATTCTCAGGCATTTTGTTTGGTGTCACACACATTTAAAAAAATATGTTGTGACAACATGTCATTAGAATATGTTTAGCCTTACATTAGACACAACTTGTAAGTGAGAATGAAAGGTTAAAAATCCACCTACAGAATCATCCATGCATCTTCCTAATGTACCATCTTTTCTTCACCCTCATCACACCTAATTCCTTTCCCTTCTCCCATGCCAACATTTTCTTTTTTCTACCTTTGCATGTGCTGCTTCCTCTGGCTTGAACACTCTTTTTTCTTTTTCTCATACATATACTCATTCTTCAGATTACTAGGTTTCTCTGTAATTTTCCTTTTCCAATTCTAGTCCCATCGGGTTTTGCATTTGCTACATCCTAGCATTTAACGGACTATATTATTTGGATGTGACCCTATCTTTCTTTAGTACTGTCCCAAGTCTAATGGTGCTCATCAATAGCACTTCTCCCGTGTTTTTGCATAATTAGATGTGATCACAGCAAAGGAATGGTGAGCACAGGATTCACTATGATAGCTACTTTCCATAGGAGGAGGCCTACTTTTGATTTGATGGTGAGTTTGTGGGTCCTTATTACATATTTAAAAATAATAAAAATTTTTTACTATTGAAGGATAGTAACTAGAAATTACCCACCTGAGGGAGAAGATTGGCCTTGTCGATATCAATAACTCCACAAAGGTTTCTCTTTAACCTTAAACCATCAGATGTGTAAAGCCGAAATGAGATTGTTACAGAACAGACCCTGGGGGGTGAGTATGATATACTATTACCGAATGGACCACCCCTTCTGTTCCAGGGTCCCTCTGTACTAGGTTTGCCTTGCCCACCACCAGGGAATGACATCTCTCAACGCCAGAGACTGGTGAAAAGGAAAGGAATTATATATTCAAAAAATTATACAGACTTAGAGTAATGACTTAATGTCTTCATTAAAATACTGAAGTCCTTTAGAGTAGACACAAATGCATGCAGTCCTTCGTTCTCCTTCTGCCCAGTCCGGGGTACTGTATCTCAGGAAAAGAAGTAGAGGTCCGTGGCTCAGGTAGCCCCTGCTGCAATCTCCAGTTAATCCAAAACCATGTGGCACCTTCTCATTGCTCACTCCAAGAGTCCTTTCACCCCTTTTCCTTCCAGCAAGGTCTCACTTCCTAAGCCACGTGGCAAAAGGGAGCACTGCAAAGCCCCATGATTCTCCCCCCACCCCCCCAGCAGGGCTGCCATGCCTGGGTTTAAATTCCAGCACCAGCCTTCCTCTGCAGCCCCATTTCCGACTCCTCCCACAATCAGTTACACCTGCCAGGATTCCCTATTTTTCCACCTTTTCTGGGCTGCCATAGTAAGCCCCTGCAGGCATGGCCCCATGGTGTGGAGCCAATCGTCTCCAAGCTTTCACACAGGTGCTGTAACCAAAGGGAGTTCCTTCCCAGTTACATCATAGGTTGAAGTAACTCCCATCTCCGTGGCTCAAAGCATGGCCACAGCTATTTATCATATCCATGAAACCAGTTAAAAGTTACAGATATGTTAAATGACCATGCCAGAGGTTAGCTGCAAAATTGTTGCTATGCAAAACAGCTGTCTATGGCCCTGCTCCATGTGTCCCATCCCCCAGTTCAGACTTGGGGGGGTGAGGACATCATATATACACTTATGTGTGTGTACCTATATATACACATACATACATACATATATTTCCTAGACACCCTCAGTTCTGGACCCCATTACAAACCCCTATTTGGGGCCTCCCTGGCTGCACCCTGTATGAAGATGTCTAAACCTGATCTTTACATAGGAACTCATCAGCCATTAGATATTTATTTCAGTGTGAGTAGTTTCTTTCCGTTTTAGCAGAAACACTGTCCACAGGAGTAAAATAATCCCTAGAGTTATTTGGCAACATGACTCAAGGGTGCTCATTTTGGGTCTCTTCATCACCACCGTCAAAGAAGACGTTTTAACTCAGCACAGAGGTATACACAAGCATCAAAGGTGACGATTTAACAGGTCAACACTACTATTCATCTTACCAGGGGCTGGGGGAAGGGAAGGACCGGCTCTTGTTCCGTCGGGGAGCGCAAACCGCGCCCCGCCCCCCGCCGTTTCCCTCAGGTCCCACATAATGCCTGGCTGCTGTGAGCCCCTAGCTAGATAGCTGAAGGCGGCGAGCCGCGCCAGCCCACTTAGGCCCCAACGCCTGGCAGAGACGCTGGAACTCCGCCCCCACGGCTTCCGACGCGGAGCTGAGCCGGCCCCCGGGCCCGCCCCATCTTCGGTGACTTCACGACTACGCCAAGGGCGCGCAGGGAGGCGCGGCCGCCTGGGTTTCTGCTGCTGGAGGTTCGCTGGCTCCTCGTGCAGCGCTGCTGAACCTTCTTCGCAGGGTCTCCCAGCCGTCGCCGTGGCCGCCTCCGTTTCCATCTCTGCACCATGGCTTTCGTAACCAGGCAGTTCGTGCGCACAGTGTCCTCTACGTCCACAGCTTCAGCCTCGGCGAAGAAAATCGTCATCAAGCACGTGGCGGTCATCGGCGGCGGGCTGATGGGCGCCGGCATTGCCCAGGTGAGCAGCCCAGCGGCATCACAGCCCTTTCGCTTTGCTGCCCACCTGAGATCAGCGCTGGAGGGAACGACCTGGCGGGGTGTCTCGCAGAGAGGCCGGGGTCCACGGGAGAGCCGGGGAATATCCACCCCGCTTCTCCCGGTGTAGTTGAAACGTCTCGGGCCTGTGACTGCTCGTGCCCCAAAGATCAGTGTCTTGGGGCTGAGCCTGTTTTCTAGTCCGTAAATTCCAGCCGCCCAGGGCCGGAGGAGGGCTGGGTGGAGCGTTTTGGTGAATGCATTTTGGAACTGAGACTTGCAGAGAAAAGGTAGTATTGTTTGTGTCCGAGGTTGAGACGTAACGTGCTTGCTTTCTTCTTGGTTTACACCCAAATTGCTTCCAGAGACCAGGGATTTTTTAGAATCATACAATCTTTGTTAAGAGTAGATTTCTGCTCTTCTAAACGTTTTCCTCTTAAGCCCCGTGTGCTTCCTTTGTTGGGTTACAAAGAATAATAATAGTTACCAGTTTTGTAGAACTTTGTAAAGTTACCTAATCTGTTCCAGAGGCCCTGTGAGTCCGCAGAAGGCCGTTAACGCAAAGTTGACCTTTCACCCAGTGCCCTCTGTGCTGAAAACCTGCACAATTTAAGGGCTTAGAGAAGTAGGAGGGGAAGATAAAGCGGCGGGAGGGTCTCCAGTCTCAATATACATCTTCAAGACTGCCCTGTATCAGACAAACTGTGGCTCAAGGTCAGTTATACAATTGATTACCCGGATACTGTGATACTTGCCTCATTTATTTTTAGCAAATTCCAGCTCATATTGGAGAACCTTGATTTTCACATCCTAGTTGATTATATTCTTAGCATTTGAGTCCTTTGCACCTTGTAAAGTTGAAGGGGAGATGAGTTTTTTGTAGTGGAGGCTCAGGTGCATTGGATACAGTCATGAGAGTTTTTTTTTCAATGTCCTTCCAGTCAGGCCCACATTTCCATGCTTGATCTTTTAAAAATCTTTTACTATTATTAAATATCATAATTTTCCTGTCCCTGTGAATTTCTTTGCAACATATTAATTTGATTGCTTTTTATTCTAAAATCAGTATTTCATTAAGATTTTATCCTTCTAACTTTTTACAGTTTTTAATGTTTCTGGACATGCATTGCCCATTTTGTTGTGTGGATGCTTTGGCTGCTAAATTATGGTGTCTCCCTAATCTATGTCTGCAAGGTATGTGAGCAGTTAAGTCCCTTTAATGTAAGTCCAAACATTGTACTGCATTATAGTATAGAGAAATTTTAGCTTGAGTGCACTTGTATTCCCCTTCTCTACCAAAAACTTCCAGTGTGAGAGTGAGATTTGTTGTGGGAAAGTATAAAATTATGTATTTGTTTAAAAACATTTAAACAACAGTAAAATTTTTTTAATGTATTGATTATTAGGAAGGGAGAGAGAGAAAAAAACATCAGTTTGTTGTTTCACTCATTCATTCATGCATTCATTGGTTGCTTCTTGTATGTGCCCTGACTGGGGATTGAACTCCTCAACTTTGGCATATGGGGACAACACTCTCAATCAACTGAGCTATCCAGCCAGGGTTTAAACAACATTGTAAGGACAAGATATTAGGGCCTCAAGTCTCTAGTACCAATACAGGAGATGGGTCCAGAAACTGTTGTTGATGCTGCCTTGGAGACATCAGTGAAAGAGATTAAAAACCAAGTAAAAAGCAGTATTTAAGGTTGCTCAGTTCTTGGAATGCTGTATCCATTATTGATTGAAAAAGGGTGTTATTTTGCACAAAAAGGCCCAGAGGTGACATCTGGTAAAATTATGGGTATGGTGTTGGAGCTTTCATATGAGAAAGGAGGGAGGAGACCGACATTGATAGGAACACAGACTTGTGTATGAAATCCTTGAGTAGTTGGACCAAGGAGTGCCTTTTGAAACTTATGGGGGAATAAGAGAGAGCTGTTTATCCCACAGGTTGGAAATATAATGGAACTGTCATTCCAAAAGTTGATAAAGACCAGAAGTCTAAATAGTGACAATCATAAGGAACAGTAATTTCATTCTTACCGAACAAGGTTTACAAGAGCCTCAGCTGCTTTAATGACAGCTGTAATCCTGTGGAGGGGACCATGCTTTTCTGCAGAAATCTCTGCCACTCTCAGCCAGTAGGTTGGTTGGGTTCAGCAGTTTAGCTGATGCATTTTTGCACTGCACCCTGGGCATATAGTTATAAGCAGTGTTGCCTCATTCTTCATGCTCCTTGACCTACAGCTTTTGGTACACAGTAAATCTGTTTTGCTTATTGAGTGCCATGGACAATAGTTCATGGGTTTTGCCTGTCGATTGGCTCTAGTTCGGTATGGGGAATTGGATGGCCTATATGCTGGCTCTGCTTCATGTTGGCTGTGTAAACACGGGCAAGTTACTCAACTTCTGTGCCTACTAATCTTTAAAGTGGGACTAATGCTAGTACTAGCCTCATAGGAGGATCTAGATGATTGAATGAATTAGAGCATGTCAGGCACTTAGCACAGTGTCTGGTACCTAGTAAGAGCTCACAAAGGGTTAGCTGCCTTTATGGTTATCTTTCTTTTTTTTTTAATCCTCACCCGAGGATATATAGTTACTGATTTAGAGAGAGAGGAACAGAGAGAAACAAACATTGATGTGAAAAAAATATCTGATCGGTTGCCTCCTGCACACACCCCAGCCAAGGATCGAACCCCCAGCAACTGGGAATCCAGCCTGCAGCCTTCAGTGCCTAGGATGATGCTCCAACCAACCAAGCCACTTGGCCAGGGCTCTAATTATTATCTTCATTGCAGTAATGCTTGTCTTTTTGTCCTTCTCCCCTCATACCATTCCCATTTCTGATTGTTGCTGCTGAGGTAGGCCTGTAATGTTTAGATGGAGAGTATTGGTTGTGATTCTGTTCCATCTTGCTTAATGCTGAAGGCAAGTACCAGCTGATACTGCAGTTTGTCCAGGGATCTCTGAAAAGAGGGAAAGCACTTAACTGTTCTCTCCCTATTGTATTGTTAATCCTCATAAAACAAGAACAAACTAGCATCTAAGGTAGGCTGCTAATTCAGCTTTTGCTTCACTCTCCTGAACTTTCTGAAATAGTTTTAATTTTAACTAAGGTGTAGTTCTGTGTAAAATCTTAAGTTTTAAAAATTTATCATTTTTGCCATATGTTCCAGTTGGTGCTGAGTAGGATGGAAAAAAAATTAAGCAGATTCTGTGGGAGCCTGGTGCATTTCTGGAGCAATTAAGCAATTTAAGTGAGTGAGGTCTGTGCTTTAATTACAGTTGATAAGAGCACAGGTCATTTGTACATATGTATTCTCCAAGAGTGTCTGCTTTGCCTGTCATTGTTTTTTTGTTTGTCTAAAATTTAAAAAATTGCTTAGGCTGCAGGTTTATATTTAAGTAAGGTTAACTTGTTTTTTTGTGTTTGCCCATTATACACTTCTGACTTGGTTCTAATTGCCAATTTGTCATCAGCTGGACACTTAGTCTGGCAAAGACACTTACAGCGTCAAATGACCCTTGAGTGGGGATTAGGTTGTTTTTTGCTTTATAAAGGAGGGGGAAAAAAGCCCAGAAAACTTGTAGTGTTTGTTAAGTTACTGGTGAGGAGTCAGTGAGCTCCCTGGGCGTGGCCTTTCAGAGGCTGAATTTTGGCTGGGTTCTTCTCTCCCAAAGCCTGTTTTATCCTCCCTTCCTCCCTCCCTTCCTCCCTTTCTTTCTTGCTTTCTTCAAAAGCAAAGAGGGTTCATTTCTTCTGGGGAGAGCTCCTTAGGCTGTTAAAACAAAAGAAGGGGCAACATTCTAAGCTACAGATGAACATTTCCCTGACATTTGCAATTTGATGAGGACTCAGGTGACCCAAAAGCTTCTCCTCAGCCACTGAGTTTGATTACCCTTCACTTTTCTCTGCCTCAGCTCTGAACTTTCTGATGCGGAATAGAAGAGGGATCAGAGTTGTTCTGTTTATTTAACTTTTTTCTCTCTGTTTTACAGTGAGTTCTTCTCTGTTGGAATTTGCTTGAAAACAGTGCAGTGGCCTGGGAGAAGTTTTGGAATCACAGAAGACTGGCACAATCTCTCTTTTGTCTCTTCTTAGGGGAGGGATATTTTTATTCCCAGGTGTTAACTTCCTCCTGGAGGGTATGGGATGTGTTTGTTACAGGTACTTCCCTCATCTCCTGTATTGTTGCTCACTTCTTGATTGGGCTGTTCTCTGCTCTTTGTGATATACTGGGGCAGTAAGCCAGCTTCTGTCAGCATATTAGTGTTTGGACTTGGAGTGGGGCCCACCAGAAGAAGAAGAATGCCATGGAATACCTTTGGACATGGAAGAGTGGAGATGGCCCCTCAGGTTTGGAGTTTTTTCTGCCATGTGCTAGATCCGGCCTCACTGCTATCTGTCCCCTGCTTGAGTTTCTGATTTCCTTTCCTCCCCCTTTTCACTTCTCTCCCTTTCTGCCTTAGGCACACCCTTCCCTGCCCAGCTTTCCTGGAACCACAGGAAGATAATGGTGCTGCTCTCTGTTCTGTCTGGAGAGCAGTGGACTAATGCTTGAAAGTGAGCAGGCTGTGAGCTGCCTGCTAGAGTTTGGATCCCAGCCCTTCCTTTCCTGGTTGTGGGAGTCATTTAACCCTTCTCTGCCTCTGTCCTTTATCTGGAAATTAGGATACATGCTGCACAGTGTTATGTGAGTTAAATGAGCTAAGTGCTTAGAGTCATACTAATGTGTTCAGTGGTGACTATTCAATAAATACTTTTATATAGCTCCATCAGATCTAATCTGGTGAGGACTCTTATTTTAAATTATCCTAACTGTCTTGAAAGATATTTGATAGGGGAGATAAGGGGAGCTCAAACAATTCTGAAGATGTCAAGACTAATTATGTGGATTGTTGGGAAAAATCTTAGTGCTCCATCGGGGTGTCCAACCTTTTGGTGTCTCTGGGCCACATTGGAAGAAGAATTGTCTTGGGCCACCCATTAAATACACAAACACTAATGAAACCTGATGAGCAAAAAACAGGTTTTAAGTAAATTTACAATTTTGTGTTGGGCTGCATTCATAGCCATCCTGGGCCAAATGCAGCCCATGGGCTGCAGGTTGGACACCCCTGCTAGACATTTTTGGGCATTGTAATGAGTTCATACTCATAAAGCATTTAAAACAGAGCCTGACACTTGAAAAGAACTCTACAAATGTGATACTTTATTCTGTTGAAAGTACTCGATATTTCCATCATTTCATGTGACCATTATAATAACTTCTCCTGCAGAGATGGTACTGGGGTCAAGGGTCAGAGGCAGAGCTGGGGCTGTAACTCTGGTCTCTTAACTCCTGTTCCACTGGCTAGAGATCCCAGAGGCCAAGATAACCACATTCTGCCTGCACCTCCGGCTGTCCGTGGGGAGCTGTGGGTGTGGCCTCCCTGGACAAGGGGATCCTTCATGGCTCTCTGGAATGCACAGATACCAGCTTGACCTCTCCTCAGCTATAGACTTGAAATTAGAGTCACCTGCTGATCTTCTCCACTTGGATGCTTTGCTGCCATCTTCCTGTCAGTAGGCTTAGAGTCCAGCGCCAAAACTCAGTTCAACCTTTCCAGAGTTTCCTCCCTTTGTTATTGCCATTGTTGTTGTTCTAGCCACATGCACTCTGAAGATAGGGTCATGGTCAGGTCTATTCCACACTGCAAATGGCTCTAGGGCTTTCCTCTATGAGGAAGGTTCTCCCCTGTGCTTTCCTTTGCAAATTCTGGATCAGGTGTTGTTATGTGGATTGTTGTGGGAGCCTCTTAATAGTCCTTTTCACTAAAACTCCACTATCCTAACAGCCATTGCCATGTTAATCTTCATAGGGAGCAGTGTGGATTTGTAGCTCTCTCCTCTACCTAGAAAGTGTCCATCATGGTAACACCTTTTAGAGATTCTTTTTTTTAATGCATTTTTTTAAAGCTAATGATGACTTTTCTTTTTCTTTTTTTAATTTTATTTTAATTGTTGTTCTTATACAGTTTTCTGTCTTCTATTCCCATCCCAGCCCACCACCCCATCCCTCCCCAGCTCCCTCCCATTTCCACCCCCCCCCAGCTTTTGTCCATGTGTCTTTCATACTTGTTGCTCTAATCCCTTCCCCTTTTCCCTTGAAATTCCTATCCTTCTCCTCTTTTGTTCTCAATTTCATTGTCTTTGGTTATATTATGTTTGTTTGTTTGTTCTGTTAATTAGGATCCTGTTAAAGGTGAGATCATGTGGTATTTGTCTCTCATCTCCTGGCTTATTTCGCTTAGCATAATGCTTGGAGATTCTTAAATTTAGCTAAGACTTGATTGATGCTGTGGATGTGCCTTGTTATCCCTTCCCCTTTGTAGAATTTGTGGGAGATGGGGTTGGGGGGAGAGCCCTGGGAAGGAAGTTATTGATAATTCCTCTACACTACCAAACCTAGATGCTTACAGAATTTTTTAAAAAATTGTGTATTTAACAGACTTCTTACCTAAAAATAGAGGCACATTTGCTTGGCTTTTTAGAAATACTTTTTGAAATATAAAAATCTAAGTTTATATAAAGAGGCCAGCCAGTGAATTTAACTGTTTTAAGAACAAGACAGCTGGCTATAGCGGTAAGTTGTGGGCGAAAGTCTCAACAGAATGCCTTTTTCTAATTGTGCAGGTTACCGAAGGCAACTTGTGCTGATGGCAGTGTTTATAGTATTGCGCAACCAAGGATAATTACACACCCAGAATTGCCAGCTCTCAGAGATGTAACTGATGCATGACTTTTCCCTGGATCAAATCACGAGAGCCTGAAGTCAGGCCTTGTTGGCAAGGCACAGGAGCTGGTGAGGCACAGTTAGTGTGGGGAGTGCTGATTAGACACACTTCTTCTGAGGGTTAGGAGGAAGTTGGAATTCCAGTGTGGCAGATAGTTCATGCAGCTCTGCAATTTTCCTGCGAGAAGGTAATGTTGCCGAAACATAGCCCTGCGGTAGTGTTGGGGCTCATTGGACCAGGTGACACAGTTCTTCCTCATTCACCATTCCCGTCATGCTTCAGAGAAGCTACTTCCAATCTGGTGATGTGTTTGTAAAAATGTAAATTCAGTATGCTTCTGCTTGGCATGTTCATGTGGCCCTGTGGCTAGACTACTCACGGGCTTTGACAAGTGTGCTGTGTCTATTTTTACAGCTCTGAAGCACCCCGCCTAAAAATATTTCTCTGGCTAAGCCTACCTTCTACCAAGGCTAGAGAAGTTATGGAGCTGAGGACATACCCTTCAAATAATTTTTTTCCATTGCAGATTGCTCGTCCTCAAGGTCTTACAGGGTGTAGGTCCCTGTCATGTAAAACGAGTTCTTTATGGATTGATTTAAATTGGTTTCGCAAGTTAAAGTGCCAAGAAGAGTCTTCCTTATTTATTGTAAAAATAATAGATGTTTATGGGAGGAGGAAAAAAGTTTACTTTTTGTGGTCCACTCTTCCACTGCCATCTCCTCCGAAAGCTGGAATAACTTGGGTACATAATTCAGGAATGAGTGGGATTGGTATCCTTACATCTAAGACACATGAAAGTCTTTGCTAAGTAAGAACCCTTAACCAATAATTATGTTCACTTTGTAAGAGGAGGCCCTCAGTTACCCTGATGAAAAGAACCCTGAACCTTGGCTTTTCCACCAGATGTATTTGTTCCATCACCATTTCCTGAGGCTGTGGCACAGCCAGCTGGGGTCAAGGTACTCAGCAGACAAAGGTGAAAGACATTTAGTCAGGATCCTGCAGTAAGGGAGTAGGGGAGATGATGCTTAAACAGATTATCATAACACATTGTGATGGGTGCAGTGGTGAGGTACATGGGGTATTATAGGAGCATGAGGGACACCTGCCTGAGGCCGACAGGATCTTGGGGTGAGGATGTTTAGTATCTGGAGGTTTCTTCAGGTTTATTTAATCAGGTGAAGTTGGGGAGAAGGTGTGGGCAGTGCAGAGGCCTGGAGGTGGGAGAGGCAGCGACAGATGCGGGCAGCTCCAGGCTTCACGGGGTTAGAGTGCCAGGCAGCAGTGAACAGCGCATCCCGAGAGGAGGTGAATGCCCGTCCTGGAGGGCCTTGCATGCTGTGCGTAGGGACTTGAGTCTTATCCTGTGGTCACTGGGAGCCACTGAAGAGTTTGATGGAGTAAGCAATAGACTACCTTTTATAGAATTACGTTCAGGTAGAACACTGGTGCCTGCATATGATCTCAGGTGAATAATTTTTCTGTGTCAGTTCCTGCTTTTTCCTTGGTAAAATGAAGGTATTGTGTTGATCCAGAACAGAGGTCTTTGTTTTTCTTTAAATTGTAAAAAATACATATATAACCTAAAATTTATTGTTTTGACCATTTAAAAATATACAGTTCCGTGGCATTTAAGTACCTGCACACTGTTGTGAAGCTGTCATGATCATTTATCTCCAGAACTCTCTTTGGTTTGCAAAACTGAAACTCTACGCCCGTTAAACATTAACTGCCCATCTCCCAACCCCTAGCAAACACTGCTTCACTTTCTGTCTCTATGAATTTGGCTATTCTAGGTACCTCATATAAGTGGAATCATACAGTATTCATCCTTTTCTGACTGGCTTATTTCACCTGATACAATATTTTCAAGGTTCATATGTGTTGTAGCATGTGTCATAATTCCTTTCTTTAAAAAAAATTTAAATATAACTGCCAGTATAACATTGTATCAGTTTCAGATGTACAACGTCATGGTTCAGTATTTGTACATGTTGAGTAGCAATCACCATAGTAAGTTCAGTGGACATCTCTCACAACATTTTTGTTCTTGTGATGAAATTTTTTAAGACCTACTCCCTTACCAACTGTGAAATATACAATATAGTATTATTAACTACATACCTGGGATTTTGTACTTTTTAACCCCCTTCACTGCCGCCTGCTTTGCCTCTGACATTCACCAATCTGTCTCTGTATCCATGTTATTTGTTTGTTTGTTTTTAGATTCTACATGTAAGTGAGATCATATGTTATATCTTTCTTTGTCTAACTTATTTCACTTACCATAATGCCTGCAAGGTCTATCCATGTTACGGATGGCAAGATTACTTTGTTTTTATGCCTGAATAATATTCCTGTGTGCATGTACGTACACATACACCACATTTTCTTTATCCATTTGTCCATCGATGCACACTTAGGTTGCTTCTATATTTTGGCTATTGTAAATAGTGCTGCAATGAACATGGAGGTGCATACATCTTTTCTAGCTAGTGCTTTCATTTTTTTATTTTTATTTTTTGATAAAAAGTGGAATTGCTGGATTATATGGTAATTCTATTTTTAATATTTTAAGGAACCACCCTACCACCCTACTATTTTTCATGGTAGCTGTACCAATTTACATTCCCATTAACAGAGCACAGGGTTCTCTTTTCTTCATATCCTCTCTGACATTTACTTTTTGACAGCCATTCTAACAGGACAGGTGTGAGATCCCATTGTGGTTTTGATTTGCGTTTCCCTGATGATTAGTGATATTGAGTACCTTTTCAGTTACCTCTTGGACATCTGTATGACTTACTTGGAAAAATATCTATTCAATTCCTCTGCCCATTTTAAATTAGATTTTTTTCCTTTCCTTTTTTTTGGCTGTTGTGTTGTATGAAGTTTTTTTATATCTTGGCTGTTAACCCCTTAGCAGATATATAATTTGCAGATGCTGTCTCTCATTCAGTGTGCTATCTTTTCATTTTGTTGGTGGTTTCCTTGACTGTGCAGAAGCATTTTAGTTTAATGCAGTCCCACTTGTTTATTTTAGTTTTGTTGCCTTTGCTTTTGGTGTCAAATTAAAAAAAAATCATCACTAAGACCAAAGTCATGGAGCTTGCCTCCTACATTTTTTCCTAGGAGTTTAATGACCTCAGGTTTTACATTCAAATCTTTGATCCATTTTGAGTTAACTTTTGTGAGTGGTATAAGCTAGTGGTCCAGTTTCATTCTTTTGCATGTGGCTGTCCAGTTTCCCCAACACCATTTATTGAAGAAAGTGTCCTTGCCCCACTGAATGTTCTTGGCTGCTTTGTCATAAATTAATTGACCATATATGTACGGGTTTACTTTTGGGCTATCTGTTCCATTGATCTGTGTGTTTTTCCACCAACGCTGTACTGTTTTGATTACTGTAGTTTTGCAATATAGTTTGAAATCAGGGCACATGATGTCTCCAGCTTTGTTCATCTTTCTCAAGATTGCTTTGGCTCCTGGAGGTCTTTCCTGATTCCGTACAAACTTTAGGATTCTTTGTTCTATTTCCATAAAACTGCCTTTGGGATTTTGATAGTGGTTGCTTAAGCCTTTTGATTACTTTGGGTAGTATCAACATTTTAATAATATGAATTCTTTCAGTCCATGAGAATATCTTTCCATTTATTCGTGTCTTCAGTTTCTCTAATCAATGCTTATCATTTTCTTATGTCTTATAGTATACAGGTCTTTTACCTCCTTGGTTAAATTTATTTCTAGGCATTTTGTTCTTTTTGTTGCAGTTATTATAGAATCATTTTCTTAGTTTGTCTTTCTGCTAGTTTG
Organism: Anoura caudifer; assembly: GCA_004027475.1. Taxonomy (NCBI): domain Eukaryota; kingdom Metazoa; phylum Chordata; class Mammalia; order Chiroptera; family Phyllostomidae; genus Anoura; species Anoura caudifer. The sequence goes on along the minus strand of PVKU01000431.1, from coordinate 373,757 downwards.
TTATTGATGTAGTAGAAATGGAACATTTTTGTGTATTGATTTGGTATCCTGTAACTTTACAGATTTTTTTTTCTTCCTGTTTTAGGAAATAAGATTCCACTGGAATATTTTTAATGGAATAATATTTCATTGCATGTACATAGCACATTTTGTTTATCTATTCATCATTGATGGACACTTGGGTTGCTTCTACCTTTTGGCTGTTGTGAGTAATGCTGCTATGAACATGGGTGTACAAATATCTGGTAGAGGCTTTGCTTTCAATTCTTTTGGGTGCATACCCAGAAGTGGTTTGCCATACAGTGTTCCACAGTGGCTGCACCATTTTACATTCCCATCAGGAGTGCACAAGGGTTTCAGTTTTTCCATATCCTTGCCAACATGTATTTCCTGTTTTTTTAATAGCCATCCTAATGGGTATGAGTAGATCAGAGGTTTTTACGCTGTGCTCTGTGGACTTTAGGGGTTCCATGAATCTTCTTGATGGTTCCTGAACTTCCCTTCCCTGACCTCGGTTTTATGTATTGCTCTCTTTGAATTTCTATGAAGAAAAATTTTATGGCTAAGAAAGTTTGGAAAGCCACTGCACTGAATGATCTCCAGAGTATCTTCCTGCTCAAAAAGTTGATGGTTTTGATTATCTGTAACTAATAAACATGAACAATAAGTGCTTTTGCTCATCTCTGACATTACAGTGGTTGAGAAACAAAGTTGCCTTGGTTTCCCTAGTGTGTGGTACAGAAGAAACCTGTGTTGGAGGGAGTGAGCTTATGGACCTGTGGCTAATCCTTGACCTGTTCACACATGTGCCCTTTAGAGAGGGACACAAACACAGGGTCTGCACGCCTCTGCCCTTGCCCACAGCCCCTTTAGACAAAGGTGTATGACACATTCACGTCCTGGAGGAAACCAAGCAGAAATCTACTGTGAAGCCGCAGGAGCGTCACACTGCACAGCACTTGCCCTCCAGTTTCCCCTCTGCCTGGCGTTCTGCCAGCTGATCACCAGAAGAACAGAGACTTTTGAAAGCACTTTTTTCCACTTGGTAATTGACTAAAGACTTTGGTTATTAACTTTTTTCTTTCTATTCTTTTCAAGCTAATGTGATTTTTTCTTAAATTTAAAATGACTTGAAAGTTGTATGAAACTTGTTACCATTTCTGACAAGAAAACCTGTCATGATTCCTTGAGAACTTATTCCTAAAATGATTTACACATTGAGGTTTTTTAAAAATAGGTCTATTATGCATGTATTCTTTTCATGAATATTAAGTGTCTCCCATGTGCTGGACATTGGGCCAGGTGACAGGTAAAATGTGATTGCTCCTCCTGAGGAGCTCTCTGCAATAAAGGCACAGACTGCCCGCCTGTCAGATGAAAGTTTCGGTGGTTTAAATACCTTAAGATAAGGCTCTAAGCATTTAAGATGTATGACATATAGGGTATACCTTCTTATGGTAAGGAAAAGGAGACATTTAAGAAGTATATATAAAAAAAGACATGTATATATTGTATTACATACATGTATATGACATTCATATTTTCTGGAAATTCTAGTGGGCTACAGAGATGGGTGTGCCAGAACCACACTATATTAGGATTTGTGGTAACAGCAACTTTAGACTCTGAAGAAGTGGATGATGTAACAGCTGTTTTGGAAAAGTTTCCAGGTATTATCTTGAGTTCATCATCAAAATTTGATACTGGTCATCTATTCCATCTTTCCTCTTTACTGCCTGGAATTTTTCCTACATACTGGTTAGTTAATGACCTTTTCTCTGAGATTTGTTGGTTTTTACAACATGAAATAGCGATGAAATAGCAGTTGTGCTCACATCCTGGGGATTGGGCCACCGTTATTACATAACTGAGTGGTCATTGGTGGCTCACATCAGCTCCATGCCTTATTTATTTTCTTTCAGTATTTCAAGTCCTGTGTGAAAGACCTGCTATATCTGTAAATTAGTAGAGACACAAGAGGAAGTGACCACCGTTGCACTAAAGCAGGGATAGCCTGTGTTGGATTATGAGAGATGAGTTGGAGCCCCCAGGCAGCACCAAGGGAGAAGGAGCTTCCTGGTGGTGGAAACCACTTAGGCAGGGCGTGCAGCCCTGGACTAGCACGGAAGAGAAGTGTGGTGTAGCTGGAGAAGAGCACAGGCTCAGGTTACTACACACCAAAGCATTTGGTATTTAGCAGTTATTTATTGGACAGCCATGAAGTGCAAGTTGTGTGATAAGTACTAGGGGACACACAGACCAAATAATTCCTGCCACTACAGGATTTTAAATCTAAGAGCAGAGATCGTTAAAAAAAAAGATCTAAATGGTACAGTTTACTTTGGTATAAAGTAGCATAATAAGAGCAGTAAAAATCTACCTTTGAGGTTTCAAAAAGAGGAAAGAGTACATTCATTTGGGGAGGAAAAAATCTTCATTGGGAAGTATTGCATTTGAAATGGGCCTTGAATAATGGGTAGACTTCCTTTGACCGTAAGGGTGAGGTTAAAAGAAAAGTGTTGTTCAGCCAGATTGTGACCTTCAGACAAGTGGCACCATTAACCAAGGTCAAGAAGAACTGGTTCCAGGGTCAAGAAGACTGTAGCATAGCACAGAATATGTTGGTTTCAGGCACAGTTGGGGTTTGAGGGTGATTGAGATTCCAGAAGGAAAGGATGTAGAGACAAAAGAGAAGAATATTGAAAGCATAACTTTGAAGGATACCTTTGTTTAGAGGCTGAAAAGATTAAGAAAAGTCAGTTAATGTGGCTCAAATGAATAGACAGGGAAGAAACAGAAATGAAGCTCTGGTTGACAGTGTGCAGGCTGTACAAGATGGAGCCAAAGAACAGGCCTTGATGTTAGCAATCAGAAGACTGTTGGTAAGTTACCTGTGATTTGTTTCCTCCAGCAGTGGTGGTAGAGGAATCGTGTCCCTAGGGCATATGAATTGCAAGGATCAGGAGAAAGTGGAAGTGCCTGATATAGTAAGAGAGCATCAGCTAACAGGCATTGTGCACCTTCCAGGTGCCTGGCGTTGGTCTGAGCACTTTAATCCATTAATCCTCACAACAAACCTGTGAGATGGGTGCTGTTATTAACCCTTATTACAGGTCAGGAAACCATAGGTAGAGAGGCTGCATCACTTGCCCAGAGTCATGTAGTAAGTGGCTAAGCCTGGACTTAAACCTAGGAAGTCCAGTTCTGGAACTTGTACTCCGCATGCTACTGTGCCACCCAGGAATTGAAGGACTTTGGAGGGAAAGTGACAGCCAGCATCAGGGGGCTAAGACTATTTGAGCCCCCCACATTCCTTTTTAATTTTTTTTAAATTTTTATATAGTTTATTGATTAGGCTATTACAGTTGTCCCATTTTTCTCTTCCCCTTATTCCCCTCCTCCTTGCACCCCCCTTCCACCATCATTTCCCCACCTTAGTTCATGTACATGGGTTGTACATATAAGTTCTTTGGCTTCTCCATTTCCTGTACTATTCTTAACCTCCCCCTGTCTATTTTGTACCTACCAATTATGCTTCTTACTCCCTGTACCTTTCTCCACATTCTTCCCCCTCCATGATTCCCCTCCCTGTTGATAACCCTCCATGTGATCTCTGTTTTTGTGAATCTGTTCCTGTTGTTTGCTTAGTTCGTTTTTGTTTTTTAGGTTCAGTTGTTGATAGTTGTAAGTTTGTTGTCATTTTACTGTTCATATTTTTTGTCTTCTTTTTCTTAGATAAAAAGTCCCTTTAACATTTCATAGAATAAGGGCTTGGTGATGATGAACTCCTTTAAACTTAACCTTATCTGAGAAGCCCTTTATATTCCCTTCCATTCTCAAAGATAGCTTTGCTGGATAAAGTAATCTTGGATATAGGTCCTTGACTTTCATGACGTTGAATACTTCTTTCCAGCCCCTTCTTGCCTACAAGATTTCTTTTGAGAAATCAGCTTATAGTCTTATGGGAACTCCTTTATAGGTAACTGTCTCCTTTTCTCTTGCTGCTTTTAAGGTTCTCTCTTCATCTTTAATCTTGAGTAATGTCATTATGATGTGCCTTGGTGTGTGCTTCCGTGGGTCCAAGTTGTTTGGGACTCTCTGAGCTTCCTGGACTTCTTTGAAGTCACTTCCTTTGCCAAATTGGGGAAGTTTTCCTTCATTATGTTTTCAAGTAAGTTTTCAATTTCTTGCTCTTCCTGTTCTTCTTCCCGCACCCCTATGATTTGAATGTTGAAACATTTAAAGTTGTCCCGGAGGTTCTTCAGTCTCTTCTCAACTTTTTGAATTCTTGTTTCTTCATTCTGTTCTGGTTGAATGTTTATTTCTTCCTTCTGCTCCAAACCATTGATTTGAGTCCCAGTTTCCTTCCCATCACTGTTGGTTCCCTGTACATTTTCCTTTATTTCACTTTTCATACCCTTCATTTTTTCCTGTATTTTGTGACCACACTCAACCAATTCTGTGAGCTTCCCAATTACCAGTGTTTTGAACTCTGCATTTGATAGGTTGGCTCTCTCTTTCTTGCTTAGTTGTATTTTTTCTGTAGCTTTGATCTATTCTTTCATTTTGGTTAATTTTTTTTTGTTGTTGTCTCAGCATACCTGTTACATAGTAAGGGGCGGAGCCTTAGGTGTTCACCCGGGCGGGAAAACCCATGTTGCTGTGTTGTCGCACTGTGTGGAGGAGGGTCTGAGAGGGAACATTGCCACTTGTTCAGCTCTCTGCTGGCTTTCAGTCACTTTCCCCACTACTTGTTATCAAATTAGGCCCTTCTGGTGCTGATCCTGGGATGGGTGGTTTTGTGTATGTTCTAGCACTCTGTGGGTCTCTCCAAGGAACTCTTCTGTGAGGCTGGGAGTTTCTTCCATGCCACCTCAACCCCCACGAGGGTTTTTAGTCAGAGGTTTTGAGGCTTTATTTCCCTGCACTGGAACCCTGGGTTGGGGGGGAGGGTCTGTCTTGCTCCCCAGTAGTTCTGCACTCAAATGTGGGACCACCTGCTCCACAAGCCACCACCTTGCCAGGTCCACCAGCCACCATCTTGCCACTCATCCTCTCCATCCTAGCTGCCTGTCTCTGCCCCTCCTACCAGTCTGGATGAATGTTTCTTTTTTAACTGCTTGGGTGTCAGACTTCCATACAGTTGAATTTTCTGTCAGTTCTGGCTGTTTTTTATTTTTATTGTTTATTTATTTATTTATTTTAATTGTTGTTCACGTACAGTTTTCTGCCTTTTCCCCCATTCTAGCCCACCCCTCCCAGCCCTCCCCACCTTCCTCCTGTTTCTACCCTTCCCTAGTTATTATCCATGTGTCATTTATACTTGTTCCTGAAAACCCTTCCCCTTTTCCCCTGAAATCCCCTCCCCTCTGGTCACTCTCCGCCTGTTCTCAATCTCAGTGTCTTTGGATATATTTTGCTTGTTTGTTTGTTTTGTTGATTAGGTTCCTGTTAAAGGTGAGATCATGTGGTATTTGTCTTTCACCACCTGGCTTATTTCACTTAACATAATGCTTTCCAGTTCCATCCATGCTGTTGCAAAGGATAGGAGCTCCTTCTTTCTTCTGCTGCATAGAATTCCATTGTGTAAATGTACCATAGTTTTTTTATCCATTCATTTTTTAATATATTTTATTGATTATGCTAGTACACTTGTCCCATTTCTCCCCCATCATTCCTCTCCACCCTGCACACCCCTCCCACCCACATTCCCACCCTTTAGTTCATGTCCATGTGTCATAAGTTCTTTAGCTTCTACATTTCCCACACTATTCTTGCCCTCCCCCTGTCTATTTTCTACCCACCATCTATGCTACTTATTCTCTGTACCTTTTCCCCCTCTGTCCTCCTCCCACTCCCCTGTTGCTTAACCCTCCATGTGAACTCCATTTCCATGGTTCTCTTCCAGTTCTATTGTTTGCTTAGTTTGCTTTTGCTTTTGTTTTAGGTGTGGTTGTTAATATCTGTGAGTTTGCTTTTTACTGTCCTATTTTTTATCTTCTTTTTCTTAGATAAGTCCCTTTAACATTTCATATAATAAGGGCTTGGTGATGATGAACTCCTTGAACTTGACCTTCTCTGAGAAGCACTTTATCTTCCCTTCCATTCTAAATGACAGCTTCCCTGGATAGAGCAATCTTGGATGTAGGTCCTTGCCTTTCATGACTTGGAATACTTCTATCCAGCCCCTTCTTGCCTGTAAAGACTCTTTTGAGAAATCAGCTGACAGTCTGATGGGAACTCCTTTGTAGGTGACTGTGCCTTTATCCCTTGCTGCTTCTAGAATTCTCTCCTTCATTTTAATCTTGGCTAATGTAATTATGATGTGCCTTGGTGTGATCCTCCTTGGGTCCACCTTCTTTGGGACTCTCTGAGCTTCCTAGACTTCCTGGAAATCTATTTCCTTTTCCAAATTGGGGAAGTTCTCCTTTATTATTTGTTCAAATAAGTTTTCCACTTGTTGCTCTTCTTCTTCCCCTTCTGGTACCCCTATAATTCAGATGTTGGGACGTTTAAAGATGTCCTGGAGGTTCCTAAGCCTCTTCTCATTTTTATTGAATTCATGTTTCTTCCTTCTTTTCTGGTTCATTCCATTGCTTTGAGTCCCAGTTTTTCTCCCATCTCTATTGGTTCCCTGTGCATTTTCCTTCATTTTTTCATCTGATTTGTGAGCAAAATCAACCAATTCTGTAAGCATCCTGATCATCAGGGCTTTGAACTGTGCATCTGATAGGTTGGCTATCTCTTCATCGCTTAGATGAATTGGCTCTGGGGCTTTGATTTCTTCTCCGGTTTGAGCCATTTTTGGGGGGAGGGGAGTCTTGTCGCAGCTGTTATGTAGTGAGGGGTGGAGTCTTAGGTGTTCCCCGGGGCAGGGCAGCTCAGTTGCTGGGTAGTGACGCTGTGTGTGGGGGTGGGGTCCGAGAGGGAACAGTGGTGCTTGCTCTGCTCTCTCTCCTATTCCAGTCCCTTCCTCCACTTCCCTTTTGCCTGGATTATCTGCCTGTGAATGTGGGACCACCTGATCAGCCAGCTGCCTTTTGAGGCCTCACTGGGTCTACACAGTTGTTACCCCGTGCTCGGGTCCGTTAGCCGCTGCCTGCATACCTGGGATCTTCTAGCTGCTGCTGCCTGCGTGCCTGGTCCACACCTCCACTTTTTCCTGCCGCGACTCCGCCCCTTACTGGTCTGGACGAATGGTTGTTGGACTTCCATACAGTTAAATTTTCTATCAGTTCTGGCTGTTTTCTTGTTTCTAAATCTTTGTTGTCCTTAATTTTCGTTTTGCAAGGAGGCACAGTGTGTCCACCTACGCCTCCATCTTGTCCGGAAGTCCCTATCCATTCATTTACTGATGGGAACCTAGGTTGCTTTTGGCAGTTGACTTTTGTAAATTGTGCTGCTATGAACATTGGGGTGCATAGGTTCTTTTGAATTGATGTTTCAGGGTTCTTAGGATATAATCCTAGCAATGGAATTGCTGGGTCAAAAGGCAGATCCATTTTTAGTTTTCTGAGGAAATTCCATACTCTTTTCCATAGTGGTTGTACCTGTCTGCAATCCCACCAACAGAGCACTATGGTCCCCTTTTCTCCACAACCTCTCCAATACTTGTTGTTTTTTGCTTTGTTTATGATGGCCATTCTGACTGGTGTGAAGTGGTATCTCATTGTGGTTTTAATTTGCATCTCTTTGATAGCTAGTGATACTGAGCATCTTTTCATGCATCTCTGGACCCTCTGTATGTCCTCCTTGGAGAAGTGTCTGTTCAAGTCCCTTGCCCATTTTTTAATTGGGTTGCTTGTCTTCTGAGAGTGGAGTTGTGTAAGTTCTTTATATATTTTGGAGATTAAACCCTTGTCTGAGGTATCATTGGCAAATATGTTTTCCCATATAGTTGGTTCTCTTTTTATTTTAATACTGTTTTCTTTAGCCATGCAGAAGCTTTTTATTTTGATGAGATCCCATTTGTTTATTCTTTCCTTTATGCCACTTGCTCTAGGGGACATATCACTGAAAATATTGTGAGTGAAATATCTGAGATTTTCCTGCCTATGTTCTCCTCTAGGACTTTAATGGTGTCATGACTTATATTTAAATCTTTTGTCCACCTTGAATTTATTTTGTGTATGGTGTAAGTTGGTGCTCAAGTTTCATTTTTTTGCATGTAACTGTCCAGTTCTCCCAACACCACTTGTTGAAGAGGCTATTTTTACTCCATTTTATGTTACTCCCCCCTTTGTCAAATATTAATTGACCGTAGAGACTTGGGTTTATTTCTGGGCTCTCTGTTCTATTCCACTGGTCCATGTGCCTGTTTTTGTGCCAGTACCAGGCTGTTTTGATTACAGTGGCCTTGTAATACAGTTTGGTGTCAGGTATTGTGATCCCTCCTACTTTGCTCTTCTTTCTCAAAATTTCAGCAGCTATTTGGGGTCATTTATGGTTCCATATAAGTTTTTGAAGTGTTTGTTCTATGTCTGTAAAATATGCCATTGGTACTCTAATAGGTATTGCATTGAATCTGTAAATTGCTTTGGGTAGTATGGACATTTTAATGATGTTAATTCTTCCGATCCATGAACACGGTATATGTTTCCATTTGTTTGTGTCTTCCTTGATTTCTTTCTTCAGTGTTGTGTAGTTTTCTGCATACAGGTCTTTTACCTCCTTGGTTAGGTTTATTCCTAGGTATTTTATTTTTCTTGTTGCTATATCAAATGGCATTTTTTCCTTATTTCTGCTCCTGATGTTTCATTGTTGTTATACAAAAATGCCTTTGATTTTTGGATTTTGACTTTGTATCCCGCTGTTTTGCCAAATTCATTTATTAGGTCAAGCAGTTTTTTGACGGAGTCTAAAGGGTTTTCTATGTACACTATCATGTCATCTGCAAACAATGACTGTTTTGCTTCCTCCTTTCTTATTTGCATGCCTTTCATTTCCTTGTCTGATTGCTGTGGCTAGGACTTATAATACTATGTTTAATAGAAGTGGTGAAAGTGGACAACCTTGTCTTGTTCCTGATCTTAGTGGGGAAACTTTTAGTTTTTGCCCATTGAGTATGATGTTGGCTGTAGGTCTCATACGTGGCCTTTATTATGTTGAGGAATGCTCCCTCTATTCCCACTTTGATGAGTGTTTTTATCATAAATGGGTGATATACCTTATCAAATGTCTTTTCCACATCTATTGATATGATCATGTGGTTTTTGTCTTTGCTTTTGTTTATGTGATGTATTACGTTTATTGATTTGCAAATATTATGCCATCCTTGCATCCCTGAGATGAATCCCACTTGTTCATGGTGTATGATTTTTTAATGTATTGGTGAATGTGGTTTGACAGTAGTGTCTATGTTCATCAGTGATATTGGCCTGAAGTTTTCTTTCTTTGTTGTGTCTTTATCTGGTTTTGGGATTAGGATGATGCTGGCTTCATACGAAGAGTTTGGGAGTCTTCTATTTTCTTGGATTTTTTGGCATAGTCTGTGAAGGGTAGGGGTTAGCTCTTCCTTAAATGCTTTGTAGAATTCTCCTGTGAAACCATCTGGTCCAGGGCTTTTGTGTGTCGGGAGTTTTTTGATTACTACTTCAATTTCTTCTGCTGTTATTGGTCTGTTCAGGCTTTCTGCTTTTTCTTCATTGAGTTTTGGAAGGTTATATTTTTCTAGAAATTTGTGCATTTCACCTGGGTTTTCAAATTTCTTGGCATACAGTTCCTTGCAGTAATTTCTTATAATACTTTGTATTTCTGTGGTATCGGTTGTAATCTCTCCTCTTTCATGTCTGATTGTGTTTATTTGGGTCCTCTCTCTTTTTTTTCTTGATGAGCCTGCTTAAAGGCTTGTCGATTTTGTTTTTGTTTTCAAAGAACCAGCTTCTGGACTCATTGATCCTTAGAATTGTGCTTTTAGTCTCTATGTCATTTATTTCTGCTCTGATCTTGGTTATTTCCTTCCTTCTACTTGCTCTGGGCTGTCTTTGTTGTTGTTCCTTCAGTTCTTGTAGACATAGGGTTAGGTTGTTTGTTTGAAATGTGTCCATGTTTTTTAGGTAGGCTTGTATTGCTATGAAAGTCCCTTTCAGGACTGCCTTCCCATAAGTTTTGGGTGGTTGTGAGTTTATTTTCGTTTGTTTCGAGAAACTGATTTCTTCCCTAATCTCATTCTTGACCCATTCATTGTTTAATAGCATGCTAGTCAGTCTCCATGATTTTGAGTATTTTGGGTTCTTTTCCTTGGTGTTGGTTTCTAGTTTCAGGACCTTCTGGCTGGAGAAAATGTTTGATATGATTTCAATTTTCTTGAATTTGTTGAGGCTTGTTTTGTGTCCTATCATGTGGTCTATCTTTGAAAATGTTCCACGTGCATTTGAAAAGAATGTGTATTTAGCTTCTTTGGGATGAAGGGCTTTTTATATATCAGTAAGTCCATTTCATCTAGAGTGTTGTTCAGTGCCACAATATCCTTGTTGATATTTTGTTTGAAAGATCTGTCCATTTTTGACAATGGGGTGTTAAATCGCCAACTATAATTTTGTTGCTGTCCATATCTCTCTTGAAGTCCTCCAAGATTTTCTTTATGTATTTGGGTGCTCCTATGTTGGGTGCATGTATATTTACAATGTTTATGTCTTCTTGGTGAATTCTTCCCTTGAGTATTATGAAGTGACCTTGTGGGTCTCTCTTTATGGCCCTTTTTTTGAATTCTATTTTGTCTGATATGAGTATTGCTACCCTGGCTTTTTTTTCCTGTCTGTTTGCTTGGAAAATTTGTTTCTAGCCCTTCACATGAGTCTGTGTAGGTCTTTTGTCCTGAGGTGGGTCTCTTGTAGGCAGCATATATGTAGGTCATGCTTTCTTATCCATTCTGCTGTTCTATGTCTTTTGATTGGAGCATTTAATCTGTTTACATTTAAGGTTATTATTGATAGGTACTTGTTCATTACCATTTTTTTGTACCTGTGTTCTTCTCCTTTTCCCTTGCTTTCCTTAACGCAGTCCCTTTAGCATCTCTTGCAGAGCTGGTTTGGTGGAGGTGTGTTCTTTTAGACTTCTTTTGTCTGGGAAGCTCCTTATTTGGCCTTCTATCTTGATTGAGAGCCTTGCTGGCTATAGTAGCCTTGGTTGCAGGCCTCTGGTTCTCATTACTTGGAATATTTCTTGCCATTCTCTTCTGGCTTGGAGCATTTCCATTGACTAGTCAGCTGCTTACTTTATCGGGGCTCCCTTGTATGTTACTTCCTTTTTCTCCCTTGCTGCCTTTAAGATTCTCTCTTTGTCTTGGAATTTTGCCATTTTAATTATGATGTGCCTTGAAGTGGGCCTCTTTGGGTTTCTCTTGATTGGGACTCTCTGCGTTTCCTGGATTTGTGTGACTTCTCTCATCAAATTAGGGAAGTTTTCCATCATTAGTTTTTCAAATAGGTTTCCTATCCCTTGCTGCTCTTCTTCTCCTTGTGGTATCCCTATTATACGGATATTATTATGTTTCATGTTGTTCTGCATTTCCCTTAATCCCTCTTCATTCTTTCTGAGCCTTTTTTTTTTTTTTTTTTTTTTTTTTGTTTTTTTTTTTTTTTTTTTCTCTTTCTGGGTGTTTTTTCTACCTTGTCCTCCAGCTCACTTATCTGATCCTCTACTTCATTGAGCCTGCTTTTGATTCCTTCTACTGTGTTCTTCAGTTCAGAAATTGTGTTCTTCATTTCCTCTTGGCCCTTGTTGATGGTTTCTATTTCCTTTTTCATGTTGATATAGTTTGCAGTGAATTCATTGTAGTTTTCCTGTAGTTTCTGGTAATTCTCTGTGAACTCATTGAGCTTCCTAATAACCTTTGCTTTGAACTCAATATCTGGTAGTTGAGTTGCCTCTGTTTCATTTAGCATTCTTTCTGAGGCATCCTCCTTTCCTTTCATTTGGGGATTGTTTCTTTGTCTTCCCATTGTTTGCGAGACCCTTCTTGTTAGCCTCTGCTTCTTTAATTGATCTGTTCTGACTCCCTGGGTTTATGGTGTGAACTTCTATGGTAGAATACCTGTGAGATTCAGTGGTGCCATCTCTTTGATCTCCCTAGCTCACTGGTCTTTGGCTGTCATTTATGTTGGCTCTCTGTATGTTTTTGGGTTTTGATTGTTGTTGGGTCTTTCTTTGTTGGGTCCTTCCTTCCAGCTGGTTAATTGAGGATCACTCCATCTACCATGGGTTGTATTGTGTTGTACAGGTGCGGACAGGTTGTATTGAATTTGATTCTTCTGTGTGTACAAGGTTTTGAGGCTTCTCTCTTGCTCTTGTTCAGTTGTTTGTTCTGGTTAATTTCTCCACCTTTTAGTTGTATTTCCAGATCGGTCCTGGATTGAGGTTAAGTGTGGCTTCCACTCCCTCCTTCACCTTCTTTTGTTGTTATCTGTTGGTGGTTCCTTTGTTGGTGGGTTTCCTCTTCCAGCAGGTGGACTGGTGTTCACCGCTCCCATCTTGAAAGTTCTCTGGAGTAGCAAAGTGAAATTTGTCACACTGTCTCTATTGTTGGGATGACCCCTATTTGGGTCTAGCTGTGGTCTTTTCTCCACTCCAGGTGTTCTCATCTCACCTGTGGGAAAAGAAGGAAAAAAAAGGGAAGGGAAGGGAAGGAAGGAAAGAAGAATATAAAAGGAAAAGAAGGAAGGAAGGAAAAAGAAAAAAGAAAGAGAAAAGGAAAGGAAGAAGGAATTTTTTAAAAAAGGGAAGAAGGAATAAAAAGAAAAGAAGGAAGGAAAAAGGAATAAAAAAGATAGAATGAAAGAAAGGAAGAAGGAATTAAAAAAAAAAAAAAAAGCCTTCTGGTGCCTTTGAACTGGTCAGGCCAGTTCTGCTGCTGGTCTTCTTGGCTGCCTCAGGCTGAGGAGGGATTGGTTTTGCTTTTCCCTCTTCCTGAGCTGCACTCTTCACTGTTGTCCAGCCTCCAGCACAGTTCCTCAGTGCCCTTCTGCACCCAGCCTAGGCCTTTAGTCCACCTGTTGCTGTGTCCTTGAAGTGCACCAGTTAGGGCCAACTCACACACCACCTTCTTGCTCTTTGCTGTCCTAGATGCCAGGGACTCTCATTGCCCCTTCAGGGTATTTCAGCCCCTCACTGAGTCAAGTTTTTCTGGCGACTGCAGCTCCCTTCTGTGGGGCTTTTCCGCCTTCCTCCTAGAGAGCCAGTTGGCCCTGCAGGGCTTCTGGGCGCAGGGGCACACATGTGGATGGTGCTCCATCCATCCCTTGTGTCTCCGGTGTGAGTGCAGACAGGCAGCTGCCAGACCACGGACCACTGTCCCCGGTGCTTCTGGAGTGGGCTCAGGTGGGCCCCGTCAGGTGTTTTTTATATTTAAATTATTTGTTGTCCTTCTTTTGGTTGTGTGAGGAGGCACAATGGATCTACCTATGGCTCCATCTTGGCCCAAAGTCGCATACAATTGACCCTTGAACAATGTGGGGGTTAGAGGCGCCAACCCTCTGGCACAAAGATCCACATACAACTTTTGAGTCCCCCAAAACTTAAGTACTAACAGCACACTGTGGACTGTCAGCCTTACCAATAACATAAACAATTGATTAACTCCTATTTTATATGTCAGATGTGTTATATACTCTATTTGTAGTAAATAAATAAGATAAAGTATTAAGGAAGTCATAAGGAAGAGGAAATACTTTTGCAATATTTATTGAAAAAAAAAATCCACATGTGAGTGGACCCGTGCAGTTCAAACTTGTGTTTTTCAAAGGTCCACTGTACTTTTTAATGTCATCTCCAGGCAGATTTGTTCTAGCTAACATGCCTCTCTCCCATGCACCCAGGTTCTGCAGGAGCTGCTCAGACCCAGAGGGTACCTCAGCGTCTGGCCTCCTGTGCCATTTATGTTGGTATCAGGCCACATGTGCCTCTACTTAAGCTTGAACTGATTCACTGTTACACCTGCCTGTAATGTGACCAGATCCATTTTTAGCCACACCAGCTATTCTACAGCCCTGGCCAAAACTATGGGCAAACTCTGATGACACAGGGATTAAATGGTCACTGATGGTGGCTAAACTAAGCTGGTTACAGTTAAACTCGTGGCAGCTTCACTAAATGCGCCTTCAGGATTTAGCCAGCGTGAGTATGGGGAAGGGAGGGGAACGGCCCTCCTAAATTGGCTGATTGCCAAAGGCCTACTTTCATGGGAGTCTTGTCATTAATAACCCTTGGGGATGAGAGGGGTTTTTTTTTGTGCCATTTACCTCTTAGTGATTGAAGGACAGCAGGAGAGAAGAGCCAAAGCGCGGAGCTGTGCAGGAGGCTCCAGCTCTGATGAGTGGTGGCGGTTGGGTGCACCCTGCAAACTAGCTGCCGAGCACTGGGAACATGGCTAGTGCTGCTGTGGAGCTAAATTAAAAAAATTTTTTTAAAGATTTCATTTATTTTTAGACAGAGGGGAAGGGAGGGAGAAAGAAAGGGAGAGAAACATCAATGTATGGTTGCCTCTCATGTGCCCCCTACCAGGACCTGGCCTGCAACCCAGGCATGTGCCCTGACTGGGAATCAAACCAGTGACCCTTTGGTTCACAGGCCAGCACTCAATCCACTGAGCCACCCCAGCCAGGGAAGGAACTAAATTTTTAATTTTACTTGATTTGAGTTAATTTGTGTAGCCACATGTTGCTAGTGGCTTTCATGTTGTACTGGGTAGTACAGGAAGTAGTTAAAGTGTGGCCTTTAGAACTTTGATTTAGACCACAGGTTTTGGGAATTTGTTGTCATTCGTGTAAAGGGTTTAGATTAGTGCCTGGTGAGAGCTGTGTTCTTAGCAGAAACTGTGTGTCTAGTTAATTTTGGCTTATTATGTTTACTGAGTATGTTGAATAGAATGGTGGTAAAGTTCATGTGGAATATGAACCTCTTTTTTTCAACTTTTATATTTTCTTTCTTTTCTAAACAACATTATTCTTTTTTTGCTTTAGGTTGCTGCAACAACTGGCCACACAGTCATGTTGGTAGACCAGACAGAGGACATCTTGGCAAAAACCAAAAAGGGAATTGAGGAGAGCCTTAGGAGAATAGCCAAGAAGAAGTTTGCAGAAAACCCCAAGGTAATTTCTTGTTATCAGTGTCCCCAAGACCAGTCCTCCAAAAGACCAGTCCTCCAACCACGTCATGTTTTTGGGAAGGAAAGGTACTGGCCTTTACTTACTTTTCCAGTTTGTTTATGTAAAATCCATTTCTCCATAACTTTAGACCAATATAACATAGTCACTAAACATACAGGGGATACTGGTTAGAAAACAGGAGAAGTAAGTAGTCACATTGCTGGGTAGGATTTGAGGCTGAGGAGAAAGTTTCTGTGGGTCATGAACTCGTTCTGTCTGCTGAGAGTTTGGGATTGAATGACACCTATTTTGTTACAAGGATGGATGAGGGAGAAACAGGAAGGTGATTTTTGTACTTGCAAGTTAAAAAGGGAATGATACAATAAAAGGCGAACTTAGGTACAGGGCTTGACTGCCCAGGGAGGTCTTGTGCCTGCAGTGCGTGTGCTGATTGGAAAGGACAACACAGAGAGTCCCTGCCGCCATCTGCAGCAGGATCGGTGCCGGAACCCGAGGAGCTCCCGGAAGTGCGGGAACTCTGGCTTATTGACTCTTTTTCATCGGACCTTCACAAATAATTGGAAATACTGCAGAAGTCACCCCAGTGAATTTTTGTTTGCCTCTGTCAACTTGTGAAAGTTGCTTGAGATTGATGGCCTTGTGGCTGGAGTGGAGACCCTCTCCGGACAGAGAAGAGTGCTGGTAGGGTTTTCATCTGAGGTGTCCACAGGGATGTGTCTAGTTACCTTAATAAACTTTTTATTATAAAATACATATATGATAGAATTTGGGATTTTAATCATTTTAACTCAGTGACTTTAATTACATTCACACTGTTGTACAGCTATCACTGCTGCTTCCAAAACCTTTTCATTTTTTCAATCAAAAACTGTACGCATTAAACAGTAGCTCCCCATCCCCCCTCCCCCAGTCCTTGTTAACCTCTGATCTTTCTGTCTCTCTGAATTTGCCTATTCCAGGGACCTCATGTAAGTGAAATTATACAATATTTGTCTTTTTTTGACAGTTTTCTTTCATTTGGTATAATTCTTCAAGACTCATCCAGGAACTTCATTCCTGTGTATGACTGAGTAATATCCCATTATGTATGTATACCGCATCTTGCTCATCCATTCATCTGTCAGTGGGTGCTTGGTGGTTTTCCCCTTTTGGCTCTTACGAATAATGCTTCAGTGAACGGTCGTGTACTCTCTGTTCAAGTCCCTCTTTCAGTCCTTTCAGTTATGTGCCTAGAGCTGGAATTGCGTTCTGTGGAAGTCCTGTGTTTTTTTTGTGTGTGTGTGTGTGTTTTTTTTTTTTTTAAGGAACCACCAAACTCTTTCCCACAGTGGCTGCACTATTTTACACTTGCACCAACAGTGTATAAAGGTTCCAGATACTCTGCGTCCTGGCCAACACTTATTATTTCCCATCTTTTTTCATAAAAGCCGTCATAGGAGGTGTGAAAGTGATGTTTCATGTTTTGGGCTTACATTTTATTAATATCTAGTCACTGTTTAAACATCAGAGGGACAGGGATAGGTGTGGTTCTCACAGTGAGTCTGAACCCAGATATCTAACCTGCATTTTCACTTTTTACTCTGCAGAGTTCTGCGGACTGTCGCCCTTGAGCAGAAACTGGGCCGTGTCCTCAGTGTGAATAGGTGCCCCTGTGCCCAGGTGGCTGAGCTCCTGGGGAGTCACTGCTCAGGAGTCCAGTCTCCTGGTGTTTCTCACCCCTGCCAGGGACATGCTTTGAGGAGGGACGTGTCACCATCAGCCTGTCTGGTTGACATAACTATATTCACGTAGCTCTGCACTGACCAGGACAGCAGTGTGAGCTGCAGGTGGCTGTTGAGCACTTAACCTGTGGCCAGTCCGGTCTGAGTTATGCTGGAAGTGCAAAATAGACACCAGAGTTCAAGGGCTCAATAGAAAAAAAAAGATGAAACATCTAAATTTTTAAAATATTGCTTATAGTTTGAAATGATAATATCTTAGATATACTGGATTGAATAAAACTTTTACCTATTTTCTCTTTTTAAAATGTGGCCAAATAGATATTTTAAAATTACCTCACATTATGTTTCTTTAGAACAGCTCTGGGTAGTTGGTTGTGTTGCGATGATTTGGGGGCCTGTGCTGATCATGATTGTTTTGGTGCCCTGTGGGCAAATTACATCTTTAACCCAAATGGCAGTTGCTAGAGGAATCCTGTTTCTGCCCTGAGGCTGTTTGTGGAGACTGGAGTCCCAGCACAACGTAGGACTTGAAGCCCTTTGAGATGGAGGCTGCGTCTGGTGTGTTTTTGAAACACCAGTTGCTGGCATGTGATGGACGATGATTATTTGATGAATGACTGCTGAGTTTGGCTTTCTTTCCCTCTCTGTTGCCCTTACTCAGCTCTTCCCTAACTCCTGTGAGAGGGGAATAGCCAGCACCACCTCCCGACTAATGGATGGTCTTCAGCTAAGCTTTCACCCTTTTCCGGGAGGACAGATTACACAGAACAGAATGCAGCAGCCTATCACTCTGGGAACAGGTACAGCGCGCCAACACAGGTGCCGTGAATAGACAGACAGTTGAGTATCAGGAGCAGACCTGGCCAGAAGCTCGGAAGATTGCTCCCCATACCTGACAGTGCTGGTTGACCAACAGCTGGGATTGCTCACAGGCCGAGTTCTTGCCTTGGTGTCTGAAATACATGGAGATGCTGTTTCCATAAGCAGAAACACAGGGAGTTTAATTTCTCAGAATTGCAGTTTGCATTCAAGTTGTGTCTGGGGTGTGTGGGCCTGTTCTCACCCTCCTCTTTCCTTCTGCCTAAGCAGCAAATCACACACCATTTTCCAGTGAGCTCAGTGAATGTTCTCCTTCTGCAATAGGCAGGCGATGAATTTGTGGGGAAGGCCCTGAGCAGCATCTCAACCAACACAGACGCGGCGTCTGTCGTCCACAGCACGGACCTGGTGGTGGAGGCCATTGTGGAGAAACTGAAGGTGAAGACCGAGCTCTTCAAGAGGCTGGACAAGTTTGCTGCTGAGTATGTGGCCCCTGATGTTCTTGTTGGGTCAGGGTTCCTTCCCGGGTTCCAGCTTTGCTCCCAGGAAGGCATCTCTGATACGAAGCCCACTTCCCCTTCTCTAGCCCACAGCTCTTTGCCCTGTTCTCCATCCCTGACTCCCAGTTTGCTTCCTGAGGCTTGAGCTGTCCCGATCTGATTGTGGTCCCCCAGACAGGGTGGGATTTCCCGTAGTTGATGGAGGGTCCATCCATGGAACAGGCCTCTGTCTCTTGCAGCGTCTGGGGCTTGGGTCTTCCAGGCCAGAGGATGGAGGAGGCTTGGGCCAGTCCTTGTGTCTGCTGGGGAACCTCGGAGTAGTTTCATGTGTCCCATTTATTTGGGTGGAACAGACAGAATGGTTGTAAGTGAAGGGGATGCCTATGTCCCCACAGAATTACCTAGAATTCTCCTGTTTTGAGCTTTATGTGTGTTAAATTGAAATAGTCTTGTGAGCAGAAAAGGAGCATGAAGTTCTTACCAGGCTCTGGCAAAGGGTGGGAGAGGACAGCCAGCCCATGAAGTCAGGCGTGCAGGTGCCTGGGGCTCAGGACCCCGTGCACTGTCAGCAAGCTTGCTCACCCATGCAGCTCAAGTGCTCAGAGTCTGGAGCCTTGTGCTGTGTTTGCCTCTTGGCTTTTGGTGAATGTGACACCTGACTGAGTCATTCGTGTTTTCCTTCTGTGTTGTTTGGCTACACTTCTCCCTTCTTCCATGGAACTGAAAGTCAGAATAAGATTATATGACAAAAATAATTCAGGAGCAGCCACCTATCAGCAGTGGCTAAAGAGAGACTTGCATGCCAGCCTGCTGGACTGTCATCCCTCAGAGCTACATGGCCTGGTGTCTGGAGAGGCCCTGTCCCTAACGAAGAGAAGAGACTTATCTTTCCGTCACCCATCCAGCACTGTGCTGGTCTGCATGCTCATGCTCTGTGCACTGACATTTAGGGGCCGCAGAAATATCTGACAGAAAGCGCAGACTCTGTTGGTAGGGTTGTTCGCTCCTAAGTCAGCAGGGAGCCCTCTAAGATTACCAGTCATCTGCCCCAGGAAAGGGAGTGTAACCCAGCAGTTTGGCCTCTATCGAAATGTTGGTCCTTCCCTAGTGATGGTGACTGGTCTGACTGCCGTCTTTGTCACCGTTGAGTAATGGAAGGGCTATAGGGAAAGTGGGGGCCTGGGCCCCCTGCCACTACTTCCCTCTGACCGTGGACTGCCGTGGAGCCTTCTGGCTCTCAGTTTTATCGTCTCTAATTTAAGTTGAGGGGTTAGGGGTAAAGAGTTTCCAAGACCATCCCAGTTCTTACTCTCTAAGACTAGGTTCCCTAGTAACCTGTCAAATAGGAGTAGTGGCACCTGCTGCATGTGGCACATGTGACTTTGCTTCTGGGCATCAGCCACCCTTCTCTGCACTCTTATTTTCATTCTAAGTAGCTTGATTGAGATATACTTTACTGCCATGTTTACAGTTAGGTCCTACTACAGGAGATCAAAATATGTTCCAGTGAAAACAGTCCAGATGGAAGGTCTTTTGAAATGGCTGGACCATGGAGGAGAACTCCCTGGCTGCAATGTAAGAACTGCAGGTGCAAAGCTCGGCTGAAGCCCCCGGCAGCTGAGCTGAGTCCCGTCTGTCCCTCCCCTTCCGACACTCGTGGACTCCCCATCCACCCCAGTCCCCACCACCCCCTTTTGTCTTCACACTGAGGCTTGCGGGCATTGCTGATGATCATTAGGCTTGTGCTGTTGGTTTCTTATCAGTGTATTTAAGAGAAAAGTAGGGTCTTTTTTTTGGTTGGTTGGTTGGTTTTGTTTTTGTGCCTGCATGTCACAGAAAGGGAAAAACAAAAGGTAGTCCAAGAAAGTCAAGTGTTTCAGGGAAACAGTGAAGGTGTATATGTAACGTGTCTGCACATGGAGTTGGAAGAAGGCATGCGAGGTAGTGTTAGGAGCAGAGCCAGCTCCACCGATTTGGAGGAGGTGGTGTAGTGGTCCCTTGGGAGGAGACATTTCCCCTTCAGGTAAAACGTGCACTGGGCGTGCCCTAGGTTGTGGACACTTGGGACTGGGCGGTGTTGTAATTTCATCCTTTCACAAAATGTGCCCACCAGTCGGTGCATCTTCATTTCCCCTTTTGCAGCAGGTTGCCCGTCAAAGGTCCGTAATACCTGAGCACCAGGCCCACAGGTACCTGCTGCTGTGGCTCAGGATGCTGGTTTGTGTGGGCCACACGCCCGGTTACTGTAGGGGATCTTTTCTCAGTACTTTCCATAGCAGGCAATAGTTCATAGTATTTCCTTTGACTGACTTTGAAAACTAGAATATAAAAACTTAAAAATGTCATTTTTTAAAAGGAAAGCCCCTCTACCTAGCTTTAAATTGGCCAGCTTTGAAGTTGTTTGGAAAAGGTGGGTGTTACAGTGCCTTTAAAGGGAAGTGGTTCCTCCCTCAGGCTCTTGGCCAGACACCCAGCCACACTGGCTTCTCCTCTCACCTCACTCTCCTCTTTCCAGACTACTTGTTTCTGCTCCTGTCCCTCTTCCCCTCTTCCCACTTGCCCCTGTTTCCAGGCTGATTGCAGTATTGCTGTTCGGTAAGCAGGAACCCCCGAACATGATCAATAAGGGACCCCTCTTGCTCCAGTACTGTGAGGGCGCCTTAGTGGTCCTAATTAGCATCAGACTGTGTTGTGTATACTCATCCACAAGGTGGCGCCGTAGGAAAGCCTAGAAGTCTTGCCTGTTTACAGATTTGCCTGGTGTGCCTTTGGCACTGAGCTTTATTGTGGTCTTAAAAATTAAATTCAGTTTAAGTTAGTGTGTATTTTTAAAAATATTTTATACGTACAAGAGAAAATGGTGCTGCTTTTTTAGAAGTACAGTACCTTGAACTACATTTATCATGTATATACATGTATCTTTCCTTCCTCAATTCTACTTATATAACCTTTAAAAGCTGCTTTTGGACCAGGTGGTTTTCTTCTCTTTTCATTTGAGTCCCCATTCAATGGAGAAGTAAAGCTTTCCACTTGAGGGAGAAAGATCTTCATTCATGTTTCTTACCTGATGTTTCTAGTTGAGCATTCCAGTGTTTCTTTTTTCATTTTATTTTATATTTTATTGATTCTGCTATTACATTTGTTCCATTTTTTCCTCCCCTTTATTCCCCTCTGCCGTGTAGCCATCCTCCGACCATCATTCCCCCACATGCAGTTCATGTCCATGGGTCATACATATAAGTTCTTTGGCTTCTGCATTTCTTATACTATTCTTAAACTCCCCATGTCTATTTTGCACCTACCAATTATGCTTCTTATTCCCCGTACCTTTTCCCCCATTCTTCCCCAACCCCCTCCCTGCTCATAACTCTTCATGTGATCTCCATTTCTGTGAATCTGTTACTGTTCTAGTTGTTTCCTTAGTTCACTTTGTTTTTGTTTTTGTTTTTTTTAGGTTCAGTTGTTGATAGTTGTGAGTTTGTTGTCATTTTACTGTTCATATTTTTTGATCTTTTTCTTAGATAAATCCCTTTAACATTTCATAGAACAAGGGCTTGCTTAATGATGAACTCCTTTAATTTGACCTTATCTGGGAAACACTTTATCTGCCCTTCCATTCTAAATGATAGCTTTGCTGGGTAGAGTAATCTTGGATGTAGATTCTTGCCTTTCATGCCTTCAAATACTTCTTTCCAGCCCCTTCTTGCCTGTACAGATTTTTCTGAGAAATCAGCTGATAATCTTATGGGAACTCCTTTGTAGGTAACTGTCTCCTTTTCTCTTGCTGCTCTTAAGGTTCTCTTCTTATCTTTAATCTTGGGTAAGGTAATTATGATGTGCCTTTGGTGTGTTCCTCCTTGGGTCTACTTCTGTGGGACTCTCTGAGCTTCCTGGACTTCCTGGAAGTCTATTTCCTTTGCCAGATTGGGGAAGTTCTCCTTTATTATGTTTTCAAGTAAGTTTTCAGTTTCTTGCTGTTCCCTCTTCTCCTGGTGCCCCTATGATTCAGATGTTGGAATGTTTAAAGTTGTCCTGGAGGTTCCCCAGCCTCTCCTCATATTTTTGAATTCTTGTTTTATCATTCTGTTCTGGTTGAATGTTTATTTCTTCCTTCTGCTCCAAACCATTGATTTGAGTCCCAGTTTCCTTCCCATCACTGTTGGTTCCCTGTACATTTTCCTTTATTTCACTTTTCATAGCCCTCATTTTTTCCTCTGTTTTGTGACCATACTCAACCAGTTCTGTGAGCATCCTGCTTACCAGTGTTTTGAACTCTGCATTTGATAGGTTGGCTCTCTCTTTGTTGTTTAGTTGCATTTTCTCTGGAGCTTTGATCTGTTCTTTTGTTTGGGCCTTTTTTTTTTTTTTTTTTTTTTTTTTTTTTTTTTTTTTTTTTTTTTTTTTGTCTCAGCGCACCTGTTATGTAGTAAGGGGCAGAGCCTTAGGTGTTCACCAGGGTGGGGCAACCCAAGTTGCTGTGTTGTGGCACTGTATGTGGGGGAGGGGTCCAAGAGGGAACAGTGCCACTTGCTCAGCTCTCTGCCGGTTTTCAGTCACTTTCCCCAGAACCCATAATCAAATTGGATCCTTCTGGTGCTGATTCCTGTGTAGGTGGTTTTGTGTATATCCTAGGACCCTGTGGGTCTCTCCAACGAACTCTCCTGTGAGGCTGGGAGTTTCTCCCACTGCCGCCTCAATCCCCACTGGTGTTTTCAGTCAGAGGTTTTGAGGCTTTATTTCCTCACACTGGAACCCTGGGTTGGGGGATCTGTCTTGCTTCCCAGTTGTTTCTCCTGGTTTATCTACATGCTAATGTGGGACCGCCTGCTCCATTAGCTGCTTCCTTGCTGGGTCTGTCAGCTGCTGCGTTGCGCCCCAGCTGCCTGTCTCCGCCCCTCCTACCAGTCTGTATAAATGTTTCTTCTTTAATTCCTTTGTTTTCGGACTCCCATACAGTTTGATTTTCTGGCAGTTCTGTTTATTTTTTGTTTTTAAATTTGTTTTCCTACTTTTGGTTGTACAAGGATGCAAAGTGTATCTGCCTACCAGAATCCAGGTGTTTCTTTACAATTTTTTGTGTGTCTGATGCATCCTTCTTTCTTTCATTAGTCCTTGATCACTTAGAGTTTAATCTTGTGACTGAGGTTGGTTGAGTAGCTGCCTCCTTTTTTCTTACATAACATGAATATTAACTAATACAAGTAGAAAGGAGAAATTTTGCTCTGTAAAATTAAGGAAAGATTGGCAAAGATTAAATACACCTTTGGAATAGGTAACTTTTAAATAACTTAATATAAAAGTCTAAAATTAAACAAACCAGGTCACTTTATTTCAGCTTCTTTTAGGAAGGAGTATCTTTTCTCTGACTTCCTCCGGGGCTCAGGACCGCAGATCTGGGCAATAAGCAGTTGCCTTGTGCAGCGCCCCTGAGAGTTGTCCTGACTATTGCGGAGATGAGATTCATTCCAGTACTTACCGTCTTTCTCTCCACAGACACACAATCTTTGCCAGCAACACTTCCTCTTTGCAGATCACAAGCATAGCCAATGCCACCACCAGACAGGACCGATTTGCCGGGCTCCATTTCTTCAACCCAGTGCCCATGATGAAGCTTGTGGAGGTCAGTGGGTACCTGCTCATGCATGTTCGCTTGCTTTGCCAGCTCTCAGTCCTGCTTCTCTGATTCGTACCTGCCCTGCCACTGAGGATTGCACTGGATGGGTTTTAATGGAAGGAAGGTTGTCCTTGTGAGTGATTCTCTGACTATAGCCTATCCTTTTAGAACCAATGGAAGGTCCCTGTGCTTTGTTCCTTCACAGCTCTGTGTTCTGACCCATGGTGTCCAGGAGGGCTGCACACTTTGTAGATGTCATTTACTTGTTTGTGCCATAGCTGATGGGCAGTGCAGAGAAAGGCCTCAGACTGGGAATGCAGCACTGAAGACTCCTTGCTTGATGAGACTCAGGGGAGAGCTTCACATGTTTACATGGTCTCGTTGAGGGCAGTTTGCTCCAGACTGTAAGTGGAATTCTTATTAGACAGCCTAGTGTTACACAAGAGCCACTGTACCACCTCGTCTGCCATTCCTGTGGTGAATTTGGCCCCATTTAATACGGCCTCAGCATTGTGCCCAGATGAGGCACATCTTTTAGGTGTTGTGATCAGAGCTATTTCAAGAGCTCCTGATAACCCTAAACCTCCTGACCGCAAACCTGAAGGTGGAGGAGAGCCAGGGAGGGCTGCCCCAGCCCAAGTAGAAGCTTCATGGTTGGGCCACTTCTACTTGGTTGGAGACTTGGGGACGAGGGAGAGGGAGTCACAATAGACAATTTGCACCTGAAATGTGGCAGCTTGCCTTTTACAGACAACTAATTACAGGATCTGAGGAGCAGCAGCTAGCATTTGTTGTGAGGTTGAGGGTTTATTGTCCCGCCAACTGTGGGGGACTGGAGCCAAGGAGCAGGCCCCGGAGCCCTGAGGGCCTCGCTGCCAGGGTGTTTGGGGGTCTGTTTTCTCCACTGCGGCCTTCTCCTCCAGGCCCCCTTCCTTCCTTTATCCCCCTAAGCATTACCTTCTAGGTTAATGGTGACTGGATTTTCCTGTAGTTTTCTGTCAGGTGACAACTCTGACCACTCTTGGGATAGGACTCTATCTGCTCTGCTAACACTGCTCCCCAGCTTCTTCCAATTTACCCCCTTCCTTAAGGCTGTTTTTGAAGAAGTTGAAGAATGAAGTTGGGGGGTGGTGTGGGGAGTGGAGGAAACCACATTTATCCTTTTTTATGCAGAAAAGAGCAAGAGAAGTGGTATGGAATTTTTAACATTTCAGGACTTAGGGACTAATTACTTTCTTTTGTTACTATATTATGCACATATGTGCTTTGGAGATAAAGACATTTTGTAGATTTACTTCACACTGTAATAATGTTGTTTTCAATTGCATTTATCTGATAATGTCTCTCCGTGTCTTTGGAAATGTTGTGCGTTGGCTGTTAACAGCCAGTGCTTATTAGGAAATGTTAGCATTTCTAGGAGATGTTTTCCAAAAGTGCTCTTCTCTGGTCAGTGTTCATTCTTCAGCTTCAGCGCCTGCATGTGTGTCTGAGCGGCCCTTGTCTTTGACTTGGAGCTATATGTATGTTTTCAGAATCTGTGGGAGCTATAAGCAGATTATCTGTAGCATGTTGCTCTTTGTTCAGTGGATATTTAGCCCTTCTGTTAAAAACCTACCACTGACTTCTTTAAACCAACAAATTATTTTTCAAACTCCATAATTAGCAGCCGTCGCCTTTGTTCCGTCTGCGTAGTTCCAGTGGAGGCTTCTGACCCCTCCTTGGGAGCAGCTCTCGGACTGCAGTCGATTCGTGATGCCTGCAGAGCAGGGTCTGGCTGGTGCTTCCCAGTGCCCCTCCCCATCTCCCAGTGCTGCACTCTGTTCCCGCTCATGTACTTCCCTTAGTGTCAGAACACACCGCCACACCCCACGCCGTGATCACGTTAAAACTCGGATGATAATTCTCTTCGTGCGTACAGCGCCTTTCAAGGACGTGTCAGGTATCATTCTCCCAGTTCAGAGGAGAGGTGAGGCCTGGAGGGTTGGTCTGCCCTGCCTGTGCTCATAGAAACGGTCTGGGGCCGAAGCCAAGCCTGTTTTGACTCTCATTGAAGTTTCTTAACTGGCATTTAAATTATATAGAGAGTATACATTCGCCTGGCTCTTTCTCCATTTGCCAAAATCTAATTCCTGACAGGTAAATTCTCTTACTGTTTCCTGAGGGCTGACTCCAGGCATGGTGCTTGGCGCCGTCTCCTGTAGATCCCAGCCGGCTGCTGGACCCTTGCATGGTACCTCCTGGGGGCTCGCAGGACTGTGGGTGCCGTCCTGAGGTGCCTGGCAAGCAGCAAGCCCCAGCCATGAGCCCCTGTTCTCTGAAAATGAAAGCCTTCCTTTGTGATGAGCCTGTTCTGAAGCAAAGGGAGCCTTTAGGCTCCAGGGCATCTATGTACAAGAGGGTGGAATAACGGGGAGACGCTCAACTCAGAGGCCAGGAGACCTGTGACTTGGCCAAATCACTCAATATTCTGGGGCTCCTTCTCTCTACTGGCAGAAGGGAGGACTCCATGCCAACT
This sequence comes from Anoura caudifer, assembly GCA_004027475.1. Classification (NCBI taxonomy): domain Eukaryota; kingdom Metazoa; phylum Chordata; class Mammalia; order Chiroptera; family Phyllostomidae; genus Anoura; species Anoura caudifer. Next base: position 347,484 of record PVKU01000431.1, on the reverse strand, counting down.
CTTTGGGGCAGTCATAATACTTTAGCAGACTTCTAGTTATTTCCATGAAGCAGTAAACAGTAAAAAGTAAAACACCAGCAATAGCCAACATTTACTGAGCACTTCAGACCTGTTAGGGGCTGCACATAATGCCCTACCTCCTCAACTAATTACATCCTCACCTCAGGTCCTTGAGATAGAATGGTTTCAGTGTCAGTTTCACGGAGCATGCCCAGAGTCACGGGGCCAGTAAGTGGTGCCATTGGGGTTTGAGCCCAGGTCTGTCTCAGCAACAAAGCCTGTAAAACAACATTTATATTTAAAGCCTTGATTTCGTGTATTCTGCAGTACTTCACTCTCTTACAGTGGGCATTTTGGTAAGCATTTTGTTTCTGGCTTGAGATCCCTCTTTCTATTTTTGCTGCCTCTGGGTGCTTTTGGTCAGTGTTTCTTGAATTGTTCTATTAAAATTGTTTGCTGACTCTTGGTCATAATTCTTTTCCATTTTGCATTTCCAGGTTATTAAAACACCAATGACCAGCCAGAAGACATTTGAATCTCTGGTGGACTTTAGCAAAGCCCTGGGAAAGCATCCTGTTTCTTGCAAGGTACAGTATGAGTAGATTGAAAGGGGGTGATTTTCCTGGGACCCTAACTTACCCCAGGTAGAATTCTTGCATCGTAGAATGATGCAAGAGATAGGGCGCTTGTACTGCAGGCCTGTCCATGAGCAGTGACAGCAAGCTGCGCCTCCTTTCTAGCTTGCCAGCTGGGAAGCCTGAGGCTGTCACGGAGAGGCTGGGATCCTAATGAGGCCCAGCTGACTGTTGATGAGCGGCTGTGTCTCCATAAATGGATTTTGTTACCCCGTCAGCTTTAGCTTCTGCTGGGCCGCAGGGAGCCAGAACCACCCAGTGTGTCAGGCACAGCCTGGTGCACACATGCCTGCCAAACAAGCACGAGGCTTCCCTGTCGGCAGGACCACTGCATGTGCCTAGGAGGTGATGAGCGAGGAGCAGCTACCCTGCCCTAGGTTGCATTAAAAATGCTGTTTCTCAATGGAATGTTGCGTTGTAGTTTGTGTTGCGTTATTGTCAGTGAGAGGAGCGGTCAGATGGAGAGCAAGCCTCAGCCTTTCCCCCTTTCTTAAGGTGCCTGCTGATTGGATGTCGAGTGACCCCCTTGCTATCCACTGCTTCACTCTGACTGCCTCAATCTCTGCTGCTTTAGCTCCTCTCTGGGTCCCCCCAGGTTTAGGGACCACACTTCTGCATGACTTGGCAGTGTTTCTACTGAAGCAGTTGTGTCCCACAACGCCTTTACAAGTTTTTATAAATATCTCACCTGCTTTTTTGACCATAAGCTTTTGTATTGTCGTGGTTCTTTTCATAGCATACTTTGCTTTCTAAAAGGTTCTCAACTTTGAACTCAGTGTTGTATTAACAATGAAGACTCATGTCGTTCATGATTCATATGAGTAAGTTGTCTGTCGATGTGGACCCGGGGGCTGAAGAGAGTGGACTAGTAGGTGCTGTTGCCCCAGTCCAGGGTGGTGTTATTAGGGAGTCTCATCATTTTAACCCTCATTTGTTGTTTGTTTAGTTTTGTGGTTTTAAATCATTTGAATTTTTAAAAAATCATATTACTAACCAGATGTTAAGATTGCACTTTCTTACCAGTCTGTGCTGTGTTAGTGGCAGATAGTAATAACGTATTAGAAAGAACATCAGTGTGTAGCAAGTCAAAAACTTGTTATGAAAGTGGAAGTGCGGGGTCGAGCCAGTGCGCATCTTCAGTAGCGGAATCATTAACTCATGGAGAGTAAGGATCTATCTCCCGCTGGGGTTGCCACAGCAGACGCAGGGATGGGAGCTCTTTGATCTCATAAAATTACTTTTGTTATATCATCCAGAACACATTCTCTGGGCTAGAACTTAGCGCTTTCTGGGAGTCTTTGTGGGTCAGTTATCAGGCTCTGGGTGAGGCGTCTAGACAATATAAGGCAACCACATAAGACAGGGATCTGCACACCTTTGTGAAAGGGGCCGGCAGTGAATATTGTAGGCCACATGGTTTCTGCTGCAGCTTCTCAACCCTGGTGTTGTGGTAGAAAAGCAGCACAGACAACAAACACGTGCTGAGATGAGTGTGGCTCCGTGCCAATAAAACTTTATTTAAAAGACAGGTTGGGGCCTGGATTTGGACTATAGGATTGTAGTGGTAATTACCAACACCTGACAAAGAAGAATGGCATTTAATGTGCCTGCAGTGTGTCTGTTTTCACAGTGAGATTTCACAGATGTAAAACAGACTCTAGAGCCAGCCTGACTGGGTTTAAATCTTGCCTCTGGCACTTATTCACTGTGTAACCTTGGGCAAGTTACTTAATCTCTCTGTGCTTCAGTGTCCTCTGCCTCACAAAGAGGTAATAATGGTACTTGTCTCACAGCGTTAATAGAAGGACTAAATGAATTAATATTTGTAAAACACTTAGAACAATACCAGGCATATAGTAAGTACAGCAAAACATATTTAATAAATAAATTAAAGAGCATGAACAATGTAAGTGATGTCTCTTTACATGCCACTAATACTTTGAAACTGTCTGTCTCAGCATCCATAGCAGCAATGACTATTTTGCTGGGGTGGGGGGGGGACTCTTTCTCAATAATCTTACTGGCAAAATGCTATTTTGTTCCAGTGAATATTTCTTTGGTTAGCAGTGTGTTTAAATAGTGTGTGAATTTTAGCACTCTTTCCAAGATCTTTATGTAGACAATATTAACTGTATCTGTGTAAAAACTATACATATTATAAGTGGAGCAGATACTTTTCCCAGGCTGCTTTCTGATTTCTAACCTTGTACTTGATGTGCTTCGTGTACTCAGGTATCCTGTCTTGAGTTTCTACAATAAACTTTTTGAAGATGTAAAGCATTTTTGCCCCAGTTATAAAATCATCTTGTTTCATTAATATAATCTTAGTTAAACTGATAAAGGCTTTTTGTGGATCTCTGTATTCCTGGGAGACAGGGGTAGGAGATGGTCTCGGAGGAGGCCCAAATTCTGTGGCTTTGTTGCCCAGTGTACACCACGTACAGTTGGGTTAGCTACGGGAGTAGCACGGGGTGGCCCGTCACCTTTAACTGGATGTTACAGATTGCCTCGTGTATGTTAGAAAGGGAACCCAAGGACAGGGTGAGGATTCTACCTGCAAGGAGATCACAGCCCTTTATGAAAAGAGGAGGCAGCATTTACTTGATGGAATCAGCTATACATAAATACCACCAAAAAATATACATAACTGCAGCCTGCTCACAGGCCCCCAAGAGAGATCAGTAGTTGGATCCGCACCCCACACTCAGCCTCTGGGAGAGATGAGGAGGTGTTTCCATGTGAAGGGAAGGCTTGGAAGGCGTCATCCAGGGTGGTGGGTCCTAGGTGGTGTGTGTGAAGGCCCGCGGTCTGGTTCTCAGGGCATCTGCTCAGTTGTCCAGGAACCTGTTCCCAGCTTGACCATCTTGCACTGTGCATGGAAGCAGGAGAAAATCTTGAATGATCCAGGAATGGCTCCGAGGAAGAAGTGCTGCTCCTGTGAGGGCTGTTGGGGATGGAGCAATACTTCTTTTAGACCCCTGAAAGGAATGTGGGCAAGGAGAGGAGGACAGGGGCTACCATTCGAGTATAGGGCAGTATGCCCAGCAAAGGTGGTTTCCAATGTATCTTCACAACTTGGCACATAGAAACGATTACTCCCATCTCACAGATGATGAAACTGAATTTCAGGATGGTGCAAGGTCAGAGTGTTAGAATTTGAGCCCCGATCTGCCTGCCCCAAAGCTGTGCTCTTCTAACCACCCCCTAACTTGATTGGCCTTTATTTCAGGATCCATGCAGTGGGGATTTCTGGGAAAGCCATGCAGTCACTTTAAACCAGTTTTGAAAATGTACAGCTCTATAAATGTGGGTAACATAACCTAGGGTGGGAAGGGACAACCTGGTGACTTCACAAAAGGTAAAGTTCAATGAAAATTAACTGATCTTTTATTTTTCTGTCTCCTAACACAGGACACCCCTGGGTTTATTGTGAACCGCCTGCTGGTGCCATACCTCATGGAAGCAGTCCGGCTGTTCGAACGAGGTAGCTGTCCTGAGCTGGGCAGGAGCAGCAGGTCTGGGAGGCTCTGCGCTCCGGAGTCCTCACGTGGCATCTGCAGGAAGGGCGAGCCGTGCGGGACAGGGGCTGCAGGGGCTTCCGTCTTCTGGTTGTGTGACTCGGCCTCGCCCTGGGCCCTGCTACCTTCGCCACTGTGTTCCCAGGGATCCCTGGGTTCCCTGGGTTCCCTGCGAGGCCTTTGAGGTGTGGTTCTAGGACCCTCCACTGTAGTCCCAGCTAGAGCAATTGCACAGCCAACATGGGTTTATAGCCTGGGTCTCCATTTTTGGTTAAAAGATTTATCACTTAAAATAATAGTAATAGTGTAAAAATCATTGGGTCAGGTGACCTTCAGTTTTCCTTAAGGTTCTAAAATTGAGGCTGTGAGCAACCTAGAACTTCCAATCAAGATGGAGGTGTAGGTTAGTACACTTTGTCTCCTCGTACAACCAAAAGAAGGACAACGACAAATTTAAAAACAAAAAATAACAAGAAATGCCAGAAAATCAAACTGTATGGAAGTCTGACAACCAAGGAGTTAGAGAAGAAACATTCATCCAGACCGGTAGTAGGGGTAGAGATGGGCAGCCAGGGTGGAGAGGACTTGCAGCAAGGCGGCGGCTGGAGAACCAGGTGGTCCCACATTTGTGTGCAGATAAACAGGGAAGAACAACTGAGGAGTGAGACAGACTGCGCAACCCAGGTTTCCTGCGCAGGGAAATAAAACCTCAAAACCCCTGGTGGTAAAAACCTGTGGGGGTTGCAGCAGTGGGAAAAACACTCAGCCTCGCAGGAGAGTTATCTGGAGAGACCCACTCATCTGGGAATCAGTACTAGAAGGGCCAATTTGTTTGTGGGTAGCGTGGAAAGTGACTGAAAGCCAGTAGAGAGCTGAGCAAGCAGCACTGCTCCCTCTCGGACCCCTCCCTCACAGACAGCGACACACAACACAGCAACATGGGTTACCCTGCCCTGGTGAATACCCAAGGCTTCATGCCTTACAACCTAACAGCTGCTCTGAGACAAAAAAAAAATATGGCCCAAATGAAAGAACACATCAAAGCTCCAGAAAAAATACAACTAAGTGACACAGAAATAGCCAACCTATAAGATTCTGAGTTCAAAACACTGGTAATCAGGGTGCTCACAGAAATGGTTGAGTATGGTCGCAAAATAGAGGAACAAGTGAAGTCTATGAAAGTGAAATAAAGCAAAATATACAGGGAACCAACAGTGAAGGGAAGGAAACTGGGACTAAAATCAACAATTTGCAGAAGTAGGAAATAAACATTCAACCAGAACAGAATGAAGAAACAAGAATTGAAAAAAATGAGGAGAGGCTTAGGAACTTCCAGGACAACTTTAAATGTTCAACATCCAAATCATAGCAGTGCTAGGAGAAGGAGAAGAACAAAACATTGAAAACTTACTTGAAAAAATAAAAAAGGAGAACTTCCCCAATCTAGCGAAGGAAATAGACTTCCAGGAAGTCCAGGAAGCTCAGAGTCCCAAAGAAGTTGTATCCAAGGAAGCACGCACCAAAGGCATGTCATAATTGCATTACCCAAGATTAAAAATGAGAGAATCTTAAAAGCAGCAAGAGAAAAGGAGAGAGTTACCTACAAAGGAGTTCCCATTAGACTGTTAGCTGAATTCTAAAACCTTTTAGGCAAGAAGTGTCTGGAAAGGCATGAAAGGCAAGGACCTATATCCCAGAATACTCTGTCCAGCAAAGCTGTCATTAGAATCAAAGGATGGATAAAAAGTGCTTCCCAGATAAGGTCAAGTTAAGGGTGTTCATCATCACCGAGCACTTATTCTATGAAATGTTAAAGGGACTTATTTAAGAAATAAAAGATCAAAAACTGTAAACAGTAAAATGACAACAAACTCAAAACTATCAATAACAACCCAAAACAAAACAAAAGCAAACAACTAGAACAGGAACTGTATCACAGAAATGGAGATCACATGGAGGGTCATCAGTAGAGAGGGGTAGGGGAAGAATGGGAGAAAAGGTAAAGGGAATAAGAAGCATAAATGGGGAGTTCCAGCCAGGACAGGGGTGTAGGTAGAAACTTTTTGCTTCCTCACACAACCAAAACGAGCATAAAAACCAATCTAAAATCAGTATACAACCAGAAGTGCCAGAAAATCAAAATGCATGGAACTCTGACAACCATGGAATTAAACAGTCAAACAGAACAACCAGATCAGTAAGGCTGGGGACGGAGAGAAACCGTGGTGAGGCGGTGGACTGTAGGGGTGGGGCTGGGGCTGGGGCTGGCTGTGGCAGGTAGCAGGCATCGTGGGAGGGGCTGACTTAAGGGGAAACTGAGCCTCAGAGGTGGCTATGGACTACAGTGGTTGCCGAGATGGGAGAAACTCCCAGTTTCACAGGAGAGTTCATTGAAAAGTGCACTAGAGATGAGCAGGCTGTCTTGTTCTTTCTCAGGCCCCTCCCCCACAGGCTGTGGTAGTTGCAGCAAGGAGGGTTGCCCTGCCTGGGTGAATACCTAAGGCCTCTCCCCCTTACAGCTTAACAGGGGCCTTGAACAAAGAAATAGGACCAAAATGAAAGAACAGAGCAAAACCTTGGAAAGAGAGCTAAGCAATGAGGATATAGCCAGCCTATCTGATGAAAAATTTAAAGCCCTGGTAATCAAAATGCTCACAGAACTGATTGAGCTTGGTCGAGAAATGAAAGAACAAATGAAAGATACCCAAACTGAAATAAAGCAAAATACTCAGAGAACCAACAGTGACAGGAAGGAAGCCAGGACTCAAATCAATGAGTTGGACCAAAAGGAAGAAATAAACATCCATCAGGAACAGAATGAAGAAACAAGAATTCACAAAAGTAAAGAGAGTCTTACAGACCTCTGGGACAACCTGAAACGTTCCAATATCCGAATCATAGCGGTGCCAGAAGGAGAAGAACAACAGTAAGAAAGTGAAAACTTATTTGAACAAATAATGAAGGAAAACTTCCCCAATCTGGTGAAGGAAATAGACTTTCAGGAAGTCCAGGAAGCCCAAAGAGTCCCAAAGAAGTTGGACCCAAGGAGGCCACACCAAGACACATCATCACTGTTACCCAAGATTAAAAAAAAAAGGAGAGAATCTTAAAAGCAAGAGAAAAAGAGACAGTTACCTACAAAGGAGTTTCCATCAGACTATCAGCTGATTTCTCAAAAGGAACCTTGCAGGCAAAAAAGGGCTGGAAAGAAGTATTTGAAGTCATGAAAGGCAAGGACCTACATCCAAGATTTCTCTATCCAGCAAAGCTATTATTTAGAATGGGAGGGCAGATAAACTGCTTCCCAGATAAGGTCAAGTTAAAGGAGTTCATCATTACCAAGCTCTTAATATGTGAAATATTAAAAGGACTTACCCAAGAAAAGGAAGATAAAAAAATATGAACAGTAAAATGACAACAAACTCACAACTACCAACAAATGAACCTAAAAAAAAAAAAACAAAAACTATGAAAACAAAAACTAAGCAAACAACTAGAACAGGAATAGAATCAGAGAAATGGGATATCACATGGAGGGTTTTCAATGGGGAGCGGGAGGAGAGGAATGGAGGGAGGTACAGGGAAGAAGGAGCATAATTGGTAGGCATAAAATAGATGGGGAGAGGTAAAAAATGGTATAGGAAACAGAACTCGAAGAAGTTATATGTACAACCCATGGACCTGAACTAAGGGGGAGAATGCTGGAGGGTTGGGGGGTGCAGGGAGGAGTGGGGATAAAGGAGGAAAATTGGGAAAACTGTAATAGCATAATCAATAAAATATAACTTTCTTAAAAAGCATAAATAGGAGGTATAAAATAGACAAGGGGCCCTGGCTGGTGTGGCTCAGTGGAATGAGTGCCAGCCTGCGAACCAAAGGGTCGCTGGTTCAATTTTTAGTCAGAGCACATGCCTGGTTTGCAGTTGAGGTCCCCAGTAGGGGGTGCTTGAGAGGCAACCACACACTGATGTTTCCCTCTGTTTCTCCTTCCCATTTCCTCTCTCTTAAAGTAAATAAATAAAATCTTAAAAAAAAAAAAAAATAGGGAGGTTAAGAATAGTATGGGAAATGGAGAAGCCGAAGAACTTATATGTATGACCCGTGGACATGAACTAAGTTGGGGGAATGATGGTAGGAGGTGGGGTGTAAGTCACAGGAGGATAAAGTAGAGGAAAAAAATGAGACAACTGTAATAGCATAATCAATAAAATAGATTTGGAAAAAATAAAATTGAGGCTGCATGATAGGAAGTAAGTAACAGGCTTAATGTGCTGAGGACCATGCCTAACAGCTCTGGTGGCCTTGCTGATGATGCCGCAGTGGGTGTTGTTTTTTCAACCTTGAGAGAGGTCAAAATGTTTTCTTAGTATTTGTCAGTAGAAATACAAGACTTGGGACCTGGTCCAGGTTACAGAATGTCACGTACCCTCCTGCCTGCCTTCCCCACCGCATCTCTGGGAAGGTAACTATCACATCTGCTTCAAAGGGAAACAGATCTTAATAGGACTGGATAAAAAACAAATGTAATTGTTTTCAATTACTTCACAAACGCTTGCTCCCAAGAATGTCATTTTTGAGACAAAACGTTTATACCAGCTCTTCTGGAGAGATGAAAGCACATTTGCTTTCTCAAAATCTGCTTTAAATATTAAAACTTTTCTGTTTCATGGAAGCATTTGCCTCAGTTTTGCTGGAGATCAAACCAACACTTCTATGTTTATCTATCAGCAAATATGCCTAATTACACCTCAAAGAAAGCAGGAAGTGTTCTGTCCTACCTTGAAAGGCGGGGTTGTTTTTTTTAATGTAATGTGTTAGAATATAGCATGTGGGTGATCCCTCTCTTCTAATGGTATTTTTCTCACTGAAACATACTGTCACTTTGATAGAGTTTCAGCTATACCTTGCAGCTGATTGTGAGTCGAAAGTCCTCTTGTCTCTGTCCCCTCACCAGCAGTGGTCCCTTTCTAAATAGATGAACTCCGTTTGACCCTCACTGTCACTAGCAGCCTGCAACGTGAGGCTGGAAGGGGACATCTGACCCCGTGGGGGAACTGCTCTTAGTTTGATTCGATGCTGCCCCCAGCACCCTGTCATTGCTCTCCCTTTGTCTCTTTCCCCACAGCCTTCTTGGACCCTCCGAGGCAGAGCATGTGCTTCTAGAGCAGCTGGGTGTCAGGTCTGGCGTGGGTGCTTTCTCTGAGCAAGCCACATTATGGTCTGAACTCCTTATGTCACCCCTCAGGCTTCTTACTACGTCCCTGCCACTGCCTCAGGGTTCTCTTGGCCAACACGGGTGTGTTTAGGTGCGCACTGGCCACCCTGTTTCCACTTGTCTGCATCGAGTCGCTAGCTGATCCATTCGACTTTGAAGCCTGAAACCTTTTTGGATCATGCTTCTCTTGCCTGTCACATCTGTTCATTTGTCACTTTTGATTCCTCTCTGTCACCCCAGTTCCCGCATGCTAGTCAGCCTGTCTCAGTGAGGCTCCTTCAGGCCACAGAGGTGTTCATGCTACCTCTGGTCTTTTTCTAACTGGTCTCTGCTGCCATGCTTATGGAAAGTAGCCTGCTGTCCCAGAGGGTGAGGATGCAGTGCCTGCTGTGTCTGCTCTACGCCCCCAGCTGGGGCAGCCCTGGGGACCAGCACAGAGTCCTACAGTGAAGTCAGTGACTCTGTAGCTTAGCCCTTTCTGAACTCATTTGAGGCGGACTCCGTACAACACTGTCTTGGTCAGCTTGGGCTGCTATAGCAAGAATACCTCTGACTGGATGGCTGATAAATAACAAGTTCTGGAGGCTGGAAGTCTGAGATTAGTGTGACAAAACAGTTGGATTCTGGTGAGGGGACCCTTCCAGTTGCAAGCTGCTGACTCCTCGCTGTGTCCTCAGGTGGACATTGCAGACCTAGGGAGCAAGCTCTAAAAATGGCTCTAATTCCATTAATGGGGGTTCCACCCTCATGACCTAACTCTAATCACCTCCCACAGGTCCCACCTTTTTATATCATTGCATTGGGGATAGGGTTTCTACATCTGAGCTTAGGGGACATCGACATTCACCCCGTAATAAGCACTGCTGATCGGCCTGTGGTGCGAGTGCTGCACGCAGACAGGCTGGTACAGGGCTCGCTGGGGTGGTGGAGGCCAGTCAGGACGAGGGGTGGGCAGCAGGGGCCATCTCAGTTGTCATCTGCTCAAGCATCCTGGGCAGCTGGACAGCTGGCAGAACGTCACAGGCTGTCACCACCTGCTTTTCCCCCTGCAGTATCTCAAGGCACTCTACTGCCCCCTCACCTCTGCTCTGATGTTCTGCACCCTGGGTTGTCTGTGCTGGGGCTCCATTCTCAGTGCCCTTCAGCTCTGTCTTCACTCTTTCTGTTCTCATTCATTCCTACTATAGTTATGGCCTGATTGGTGGGGTCAGTCACCCTCATCCCTGTGGGTCAGAGCAGCAGACAGCTGACCCCAAAGGATGCTACTCTGACAGCCCAGTCAGCTAGGGCAGGGTGATGGGGCCACATGGTTAGGGCTCTTCTTGGGTGACACCCTGGGAGTGCCCCCAGTCACTGGATACCTGCTCACACTGTCATTCCCCTCCTCAGGACCTTCAGTGGTTCTGTCATCACCTGCCAAATACAGCTCCCCTGCCTTCATCACCACACACCTCACCCCCGCCTTTGTCGCTGCGCCCCGCCAGAGTGTCCTCAGGCAGCAGGCTGGATCTAATCCATGTTGTTGCAGTGTTGTCCTCCATTGTCTTCTGTACTCTTTTTTTGTGGCAGTATCTGGGTCTTCATCTTAATACCTCACAAAGTGCTGGTGTAGGACGGGCATTGAGGTCACTGTTGCTGAATAAAGGAATGCTGGCTGTGTAGAGGTTCTCTGATCCTTGTTGCTGTGACCCTGGTTGTTAATGCCAAGAATGGCTGGTAGGTGGCGCTGATGAGCCAGCAAGAGCCTTGTTGGGGCAGGTCCTGGGATCCCAGGTTCCCATGATGCAGAAGATCTGGGAGTTCACTGAGGAAGCTTTTCTTTGTTGTCTAGAGTTAAGGGCTCTTAACTGGGTAGGAGGATCCCTTGAACCTCTTATGGTTGATGCAGAATTTTGTGTGTATGTACATTTTTTTGGAGAGGGTGTCAGATTCTCAGTGACGTGCTTCACTGAGCAACGTGTAAGGAAAGTTAGGAAGTACTGTTCTAAAACGCGATACCACATATAATTCCCACACGGCACTCCAGTCTTTTTGTATGTGTATTTTATTTATCTCTCTCTCCTTTTTGCCTCTTTGCCTCTCTATTACTAAGAGTAAATTTTAGAGTTGTGCTGACTTTGTAAAACCATTTATTTTTTTAGACATGCTGTGTGTGTGTGTGTGTGTGTGTGTGTGTGTGTGTTTTGTTTTGAAATAGTTAAGTGAGTCTCTGAATGTAGAATTACAGTCTTGCCTTTAGAATTGATTGCCTGTCCTTGAATATAGATTTGATTAAATGAATTTAAGTAAGTTGGGACCATTATGCTATCAGATTTCTGTTCCCAGGGAGCCTATATTCCAAAGAGAGAAGACAGCCCCTAGGAAATAACCAACGGATAACAAGTTAGGTTGTGACCAGGAATCTCTGGCAGGACTCCTGGCCTGGAGTGCTGACCATTGCTGGTTTATATGCATAGAGAGAGCTGGTACTCTGGGCAGATGTCAGATGTCTGAGGACACTGGGCACCAGGCACAGAGGGCAGCAGGTGCTGAGCCAGAGGAATGTGCTAGGCTGTCATTCCAGCATTCCGGCTCTGACATTGTAGATGCCTTGGGGTTTAATGAAATTCTGTGAGCAGAATTGACTTTTCCGTTGCCATGTTCTTTCTTATTCCTGCCCTGGTGCATGCTGTTCCTGCTTCCTGGAATGTCCTTCCCTGCCTGCTCTTCCCTTGGGATTCTCTTTGGGACTTTTAGAACCTGGGCCTGGTGGTGGTTTTGGTAAAATAATGGTAATGTGAGTAAACCTCTCCATCTTTGCCCACAGAACTATGTGAATCTTCAGCACTTGTTATGGAGAAATGTCTGATTTACACCTCTGAGTCCTCCCATGGTATCATGAGCACTCATACTCGAGTGGTCGTCTTGGTTCTCTCTGTCCCATTCTAAGTCCTGGTGCCTGGTACATAGCAGATGAGTGCAAGTGGAATAAATGAGTGGGGACACCCGATAAGGCTCATGCATATGGTCATTTTTGTTCTCTTTGCCTTGTTGTGACCTGAAACTCAAATCATGATTCTCAGGATCTTCTGACTAATTAGTGGAGTACTAATAATGTCACCATTATCAAATAATTGGTTGGTATTTTAATTACCTTGGACTGCCTTGAAATCCTTTAGCATTACTTTAGTACTCAATATGCTTTTTAAAAAGCCTTAATAGATGTTTAAGTAGTTCCTGTTTCTCATGCCCCAAAATCTGAAATATTTAGATAGGACGCCTCTGAGTATTTTAATACTTTAGTATAATTACCCCTGTGTGCTTTGGAACAAAATTCTAGATAGCCAGTTATTAGAGACTCTTCCTGTTCCTGATTTTGGAGAAGGACGACAGGTTGTTCTCTGTAAAGACCTTTTGTGGTCCAAGGACGTGTGTAGGATAAAGTTCCTGGGAAAAAGCATATTGGCCCTTGTCTTAGTCTTCTCAGCAAATTTTCCAACTCACATAGCCATTCTAAGTCAGGGTTGGACTTTCCTTTGAATATTATCTTGGCTGAGGAGTTTATGTCAATGTGATTCTATAGGAATACTCGTCACTTGTAAAACCAAGAAAGCTAGAATGGAAAAATATGTATATAATAAAAATGTACATATATAATAAATACAAAAACATAAAACTTCTTTTTAAAAAAATAAGTCCATTTATCAATCAAAAATCTGCTCCAGCTTTAAATGATATTTTAGTAAATTATTCCAGAGTTGGGAGATCCCAAGCCATTAGAAAGTAACTCATGTTTCCAGGCCACTGGGGCTTTATCTTTCCAAGGACAGAATTCACCTCACAGAATAGCCTGGTGGAATAGCTTTGAAATCTGTGACTTATTTGGCAAAATCTTACCCAAGCTAGAAATCCTGACTTTGAATATTTTTTGAATGTGCAAATACGTAAAACTAGTAATTCTGGAGCTGACGGCTGGACAAGGAGAATTGTGGGAAAGATGGCGGTGACTCAGGACTGCCCCCTTCCCCCCAGGTGACGCATCCAAGGAAGACATCGACACCGCTATGAAGTTGGGCGCTGGCTACCCCATGGGCCCCTTCGAACTTCTGGACTACGTCGGGCTGGATACTACGAAATTCATCATGGATGGTAGGACTTGGGATTCTCTGTTGTCTTTCTCTGAGTTGAGGTAGGCTGTCTCCACTCTGACTTCTAGTGCCTATTTAAAACAAATTATAAGGGTCTTAGAAGACTTTCCAAGTCCTGCCCACACCAGCTTAGATTCAAGTTAATAAATAGATGGTAGGAGAAGGAAAAATGTGACTGCCTAGTGTCTCCTCACAGGGTAACTTTTTTATTTTTAAGTTTTCATTTTTAAATAATTATAGATTCACAGGAAGTTTCAAATATAAAGTGGCAGGTTCTGTTTACCCCTTTTCCCAGTACTGCCCAGTGGTCCCATCTTACACAGCCACAGTGCAGTGTGCAACCAGGAAATGGACATGGTGCATTGCCTCATTTCTCACATATTCTGATCAGTATAACCTCCCCTGCAATCAAGATATACAACCATTTATTTTTAATGTGTCCGTTGTAGGCCCTGGCCAGGTGGCTTGGTGGGAGCGTCATCTCCATACACCAAAGTTGTGGGTTCTGTCCCTGGTCAGGGCACTGACAAGAATCAACCAATGAATGCGTACATAAGTGGAACAACAAATCAATGCTTGTCTCTCTCTCTCTTCCTCTCCCTTCCTTTCTCTAAAACCAGTTTTTTAAAAAAGTGTCCATTTCACTCTAGAGGCTCTGAAGACAGGGTAAAAATAATTGTTAAAATTGCACTACTGAAGTTGAATGTAACTCATATTACCAAGTTTCACAAAGAATACTTATGTGTTTGGGAGGAGTGAGGAAGGTTGTACTTGGAGCATGACCCTTAGAATTTTGAGATGTAAAATGCCAGTGGCAGCAAATTCAGAAATTTGACATGTTCTGCAAGTTGTTTGTGCCAATGAGGACCATAGCCACAGATGAACCAGACTTCAGGAGGGTCGCGGTGGAGCCAGGCCTCAGGGGCATGGGGGTTGGGGGTGGGCAGCATGCCTCCTTTGGGGCTCCTGGGCCTGCACCAGCTCAGCCTTCCTCTGCCTCTGCTGTGTTGGCCCTCAGGGCACCACACCCAAGGGGCTCTTCCCCAGCAAAGTAGCGATCCTTCCCCTCAAGCCCTGCCGCTAGACTTGCCCTGGGAGTGCTGAGAACCCTGCACTTCATCCTAAGCCCTCTCCCCTCCTCTCAATAGGGTGGCATGAGATGGACGCGCAGAACCCCTTGTTTCAGCCCAGCGCATGCATGAATAAGATGGTAGCGGAGAAAAAGTTCGGCAAGAAGACTGGAGAAGGATTTTACAAATACAAATGACAAGTGCAGGTTCTCTGGCCCCAGGAAGAACTCTGTAAGCTCATACCAGCAGTTGCCCCAAGTGCCTGCAGGAATGCTCTTGGGTCAGATGTTCTCTTACACGGCACAGTCTGTTAGATGTGCATTTTGATTATAATCAATCCGACATAATTATTTACATATAGCAGAGTCCTCCACTGAAAATGAATGCCCTTTTTTTAGTCTGTTCATTTCTGTGTGTTTTCTAAAAAGCTTTATACCCTTGGTGCCTTGGAGCAAACATTTTTTTTTGAATCTCATCATTTTCATAACTCATTGCCTGAACACATTCACCTGTGGAGGGGAAAGCACTTCCTCCGAGAGAGCGAGCTGGGTTCATCGCCGCCACGCGGGGGCACGGCTGTTGACATGTCCGTGGTATGTCTGAAGGGTTGTAGGGAGCAGCATCGCATTGTGCCTTGATGAGAACGTTTGCTGCCTGCAGCTTTGAGCCTTCCCATATATTCTGGGCTTGACCAGTGTCCTGTCTGTACTCAACTCATCATCAAGATGCGCTGCTGAATTGGCAGGTGTGTCTCCATGTACTTGGATTACAGGAAGAGGTTTCATCCACATCTGAAATCAGAATGATTATAGTCTGTCTCTTTTTTTTTTTCCATGAGAAATCATTACTGCAAGCTGCCTATAAATTGACTCCAATAAATACATTCTTTTAATCTGTGAAAATTTGAATTGAAATAAACATGTATAATTTAAAATGATAATATACTTAAATGGTTATAAAAGTAAAGCTCAGTAATTTAGGCAGGACTCTGCCGCATCCTCGCCGGTGCGTGGCTGCTGTTCGAAGCAGCTGTGTTGCGGCGGTGGGGCAGGCGGTGCTCACGTGGCCCTGACCGCCAGCATCACTCCAGGTCTTATGCCAACAAAGAGAAATAGTGTGAGCATGAACTGCTTTTATTTTTTAAAGTTTTTAAAAAAATTTTATTTTTCAATTACTGTTTACATTTAATAATATTTTGTATTAGTTTCGAGTGTCCAGCGCAGTGGTTAGACAATCACATACTTTACGGGGACCCTCCAGTATTTCCAGTGCCCACCTGGCCCACACATAGTTACCACAGTATCACTGACTACATTCCCTGTGCTGCACTTTACATCCCCATGCCAAGATCAACTGTTCATTTTTAAATCATTTTTATTTTTAAAAATGTTTATTGTATTTTTTCCATTCTATTTAGTCTCCTTGTGCCCCTCTCCCCTCTGCGATCACCAAGTGTTGTCTCTGTCCATGAGTCCTTTTTCCTTTTTCATGACTTCTCTTAGTCATTGGCTTGTGAAAGTATCTTCCAAGATAGAATTTTGAGGCTAGAGAGACATCAGAAACTGTGAGATCCAGTGACCTCATAACACAGACCCTAAGTTATATGCCCAAGGTCACCAGAAATTTTGTAGCAGAGCCAGCATTAGAACTAGGCTTTGATGGTAAAATTAAATGAAAATAGCAAATTTGAGAATTTCAAATCTAGACTTTCAAACAGGAGTGTCCCTAAAATGGGCATCCTTGTTTGGTGTCCTGGGTCATAAGCCTAACGGTTAAGAGATTCCTCCCACCCCCCGACAGAAGGGAGCTTATTAATCTTTTTTCTTGCATCTAACTATAGCATAATAGGAAAAGAAATATGTACATTTCTGCCACACACAGAACCTGGTTAGGAAACTTGTAGGTTATTCTTATAAAACATTTCCTAACGAAGAAAAGGAAGCACCTGTGATGCTACCGCCGTTTCCATTACTCAAGGTCACCCTTGTGGTCCCACCGCCTGCTCACTCTGGGGCTGGCTCTCGACCTTTGACATGTTTTTTGGCCTTAGGAGGGGCTTCATTTCCTTTACGCTGACAGGACTGCCCACAGGATGTGGGCCCTTGTCCCGAAAATGGCAGGGCTCTTTCTTGACCACTGGACTCCAGGGAAGGGAGAAAACAGCAATGCGACCACCAGCCTGCCCGGATGTGAGGGTGGGGGTCACAGCAATCTTTTTCTGGCTAAGATTCTTAAATGCACTTCTAGCCTGCCAGTGAGTCAAAACCTTGGCCTCTGAACATTTTCAAAAAATCATTCTGTGCCTCAAGTTTGTGAACGGGAAGGCATCTTGAACATCCTCATAAATGCCTTAGTTGAGAGTGGCGTCCTCAGTAACTACCAGGTTTTAGGTCAAGAGGATACTTCCCCCCCTTCCCTTTACTCCCTTCTTAGTGAGTATATTCCTATTGTAGAAATGAAAATTTGACATTAAAAGGTAAACCACACAATTGAGGAAATGGTTTGTTGAAAAAGATTGAGTGGGCCTCTGAGCATACCTATCACTTAGACCTCAGTTAGGCTTAGCAAGGTGGTGTTCTCTGAGAATAGATTAGGGTTTTTTTTTTTTTAGTGTATCTTATTGATTATGCTATTATAGTTGTCCCATTTCTTTTTCTCCCTTTTCTCCCCAGCTGCCCTGCACCCCTGCTCCCTCCAGCGTTCTCCCCCGCCCCTTGGTTCATGTCCATGGGCTGTACGTACAAGTTCTTTGGCTTCTCCATTTCCTATACTATTCTTAACCTCCCCCTATTTTGTGTCTACCAGTTATGCTTCTTATTCCCTGTACCTTTTCCTCCATTCTCCCTCTGCCCCTCCCTGCTTTTAACCCTCTATGTGATGTCCGTTTCTGTGTCCGATTCTTTTCCTGTTCTATTGTTTGCTTTGTTTTTGTTTTTTAGGTTCAGTTGTTGATGGTTCTGAGTTTATCATTTTACTGTTCATATTTTTTATCTTCTTCTTTTTCTTAGATAAGTCCTTTTAACATTTCATAGAATAAGGGCTTGGTGATGATGAACTCCTTGAACTTGGCCTTATCTGGGAAGCAGTTTATCTGCCCTCCCATTCTAAATGACAGCTTCTCTGGATAGAGCAATCTTGGATGTAGGTCCTTGCCTTTCACGACTTGGAATACTTCTTTCCAGCCCCTTCTTGCCTGTAAGGTTTCCTTTGAGAAATCAGTTGTAGTCTTATGGGCACTCCTTTGTAGGTAACTGTCCCCTTTTCTCTTGCTGCTTTTACAATCTCTCCTTGTCCTTAATCTTGGGTAATGTCATTATGATGTGCCTTGGTGTGTGCTTCCTTGGGTTCAATTTCTTTGGGACTCTTGGAGCTTCCTGGACTTGCATGTCTACTTCCTTTGCCAGATTCGGGAATTTCTCCTTTCATTATTTTTTCAAATAAGTTTTCAATTTCTTGCTCTTCCTCTTCTCCTTCGGGTACTTTGATTTTTCAGATGTTGACATGTTTAAAGTTGTTCTGGATGTTCCTAAGTCTTGTTATTTTGAGTACTTGTTTCTTCATTCTCTTCTGGTTGAATGTTTATTTATTCCTTCTGGTCCAAACCATTGATTTGAGTCCTGGTTTCCTTCCCTTCACTGTTGGTTCCCTGTATATTTTGTTTTATTTCACTTTGTATGGCCTTTACTTCTTTATTTTGCGGTTAATTCGGTCATTTCTTTGAGCATCTTCATTACCAGTGTTTTGAACTCTGCATCTGATAGGTTGGCTGTCTATTTGTTGCTTAGTTCTTTTTCTGGAGTTTTGATCTGTTCCTTCATTTGGACCATATTTCTTTGTCTTGGCACACCAGTCTGGATGAATGTTTCTTCTTTAACTCCTTGGACTTCCATACAGGTGGATTTTTCTGGCAGTTCTGGTTGTTTTTGTTTTTAAATTGGTGGTTGTCCTTTTGGTTGTGGGAGGAAGCGAAGCATATCTCCCTATGCTTCCATCTTGGCCAGAAGTCTTTATGCCTTGAAGAATAGTTTTAATGCTTAGGAAGTCATCTTTGTAAATAAAAATTGTGGACCTTCAGTGTGCATAAGATTCACTGTTAATAACAATTTCATGTGGGGAAGTGGTTGGCTAGCTTCTTTTGACAGCAATTGTAAATTCTATTTCCGTTTTGGGGATTGTTAAGTGGCACAGCATGGGGGCAAGGTGGGACCAGATTTTGGAACTGAGAAGATGGTATAAAATGATTCCCCACCGAGTGTTGTTATACAGAAAGTTTTCTGACTCATTAACAGGTCAGCTTTTAGAAGCTCATTGCAGACTCAGCCACTGATTGACAGAGAAGGTAGAACTAATATGTTAGTCATGGCTTATACAGCATACTTTCTGCTTTCTCTCTTGGTTTTTCAATTACACTTTTCACACATTTAAAACAAACTTTTGTCTTGTCATGCCTTGATTTTAATTCTTTTAACATTTCAGCCAAAGTAACCAATTAAGTCTACTAAAAATACAAGGTATGACTATAATTTTGTGGGACTAATTTTTTGTAAACAGGCATTGATGCTACATAGATAGTAACAAAAATGCTTTGAACAATGGAAGCATTGCTGTTTTCAACACATTTGGTTGTGTAAATTCTATTTATAAAATCAGTCTCAATATTTCATAATCACAATTTTTATTTCTATAGCAGAACAAATTTTAACTCCTGAAAGGCACAAAAATCTTGTAATTGATACCCATTCGCTATTTTATTTAAAATCACCAAATATAGCTGTTGCAAAATCAACCAGTTCTGCAACATGGTAAATGACTAACACCATGGGTTTGGAATTAAACAGACTTGGATTGTAGTGCTCAGCTCCACTCTCTTTACCTGTGTAGTCCTGGGGGGTTGTCTTCTGGGTCTGTCTGGGAGAATGGTCAAAATGACGGCCCGGATTCCGTAGGGCTGTTGAAGACCAAACGAGAGAATGGACATCTCATGTTGAGCAGACTGTGTTGCATAATACACCAGCTATGACAACCTCCTCTGTGCCCAGTTTGGAAGGAAGCCACAGTTCCTTCACAGCCTACGGTTTAGAGAGCCTGAACATCTTACACTTGAGGGGAGAGAACTGAAGATTGGGAACAGCCAAGAGTCTTATAAAAGAGTCTTAGAAGTTAAGCTGTGGGTCCACCTGGGTAAAAGATAAGTGCTGGTGCTCCACACCCCACCCCCAGCCTCTGTGGAAGGTCTTCCCAGACTTCTGGGGAGGTGCTGACAGGGGACTCAGGAGGGAAGAGCATGCCGGAAACCAGTGAGCGGCTGGAGGTGGCTGGTGCTGGAGTAAGTTACGTTTTATGTACAGATGGTAGACCGGATAATTTAAGATCCCAGAAAAAAAGCAAATATATAGGAGAGAGGGTCCCAAAGTTTTGCTAACATGGCAGTTAGGGAAGTGGTGGAATGGGAACAGAAGAGAAACTGCCCCACCGTAGTGCAGTTTGTCAAGGCGAAGCCCCTTCGTGTGGTGGGTGACGCAGGCCTCATCACGGGAGAAGCTGCCGTGTGAGCGTGGTGCTCCCGGCCTCAGTGAGACACCTCGGCCCCCTTACTGGGATTCTCCACCCCAAACTGCAGTCAGCTTTTAGGCAAGCAGGTATTAAAGGGATAACCTCCTAGAAGGAGAACTCTGGGTCCTGCTTCCTCTAAACAGCCATCCACTCCACTGGGTTTAGAGGACAAGGAACTGAGAAGCTTCCAAACCCAGTGCTGGGAAGAACACATGTTTGAACTAAGCAGCCGCCTGGGGTGGTTTGAAGTACTGAATCCTAAATGCCTCTCATCCTGGAGCTGAGTGGAGGTTGTGGCATATACTCCTGCGAAGCTGTACCAGAGCTCGTTAGCCTCCGTGTCCAACTTTCGGAAGGGTGGTGGTGGCACCGCATCGGTGTGTGGCAGGAGCACGCTGTCTAGCCCTGCTGGGTCAGCTCTGTGGGTCAAGTCCGGGAAGAAATGACTGCCAGCAGACTGCTCCCCAGGTGAGCAGCTCTTGCTCCACAGCTGTCAGATGAAAGGGGGGTGCGAGAGGGAGGGAGGGGGAAAGAGCAGAGTCCACACGGCTGGTAGAGACTCGTGCATCTCCACTCGCATCCTGGTTTCAGACCAGCTGCCCTTTCAGCGCTCAAGTCTCGTGGATTCTGCCGATAGCTGGCATGGCATTCTTCACTCACAGGCCTGTGGTCGTCATTAATGCTTTTGTCTTGATTTTTCTCTGTTATCTACTCTTTCCTGTTAAGTTTCCTGTGTGTCGGGGGTTTTCTTTTGCTAGGTGAACTAGTTTATAGGGGCCTTTTACAGGAATCACAGGTATGTCAAATGCTGGGCGGTCATGGGGAACGGCAGAGCTCATTCACAGCCCTGCAGCTTGCAGCCCCGGCCCCTCCCCAGTGACCACAGCCTTCCCAGGACTCTGCACTCCAGCGTTCCTGATCATGGCTTGAACTTCCCCATCCCTCCTGTTCTGAGGGGTGTGGGTGGCAGAGACTGGAGGGGCAAATAGAGGCGGTCATCCTAAAGCTTCAGCATGAAAGTTGGAGTAACAAGCTAGTGCAGAGTAAGAAAAATACTTAAAAACAAATCAATGTAGATGACTGAATACAATTCAAACTCTGCTCATTTTCTGTAAGTATTTCCTTGGTCTTTGGTCCAGACCAGACTGGCTGGTCCTGGCTGCCTGTCACACCCATGCACAGAAGAAATGTGCTCACAGCCATATGGCCATAGGCAATACAGAATGATAGTTTTTTACAGTGGGCAGAAAAAAGTATGTTTAATAACCACTTACAGAACAGTTCAAGGGGAAATTCATTTATCAGCTATTTCCTACGTGCCAGGTGTCTCTCTTCTGCGCCACTCAGCATAGCTTTGTAGAGGTCAGGGATCTCATGGAGCCTGCAAGGAGGTGTGCTTGGAGGGGTGGGTGCACAGCGCCCAGCTGCGGTGGACGGGCTGTTGTCCAGCTCTGTGTGACTCTGAACCTGGGCTTCTCCTGCTGCACCACCTCCCTCCTAATGCAGAGCCTGGTTTTTAAGGTCCAAATTACTATTCAGGAAAAGCATGTTTGTACATTATGACAAACACAGGTGGTAAATAAGCTTATAAACAGTAGAAACATTTTTCTGGTGTACAATTATTTCAGCATAGCCCATGGCAGGTGCACCATGAAATGTACTGAACGAGGGCACACCGGTCCTTTCTTTTTATACCAGTCACTGCCCCACAGCCCTGCCCAATGGTAAACATAAGCATTTTTTTGTCAAATGGGCAGTGACGTTAACAGCCAATTTTCACTTGAGTTCTTCAGGGTTTACCACAAATTATTAATTCCATGTCACCTAATATGTATAGAGCTCCAACTTAGGTTGATTCATGTGAGTGATGTTTAATAACTGCTCTTGCTACACCCTTCCCCTAGCCTCCCTCAGAATCACTTCTGGCTGCAGAGGAGGATTATATAGGTTTTCTACTCTCTAATGGGAAGCTCAGCAACTTCCAAAATGGCATTACTAAATACCATTTAGCCAACAAAACCAATGATCTTACTTTTTCCCATAATACACCTATATAAGCAGCATTTTGAATCACACTATATTAGTATTAAGATGCTTAATTGGAAACTATTCCATTTCTATTAAAAAGCAGTTCAAAATTTTGTGTCTGTATGTATCCCTGGAAGTAAGGCAGATCTTAAAATTATGTATAAAAATAACACCCCGTGGCATGTGTAGTAAATGTGATTTGTACAACTACTCTGTCATGTGGCATTTTTCCCTTTTCTATCAGAACCATGTATTACTCCCTCATGACTTTTCTAAAGAGGAGAGCCACACGGACATCGTGTTAGGGCTCATGGACCCCGATTAGAGGTTCCACATTGTTGCAGCCTTAGACCAAATTACAGAGGGAACAATGATCATACTTCGGACAGCCGTAGTCACAAAACTGTTCGGAAACACCCCTTCTAAGGGCCAGCATCCCAACTGTGACCTAAGAAAAAGGTAGGCTCCTAGAAAAAAGGCGGACCCACCCTCCTCCTCAGGGCACACGGTTGAGCTGGGAGCCTGGGGCCGGGAAGAAAGCCTCATCGCTCCCAGACCAAGAGAAGCAGTGGCTGGGCAACCCCCGGGAGAGCTTCCGTGGTCGGCGCCTCTAGGGGGCTCTTGACTCTCCTTCCCCAGAACCGCTGTCTGCAGAAAGCAACTGTGACATTCAAGTTCTCTTGGAAAAGTTATTCTGAAAGCAAATATGAAAAAGGAGGGGACTGAATGTAGGGAAGGAACTACTTGTTCAGAGAGGATGCGGATAACCCATTTCAACATTATTCATTTTTTGTGTCAAAAATGAGGAGGAGGAACCAAGGGAGAAGACTTAAGTGGGCTTTGGGCAAGGTCTGAGTCTCAGATTTATATCCTTGCTGTTTACACGATGGAGAGAATTTTCTCACTAAAGGATTTCTTTCCAAAATCCAGAAGACCCCATCAATATGTTGCAACAACCTTTGCTGACCCCACCCCCCAAAAAAGTAACACTTAAATATCAGTTCTTATATCATATTATTGAATTTTCTAGTCATCTCCTGAAAAGAGCACACTGGGGGCTTCAGACAATTTTAACTACTTGGTTCACATACATAAAAAAAAAAAAAAAAAAAAACCCTTAAGAGCCCTGGCTAGTGCGGTTCAGTGGACTGAGCACTGGCCTGATAACCAAAGGGTCCCTGATGCAATTCCCTGTCAGGGCACGTGCCTGAGTTGCACGCCAGTAGGGGGCCTGTGAGAGGCGCTGATGTTCTCCCCACACATCGATGATTCTCTCCCTTTCTCCCTTCCCATCTATAAATTTTTTAAAAACTTGAGATTTTTCAAATGAATATGAAACCTTTGTAACAAGTAGGTCCTCTGAACACAAAATAGACATTTTCCCTGGTTCAAGTTTAGGACTAAATGAAGAGGAATTGGAGAGGTTCCAGAGGATAGTAATAAAAATGATTAAAGGACTGATGATGAAAGGTTCAAGGAATTGGGATTACTTAGCCTGGAGAAGAGAAATTTGAGGGGTGATTTAACGGCAATCTTCAAGTACAGTGTGTGGAGGATTACAAGTATGGTAGCCAGCTGTTCCCCAGCTGTACTGAAGGCTGGAAAGAGGAGACAGAATTTCAGCAAGAGATGTAAGTTACACCAGTAGTATGAATGGTCCTCATGGATGGGAAACCACTGGTCAGTCCCATCTGAATCCTGGTGACACTCTTCGCTTTGGCCCTGATTTCGGTCTACACCTGGGAACGGGGCGGGGCCCATGCCACACAAGTACCTTTGAGGAGAAAGTTGCACCCGTCGTACCTCAGACCAGCTCTGGCCTGGCCCGTGGGTTTAGTTCACCGTTACCAACTCCACATTAGCAGGAACTTCACTCTTTTAAAACATGACACTTTAAAAAATGTTTTATTACAAAGCTTCTTTTAAAAAATGCTCAGCACGTTAACTCAAACTGGAATGACAAACGTTAGATGACAGTCTGGGGCAAAGGCTGTGCCTTGCTGTTTAAAAAAAATGGGTACATCAATGACCATTTTAACAAGTGGCATAAAATTCCACTAACTGGCTAATAAAAACAGATACAAATACAGAACATTTAAAGTAATAACAATTCAAGTGCTGGGCTTTTTACAAGAAGGGGTGAGAAGACATGAAAATTCACTGCAAACTTGTCTACTGAAAGTATCTGTTAAGGTTACCATTAAAAAAAAGGAGATCAGAAGAAAAATAAAATGAAAGACGCAGTACTGCCCACTGCTACCCACAGAGTGGATTTGGCTGTCATGTTCATTTAGCTCTATCGGACACCTTCGAAGACAGAGAGGCCACTATCTGTTACAGGTCATTCACAGAGAAGCCACTTACTGGACAAGATGCTGCTCAAAAGAAAGGTGGCTTCTTTTCATTTCCTTTTTATTTCAAACTTTTCCAGATCTTTGAATTTTACTTAAAAGCTCACAGCCAGCAAAATATACAAGAAGATTAAAACTAAAAAGTGTAAATTAAAAAAAAAATTCAAGTTTAAAAAAAAGCAAACGTTAAGATTGATCCTTTTGCACTGTTAAATAAAGGCTTTAGGAGAAAGGAAGAGAAAGAAAAGCAAAGATGGAGACAGAGGGAACGCTTCTGCAAGGTCCCCACTGGGACGCGGGAGGGCGTGCTGGCTGCCGGGTCCAGTCGCTCGTGGCAGCCGCAGCAGCCCACCGACTGTCCTGGCCAGAAGGTGACAGGTATGGGTGCGGGATGCTCTGGGAAGGGCACGGCGGACGTGAGGGAGGCGAGCTGCTCAGCAGGCACAGGGCCTGCTAGCAAATTCATGTGCTTTTCAATCTTCTTTTAAAAAACCTTTAACGCTTTATTTTGGAACTTGGCTCTCGCAGCAGATGAAAGAGGGTTTGGCAGTAACTGTCTCTGTGGATCAGTGTCTCTGGCAGTGACCTCAGAGTGAAGTTGGTGTCAGTTCTCATTTGGGGTCGACTGGGCAAGCCGTGGAGACAGTCTGGGTTTCAACAAGCTTCCATCTCCAGAAGAGGCCCCGGGGCCGCTGCCTTGGCTTTGCACGTTGGGAATGAGCTTCGTTTTCCACCTCAGGAAGGAACACATGAAATGTTGTTAATGTGAATTTGCCGTAGGCCTTGAAAAGGCTTTAACCTCTACTGACCACAGCCCATGACTTCAGGTCTCTGCACTTAATCAGTCTACTTTTTGACTTAGTGATGGTCAAAACAAGCTGCACAGTAACCTCAAATCCCCAGATTACGCGAGAGTATATTTTACCGAAAAGTTTTTTGGGGGGTCCATGTATGTGTCTATGTATGTACATACGTATGTATGTATGATGTGAAGTAGATTTTTTGAAATTCACTTAATACTTTGGATCATGGCCAAACATGGATTGTAATGGCAGGCAACAGCCAAGTCAGGGAAAGAACCGTCATGTAAATAAAGGGTGTGGGTTTGTGAGTCCACTGTGGGCGCCCACTGTATGGTTCGACTACATGGGACCAAACCGTCCCGCAACCAGCCCAGGCACGCACGCTCCCATCGCAAGGCCCCGCGCCCGGGGTGTGCCCAGTTCACCGCATTCAGTCCAAGGTGCACAGGCCACTCCAATTTCACTGAAAATGTTACAATTCTCAGGATTTTAATGTTAGCCTTGGAATGTACATTTGACAAGTATTTAAGTAATTGTTGTTTAATATTGCTGATGATAATGACTTTCCACAAAAGAAAATCCCCAAATCCCAAAATGAGCTGAGATTTTAATAAGCAATTAAAAATAAAATATAACTTTGTAACAGCATGAGACAAAGACAAAAGGAAAGTGAAAGCATCCCAAAGCTTGGTTCCTTCACCTGGGAGAGCACCTTCCTCTCCTGCTTTGAACTTGGGGAGGCAGGTGCCTGACATTGTCAGGTGAATCCCAACCTTCTGTGTGTGTTCTGTCCTTGTCACTAGCAGTTTTCTTAAAAAATTTATTGTAACAGTGAACTTCTTCATGCTTTTAAGTGAGTGGACAGAGACATGAGGAGAAACAGAAGGATGCTTTGAAACAGTTTAACAATAAAAGCGTAACTTTGGATAGGGGGTCACAGCTGCAAAGCACTGTTTACAGGAGAGAGCTCGTGAGATGGGAACTGCGCGGGGAGGAGAGGCTGACACCCACTGTGCCCTCGGAAGGCCCGTGGAGTGCAGGGAGCCCAGGAATGTGTCAGCTGTCACTGTGATGACCACACCACCACCAATGCTGGCCCTCAAAACGACTCGTTGAAACTACCTGCATATCTGGGTGGTTACCAAAAAAAAAACAAAACCCAAAAACAGAAGGAAGTCAGTCACAGGGTGCTGTCAACTGAGGAGGTCTTCAGTGACAATTTCAAGTCCTTTGTCCTACAAAATTACCCTTTCCCTGTTTAACAGGAAAACACACACTACAGCATTGTGGTTTTCCAAATGTAAGCAGGGTACTTACTGACCCTTCACCCTGGAGGATCAGAGTGCCTTCTCTTTCGCAGGAGAAAGGAGCAGAGCTCAGATACAGGTGAGGGCACTGCGTTTCTGCAGCTCAGATTTTCAAGGATTTGCCCCAGGCTGCTCCTCCTAAGCAGGGATGGCCTCGCAGCCCCAGCCTCGGGGCTCACAGCAGCGGAAGACAAGTGCTATGGCTCAGAATGGACTGGCCATTAGAAGCCAGGAATGTCTGCAGGCGGAGGGGGACAAGCTGTCCCTCTGTTGGGATCTGTTCCTAATCCCAGCCACAGCCTGACTCTGAGGTCTTGAGGTCAAGACCTCCCCTGCTGTGGTCCCACCGCTTGAGCGGGGCTTGCCCCTGCCAGTCTGCAGCTGTCCCGCACCTGAGCTTGCTAAGGCAACCCTCCCCTCCAAGCTCACCCCAAAGGGCCGCCTCCTCCCTTTTTGAGCTGAGCACAGTACTAACATAATTGGTAAAACAAACTTGGCTGTCCAGAGGGGCTATTTACCACAGAGATAATATGTACTTCCAGAAAGAATCTCAACATCTAATAAAGTCATTTCTTTCCAAGTGTTTGCACATTTCCCCACTATTATTTCATTATCTCAGTGTCTTCTTACAAATCCTCCTAAGAAGCGGACTTCAGAACTCCTCTGTACAAGTGTCAACCAGAACAGCACTTCATCCCCACTGGAAACTTTCCTAACAGTGGAACCAACATTTAAGTAAATTGGCACAGAAATCATCTCGCTATCAGATAAGGCAGTCTGAACCTGGTTGCTCCTATAAATACAGGGTGGTTGGGTGGACCAAGGCTTAGCTCCAAACGGGACAGATGGGGGCCTGACAGCACTGCTTCACAGATATAAAACTGGTCAGATCAAGAGCCTTTTCAAGAAACCACAGGCATGATGCTCGGAGACTGGAGACTTCCCACATCTAAGGCTTCACTGGGAGGCTGTGGCGAGGCCGGGCCTGGCCAGGCGAGCCCCAGTGCAGCCCAACCCACCAGTGAAGTTGGTGCAATCAAAACCACAATTACTGCTCCAGCTTCAAAGGGAGCCAGTTAAAGCTCAGGTTCCCTCCACCAGGAGTCACTGTGGCCGGTGGGCTGCTGTTTGCAGAGTGGATTTCAAGGAGGTACAAGATCACCCCCTCCCCCGAGCTGAAACCCATGATGTTCTCTTTCTTGGATCAAACTCCAATCTTGACAAAATATCCCACTAACCAAACGGAACAAGAAACCCAAAGAATCATTTATGAGGAGCCCAAAGGAAAATCTGAAAATTTCCAGATGGACCTGTTTGGGGGAGATAAATAGCACTAACTCTGAGGCATTAGAGCTTTCTAGGCCTTGACTTAAAAGAAGTGAAAAAAAGAAAAGGGGGTAAAGGGGGTGATTCCTGCTCCATCAGCTCTAAGGTAGGAAGCTGAGTGCTTTGCCAGCCCCTACTCTGGTCCCGCAGCCCAGCCCCCTTCCCCGGGTGGTGCTCTGTCCCGACTGGCGTGGCCAGTGGGATGGGGGCAGGTCGGCCTGGGACAGCAGAGCTGTCGGCAGGAATATGTTAAGATCCGCGCACCCCACAGCTGGTGTGAGGTAATATCACAGCCTTGTTCAGGAATGGTGAGGAACCCAAAAAGGCAGGTTGCGGTAAAAGATCCTTCCTTTATCCCCCACCCAAATGTTACTAGCAAGGAACAGGGACTTTAAATGTCTTAAAGTTATGACATGAAATTTGAGGAGAAGCATCAGAGATGTGTTTTATGAGAGGGGAACAGAGGCAGATTTTAATCACAAAGACTGCCTTCCAGCAGCGTACTACATACTTTATGTCAGCTGCCTAGGTGTTTCAGCCTCGCCACAGGGCCAGCCAACCAAAGCCTGTCATTTCAGGGCATGAACTCTTGCCGTATGCAATGCCACGGGTGCGGGCGGGGAGAGGCAGACTTCCAGCGCAGGGCGTGAGCACGGCAGAGCCAGCCTGGCCATCATCTTAGAGGGCCTCAGGCATGCGCTCTAAGGGACTGGTCCCAGGTACCCTCCTCAAGGGCGCCTAGGCCTCCTGGTTCCATGTGGGTCACAGCCTTGTCGATTCTGTAGTGGTCTTGTCTGCAAGGAGCTGGTGACGGGAGAGGAAAAGCAATGTCCACTGAGCACTGTTGTGCCAGGCACTGGGACAAGTTCCTTACACGTACAGCGTCACGTCGCCAGCCCCGCGGCTCCACGGACTCCCGTCCATTTGCAGACAAGGACCTTGGGACTGTGTGAGGTTAAACAGCTTGTCTGAGGTCACCCAACCAACAGGTGGCAAGGTGAGCTTTTGAGCCCTTAATATATGTTCTCTCCACCACACCTTTCTCCTCATTCTGCCCAAAACAATAAAGCAGCTTTCCTGAAGCTCATGGGCAGCTTTAGCACCACCACCTCACTCAACTGGGTATCGCTCAGCCTGGCAGCCTCAGTCGTAAAGAACACACCTGAGGAAAACAAGGTGACAAAGCCTCCAGCTGTCACAGTACCATCAAGAAGGTCACTCACGAAAATAGCGCGTCTTACCCTTCCTTATGAAAGCAACCTCCACGCGACAGCTTGGGCCCCAGCTACTTTTAATTTTTATTTTACTTAAATAAGCTTTGTTTTCTCATTCTCAAATAATGTCAGAAGGGACATATTACTGTATGGGGAGAGGTACAGTCTCAATCAGAAAAGGGATGCACAGGATATTTAAAGAGCAGATTTTAAAAAAAATCCAGCGTGACTTGGGGTCATTAAGAATAGTGGCAGAGAGCCCACCAAGGTTTCGAGAGATTTAAAGGGAAAACGGAACCGTTGCCGACAGCACCCACTCCCTGTCGGCATGGGGTGCACGCCGCACTGCGGGGCGATGGCAGGCGGAGAGAAGAGAGATTTGATTTCAATGTATTCTCTGAAGACAGAATTACACCCCAAAAAGGAAAACATTACATGCTTTGTGAATTTAAATAAGAGGTAAACCTAGAGTTCTCTAGGAAACCCCATTCTTCAGAAGGGCTAATTTTCTCTATTGTTCCAGAAGGCTCAGCAACAAAAACATTCAATGAAACAAAATTTGTCCAAAATACATTTTCAATTCTATCAGCCATTCCTGGCATTGACCTTAATTCACTTTCATGAATAATACTAAATATTACGTGTCTCAAGAGGGTTTTAATGAGCCTCATACTTCCGTCCCTCTCCTGTATTTTAATGACACATGATCAACTTTGATGGCCAAGGGTCCAGTTCCCTGTTTCTGTCACCCAACGCAACTTACAATTCTAGCTCTCTTGACCACAGAAGAAGGATGAGCAACTGGTGACCAGGACGCTGCAGCACAGAAGAGATTTTTAAAGCTTTCACCACGTGCACAGTCCCCTCCCAACCTCTTCACTAATGCACAGCTGCGTAGACACAACCACCCCATCTGCGAGTTGGACGGGCCGAGCCACAGCTGGCCACGGAGCTGCGGTGCACACCTGCCGGGCCCTGCCTGGCACTCCTCGTGCCCACTCCTCACGCCCACGGTCGGAGCAGTGGGCCCTGACAGTCATCTGCAGGGTGACCATCCCCTCTGGCCACAGCCCACAGTGGCTCGGGGCAGCAGTCTGACCACGCTGGGCCCACCAGAGGCCCTTCTCTGGAATGTGAAGGCAGCACCATCCCTTTGGGACAGCGATACTGAGGTGACGCAGGTGTGGGTGTTTTGCACGAGGGGATGAGAGCGCTCGGGGGAGTCGATCTGCAGGAGGGAGGACGAAGCAATTTTCAGGGAATGGCCGGTGTTAAGGGGCAGGGAGAGCATTTGGACAACTTTCCCAGGCCTTCTCTGGTGTTTTCCTCTGCCCCACTGTCTTCGGCTTCCTCTAGATGCTCCTGTTCCCTTAAAACAGCGTTCCTGCCCCGCCTGAGCTCACGTGGGACCTAAGGCTCCCGCCACAGGAGTGGGAATGGGGCGCCCTCCAGAAGGGGCGGAGACTGAGAACCTGCAGTGCACACACAACACAGTCTAGACACAGTGTCGTTAAGCAGCCATCGCCAGCGAGGACAGTGTGACCAGGCCTGCCCTTACTTTCAGATGTCGATTTTCCTTGTTGAATGTTCTTACTCCCTAGTAAGGAACACTGCAGTCAAGTGCTGTCTGTGATGAGTTGAGCAGGAATTTGTGGACACACATCAGAGGAGGCAAGGCACAGGCCGGCCACCATCTCAGACAGGAACACACACAGGGAAGGGGGTGAGCGCGAGCCTCTCCTGGCCACCGAGACCTCCATTCCTGGGCACACTGAACCATTGACGCTGGCAAGGTGAATGATGTCACCCAGATCCAATCGCTGTGACAAAGGGTAGGCAGAAGTGCCCCTGGGCGAGGCCTGCACTGCAAGGGCCACTTGCCTGAGCAGCAGGCGCATGCACTTTCCCAGGAAATGCTGACTCGGGCCCTGGGAGCCGCATGGCCCCTGCTGCCAGGGCCACTGTGTCATCCCTGGGTCTCCCTGGTCTGATGGCCATCCACCTGCAGACTTCCCACTCCCTTTCTGAGAGCCCCCTCAGCCCGGCGTGTCTCCTTCTTGTTTAGTGACAACTCTGGGCCAGGGGCTTCCTCAGTGTTCGACACACTTGGTGCCTAAGTGTGTGACAACAGGATGAAGAATGGAAAACAGAATGCCATTTTTTCTACTTTCTAACTGTCAAAACCTTAATTTTTACTTTGAGACTTCTGACAAGACTTTTCTAGCTGCTTCCAGCTTTATTACTTGGTAAGAGCACAGCTGCATTTTCTAACTGGACACGCCAGCACGGAAGCAAATACCCAGAGGCCTACTGGCACTTAATGGGGTGACCGCAGTCACACTGTGGAAGACAGGTTAGAGCAAAGTTTGGGCAGCAGTGTGCAAATCAGCAGGGTTAACTTCAAAGACTATATGAAGTAAATGTTTTTTCAACAAGACCAGTGAAAATATCCAGACTGTGCCCTGACCACAAGGACAGGGGCCCCTCTCCGGCCTTGGGCAAGGCTCCCGAGAGACCTTCAGGGGTAACGTCCTGAAGATGTTTCCTGCCCCACACTGTAGCCAGTCAGCTCTGGAGGGAGGCCTCACAGCACCCAGGGGCCCCAAGTTCCCAAACCCCAACCACCTCACTGGGCTCACAAACACCACCTTCAAATGGAAAGCAAGAAACAATTTTTTAAAAGATGTAAATCTAAATACTGCAAATATTAACTATTGTGTACTATACCATACTAGAAATTACCTCTTAAACATACATATCTCTCAGCCCCAGAAAAATAAAGGTTAAAGTAAAAAAATTTTTAATTTCTCAGTTTAGCAAGTGTACAAGATAAAGACTCTGCCAGGGCCAGAAGCAGTGTGTGAGTGTCTGCAGCTGAGTGCGTGTGAGTGTCTCTATCTCTGTATTTAACCAGAGGTTTCTTGCTTTTTAAAAAAAAATTGCTTTTTTTAAACTAGTACTTTGATGTTATAAAATCAAAGAAAATACGTTAAAATATCAAAAGAATATCTCAATATATATAATTTTAAGATGGTGGGCTTTTTTGTATTTGTTTTGCTAAAGTTACTAACCACTTTGTCAAGTTATATTTTTAAATTAGTAAACTCAGAATGATAATCCTTTTTATCTTTTCAAAAATTCTAAATCTTTGCTTCTTCAATTCCTTATGAATCTTAATGAAGTCAGGAAGGGAAGTTCAGTATGTGATAATAATCTTTGACTTCTGATAAACTCTTGAGATACTACATATTACAAATCAAGCATGTACCCAAACACTGGAAACTCATACCAACTTAATCACTGTTCTATGAAACCCCAGAATTCCCTCGTGACAGACAGCTCAAGTGTTACCTCCTCCAGGAGGCCTTCCTTGATCTCACTGATTTAAATACTTCCTGCTCTTTTTACATTTACATAATGTACTGCATGCACCTCCTTCACAGCATAAAGCATATTACTTTGTAATTACCCATTTGCATGTCTGTATCTTGTTAAACTGGGAGCACTCCAGGAACGAACAGGGTCCAGTTAGCAAACACCCCCACTGCCTAATGCACTTCTAGACTCGCTGGACTATCCTCATTGTACGTTTGCAGAATGAGTAAACTAACACCTGGCATTCATGATACTGGCCTTCTGGCAGGATGCAGGAGAATGTGGGCAGCCTCTCTCCCTGTGGCCCTGGGCTACCAGCAGTCCCATGAGTCCAAAAGCTGATCATGAACTTGGCTTTCATGAAAGACCCACAGCTTGGGAATCACCTCCAATGTGGAGGAATGTCTTTTATGGATCTCATGTCTAATTATCCTGGAAGTTGTTTCGAGGTATAGAGACTGGATTAATGCTAATTTCTTTGTCTCAACATGATTTTACCAGAGTAAATACTCCCACAGTGCACAAAAGGAGGAACACAGCGGGAGACGGGGACCCAGCTGGGTGTGTAAGGCAATGCCGAATGGGCCAGTTTCTACCTTGGTCTGCATGAGGCAACTGCAATGTCATTTCCCATCAAACAGGGAGCTTTAGATGAAACATCTACCTTTTAAAGAGTAGAAACACAAGTTTTCAGAAGGCTTTTTCATTTGCTGAGGGGAGTCTTCTCCTTATTAGCGGGACTATTTTCCTCACAGCTTCTCGTTCCATACTAGTTCAGAGTAAAGAGCTGCCCGGCATTTGAGCTATAGACACGGAAGCAGGATTTTTCTTTAAGGACTCCCAAACAGTGTTAAGTTTCATATAAGAGAAATAAACCATCTCAAAAAATCACTTCCTGTGGGAGTCGTGATGTCTCCCTGCCTGGGCCCGTGTTCCATCAGCTCTACCTGACTAAAGAGGGGAGCGCAAGGGTTTAGATAATACTCAGCAACTTGCATTCAGAAGTGAACACCAGTCATGTGAGATTTCACAGCACACTGCTTATGGGATTGATTCTAATCAAATATTTCATGTCTTTGGTTTGTATCTAAGCTGAAGCCAGCACTGGCATGACCATCGTCTGGCAAGCAAGGAGCCATGTGACCACGTCCACAGAGCTCCCAGCCTCCTTAGAGGCAGAGCTGTGGAGGCCTCGGTTCTGGGGAGGAGCAGGGCAGGCAGGAGAGACCTGTGCAGGGACTGAGAGCAACCACACCATGTACGAGTCATTCTTGAGATCACACGAGGCTTTGACAGTTACACAAAACCACAGGCATAGAATCAAGAATACAAATTAGTGCATCTAAAAGAGACCCAAGTCTCTTTAACAACACTGGGAGGCAGTGTAGACCACGTGGAGCAAAGCAAGCTAGGAAGTTGGACCTGAGACCATGGGGGACCTTAGAGGCCGTGGGTCCAGACCTTTCAGTCCCGCTGCCTGGGGAACCAGAGGCCCACTGGCTTTAAATGACTTGCCCTAGGCCACACAGCTTACATGGGGCGAATGTGAGAAGCCAGGGCCTCACTCCTCCTCTAAGCTTTTTCTGCAGCAGGGGCTCTGCTTCCTTTGTCTTTCATTTCTCTGCCACTGCTCTGCGCCAGAACCACGCACAGAACACTGTCCACTTTTCAGGAGTAACGACTGGGTGTTATCAAATGTCACCTCCTCGGAAGGGCCTTTCCTGACCAGCCAACCGAAAGCAGACCACCAAGCCCAATCCCTATTTTATTCTGACTGTAGCACGTATACTTTCCTGTTCACTTTTCAGCACCCACCCACACAGTGTAAGCACTATGAGAGCAGGGAGCTCCTTTGCCCCATTCAACCCCTATTTCCAGGTCTTACAATGCAACATGGCATTTATTAGGTGCTCAATAAATGCCAAACGATGACGAAACAAGTCAACAACTATACATACAAAGGTGTCTGAATTCCAAAAACAAGGAAAGAGGTGGGGGGAAGAGTAGGAATATTATCATTACTAATGTACTGAAATCTTTACGAATGCAAATCTTAGCTCCTTGTTGCTCAATAAATCTTATCTAATGACGGCCAGTGCTGTTCTCCAAAACAGGACGGTGAGGAGCACAGTGGCTGTGAAGGCTGAGGAGCGGGCCTGAGAGCATCGCTAGAGATTCTGAGCAGGTGAAGCCCCACCATCTGCAGCCTCACCCGGCAGCTGGTGGGGATTTTCTCCTGTGGAGGGTAGGGGGCACTTTATGTTTTTCTGGGACAGAATGGAGAGGGTTAGAGAGAGATTAAAGTTAAGGTTTTCTAAAAACAAATACCACATTTTTTGGACCATAAGATGCACCTAGGTTTTAGAGGAGGAAAATAGGGAAAAAGATTTTGAAGCAAAAATATAAAATATTTAATAAAATAAATAACATACTAGTTCACCAATGTAAATGTAAACAGAACTCAACAGCAGCATTAACAACCATTATTCCTCCCAAATTTGGGGGAGGGGGAAGGTGCATCTTATAGTCTGAGAAATATAGCTGTGACTTATTTTTGAAGATGTTTGAGATACAGTCTAGGATAAAAGTATAATTAGCTTAATGTTCTAATCTAAAATACGATGTAAGGTTAATAGGGACACAAAATCAAATAACAAACCTTGAAATACAGAAGTACATTTTTTAATGATTTTTAATGGAAACAGCACTGAAAATTTTGGAGCAAAGAGAAGATGGAATAAATCAGTAAATGCCAGCTCTCAGGGCTTAGCACTTTGGAGGGTCTGCCATGTAGAGGAAGAGCAGGGAAGGAAGGGCTGCTGTCCGCACCTGAATCAGTAGTTAAAAGGACGGCATTCTTTCACAAAGAAGGCAACAACCCCACAAAAGCTTGTGTATGTGATTGTTACTACAGTTACTTCTATTATGATGCCATGAGCTTCTAGCGGCAAGAGTTATGTCATCTCTCTGCTCCTAATAACAAAGCCGGGAGGCCTGCTCAGAAGAGGTCCGTAAATAACAGCCACTAGGTGGAATGAAATAGGGGCATCTGTGATGTGTTTTGGGTACCATGTTCGGACACCTAGATGGAGGGATGGTCCTCTTTTCCCTTGGAGCAAAGCCTGCCACTAGGCATTAGTTTAATGATAGCAGAAAACTCCAGGGGTGGAGTTCTGAAGAAGCCGAGGAACCTGAGTAAGATCAGGAAGTTACACAGGGGAGAGGGCACCTGAGTCAGGGTGTGGTGGGGGTGACAGCAGAAGGCGGGCTTCCGTGGCACAGGGACAACTGCAGGTGGCAGGGGTCATCATTCCCATTTCATAGATGGGAAAAAGCAAGATTACAAAGCTGAAGTAGATTGCCCAGGCAAACCGTGGGTTTAAAATTCAGATCTGGTCCTGGCCAGGCGGCCCTATTGGTTGGAGTGCTGTCCCATATGCCAAGAAGTTGAAGGTTCAATCCCCAATCTGGTTTGAGCCCCTGTTGGGGTATGTACGGGAGGCGACCAATCGATGTTTCTCAATCGATGTCTCTGTCTCCCTTCCTTCCTCTTTCTCTAAAATTAATGAACTTAGCCTCAGGTGAAGATAAAAAAAAATTCTGATCTATTTGGTACCCAAATTTCTGCTATCTCCTTTGGGAAAGTCCATTGACGTTTTGGCACCAAAATTCCGTTCTAAAGATCGAGTAGGAGTCACCTGGTTCTGGTCAAGCACTAAATGATGTGCAGTCCAGTGCTCGCTGCAGACACACTGCAGATGGCTCTCTTCCTCAGGCAGAGGACACAGGCTTTCTGGGCACAGGGCAGTGTGTGCAGCAGCCTCCACTGACCAGGGGGACTGCTGAGAGTTCCTGCTGGGACTGCGCGCAGGACTTGTAAGGAGGCATGGAGAGCAAGAGAGACTGAAGGCAGAGCCCTGAGGAGAGGGTTGAGGGGGAGCTTGGCTAGGTGGTTTGTACTTTATTCTTTAGATGGTGAAGGGCATTGACCGTTTCCAACTGGGAAGAGACCCAATCAATCTGTTTGTTTTAGCAAACCCCTCCAGGAGCTGGCAAGAAAGTCTGGAGGCGGGATAACAATCCAAAGGCTGTTAAATAATCCGGATGGAAAAGTCTGCACTCTTGAGATGGGCTGAGTGTGAGAGGAAAGCCAGACAGACTCAGGAGGCAGAACTGACAGGACCTGGATGTGGTTGCTAGAGAGAGGGTAGCATCCAAGGTGGCCTCTCGGAAAAGAACTGTCACGGAGAGAAAGCACAGACACTGTGGGATCAAAGCTTAGCAACGACCGCATCGGCGCACAAAGCCAGCTTCCCTGGGCTGGTGGTTATGTGTTCAGAAATAAAATTACACCCCAAAAAAAAGAAATAAATTATTACTTATAAATAGTAGAGAAAGATGTAGCAATGATGGCCAATAAAGAAAAGACTTGATAACAGAACAGAGTTAAAGTCAGTAGTCCTCATGCCGTATTTAAAAAAATTAATAAAACACATCTTTCTTTCTCACGAGAAACAAATAAATTACTTTTAAGTATCTATATATCTTCTCAATTGGAAAGTAATCTCTAAAAGCAAAAAGTGCTGAGTCTGGACATGGCACCGGCCTGGGCTCCTCACACCGGCCCTGGCTGTGCTGAGGGAACTCGCGTTTTGCTTGCTGGTCTGTGTTGTTGTTTGTTTGTTTGTTTTAAGCAGGCAGGTATGCCACTCGTCAGAGTAAGGAATGGGTGAGAAGAGAATTAAGGACAAGGGAACGGAGAAAGATTAAAGGGGCAAAGGGGGAAGAAAGGGAGAGAGCAACGCATACTATATCGCAAATACATAGCCGGTATAAAAACCATCAGATTTTTTAAAGCGCTAATTTGATTTTGGTGGCGTTTCCTCTTCAAAGGATCAATGTGGGATGGTATCGGTGTGAGCAAGGAGATTCACAAGCGAGTGCTTTGTTCATAGCTAGTGTCAGCAGTAGGGCCAGAGAGTCGTTCTTACCATGTTTCAGATGTAGGCAGCTGTCATTCTGGGACCTGTACCTGCAGAAAATTGTGTCTTTAACAAATTGTTATTGAAGAGGTTTTTGAACATTCCAAATACGTAGTAGCTACAACATCACGTGGACTTGTTCGCTTAACTTTTTATGGTTCTTATACCAGCCATTCTTATCTGTGTAGTCCAAGTGGCCTTACTTTTAATGAAAGAAAAAAGGGAA
Source organism: Anoura caudifer (assembly GCA_004027475.1). Taxonomy (NCBI): domain Eukaryota; kingdom Metazoa; phylum Chordata; class Mammalia; order Chiroptera; family Phyllostomidae; genus Anoura; species Anoura caudifer. Next base: position 309,754 of record PVKU01000431.1, on the reverse strand, counting down.
CTAAATAGGACTTCACTGACTGATGCCTTGAATTAATGGATAGGAAAGATAAACCCTATCATCATGTTTTATATTTTTAAAATAACCTAAACCTCAGAAAAGATTCTCAAGGGGATATAAGGTAGCATATTATTATAGAATCATCATAAAAAAATTTTACTATAGTTATACAAATACAAGAACCGAAGTGTTAATAAAGCAAAGAGAACAAAGACAAAGAAGCAAAAACAAAACAAAACAAAACAACCAGTTAACCAGGATTCCAGGTGATCAACAGGGTGGGGGAAAGGAGTTTTTAGATGTACCTTCACATAGCCACATTGAGAAGAAAGGTCTCTTAAAACATCTTTAAAGAATTTCATGAGGAAAAGCGGAGTTGAAGTATCACAAGTTACAGCTGCAGAATAAAGCAGTGTGTACATAGAGAGATGCAAACTACTTTAAAGGTATGTGTCAGAAGCATGAGCACTGACTGAAAAGCCACGTGGGGCCTACCTGATGTCGATTCCTGTAGTTTCTCTCTCTTCCTCTTCTTCTTCTTACCCTGGAAGAATACAGCACATTATCGTGTTACATCCGTGCTGTGAACACATAGGTGAGCGTGACACAAAAATGTAGGCAGGTGATCAATCAACGGAGGGACAAAGATGCCTCATGTTCATCTCTCTCTCCCTACCCCCCTTCTTTGCCTCCCCCCATCTGTACCTGGGGGAACAGTCAGAAAGCAAGAGAAAGAAAATGAATTCTTATTTCTTTGTGAGCTTTGTCTCATCAGCCTCATATGAACACCAGCAGCACTGGCACCTGGGGGGCCTCACACACGTGCTGGCAGAGGGACGCCCTAGGGAGGTGGCCCCAGGACCGCCTGCGAGGAAAACCCACTTACTGAGGCGGAACTTTCCTTTCTAACCACCACACTTAGCCCTGGCTTACGCTTCTGTTCGAGATAAACTTCCTTACTGTAAGTCCCACCACACAATTAGACGTTCAGAATGTTAATTGAGAACCCTCAGTCCCCATGGCGTAGATGTGATGTGACTGAGGACAGGGGTTAAAGTGTAAGATCAAGCTTGAGAAAACTAAAGGTAATTTCAAAGACGTATTTCTGACAGTTAAGGAGCTTGCTTCCTAAAACAGACACAATAACATAGATACGCATGCAATTTTAAATATATTTCAAAGTCATCTTAATCACAAACTAAAAACTTTAGGTCCCATTATAGTGCTCTAGTTTTCTGTTTTTCATCATAGTTACTTTCCCCTCAAAAAATACTTATAATAGGGCATAGACACAGTACTTATTTGATTTATATGAACAGTAAATGACCAACCTGGATTAGGCTGGTACTTTCAAATAACTGTAACAGAACACAACATATCCAATATCTCTATCTCGTGTCTGCTATAATAATCACTTTAACAAATAACAAATCATAAAACTATAAAATTGTACTGAATATACTATGAATACACATATAAACATATAAAAGCATATGGTTTTATAAGCCTCAATATAGTTTTTCATGTCACATGACCTGCCCATTGCAGCCACAAAGCTTTGGAATGTTGACTGAAACTACCCTTGCACACACTAAGGCAATCAGCAGATGCTAGCGGCCCTGGGAAACAGTGTGTATCAGTAACAACAGGCTTGTCATCAAGACCACTGAAGGTGCTCTGGAGGAGGGGAGCAGACAGGGAGAGCATGCGTCTCACAGGCCTCTGCCATCTCCCTTCCAGATAGAATCACTGTGGTTTTCACGAGGTGTTGTGAGCTTATTTCGTATCTGGAACCAGCTTCCTCACTTTCTCCTCCTACCTTCCATTTGTCCTTTAATATTCATCTCCATCGTCACCTCTTCCAGGAACCTTCTCTGTCTCAACCCACTCTGCCCTCAGGCAGAGCTCACAGCCACCACCTCCCTCTTCCTTGGTGCTGTGCTGGGCTGTGGAGTCCCTCAGCAGGCCTGGGCCTATCAGAGCACCACCGGAGTCAGCACATCTCTGCCACGCAGCTCCTGCCTGGGACGTGTGACTACGGCCTTTGCGAAATAACCTATACTACCAGAAGAGCTAAGTAGTTTGGATATATTAATGCCAACTTATACAAAAAAATTAATGTGCGGCAAACATAAAAATATTTTTCATAAAATTATACCTAAGACTGAGGTTATTAAGCACTAAATTTGAAGACTCTAGCAATATAAATATTTGGCTGGTCTCGCCTAAGAAAACACATGCATTGTTGTTGATTTATGAAAACTTCCATTATAAAAGTTAGGAAGAAATAAACAAATGGGATCTCATCAAAATAAAAAGCTTCTGCATGGCTAAAGAAAACAGTATTAAAATAAAAAGAGAACCAACTGTATGGGAAAACATATTTGCCAATGATACCTCAGACAAGGGTTTAATCTCCAAAATATATAAAGAACTTACATGACTGCACTCTAAGAAGACAAGCAATCCAATTAAAAAATGGGCAAAAGACTTGAACAGACCCTTCTCCAAGGAGGACATACAGAAGATTCAGAAACACATAAAAGATGCTCGATATCACTAGCTATCAGAGAGGTGCAAATTAAAACCACAAAGAGATACCACTTCACACCAGTCAGAATGGCCATCATAAACAAAGCAACAAACAACAAGTGTTGGAGAGGTTGTGGAGAAAAGGGGACCTTAGTACACTGTTGGTGGGATTGCAGACTGGTACAACCAGTATGGAAAGCAGTATGGAATTTTCTAAGAAAACTAAAGATGGACCTGCCTTTTGACCCAGCAATTCCACTGCTAGGATTATATCCTAGGAACCTTGAAACACCAATCCAAAAGAACCTATGCACCCCAATGTTCATAGCAGCACAATTTACAGTAGCCAAGTGTTGGAAGCAACCTAGGTGCCCATCAGTAAATGAGTGGATCAAGAAACTATGGTACATTCACAGAATGGAATTCTATGCAGCAGAAAGAAAGAAGGAGCTCCTACCCTTCACGACAGCATGGATGGAACTGGAGAGCATTATGCTAAGTGAAATAAGCCAGGAGGTGAAAGACAAATACCATATGATCTCACCTTTAATAGGAATCTAATTAACAGAACAAACAAACAAGCATAATATAACCAAAGATACTGAAATTGAGAACAAGAGAGGAGAGGGATAGGAATATCCAGGGAAAAGGGGAAGGGATTAGAGCAACAAGTATGAAAGACACATGGACAAAAGCTGGGGGGGTTGGAAATGGGAGGGAGCTGGGGAGGGCTGGGGCAGCGGGCTGGGATGGGAGTAGAAGACAGAAAACTGTATAAGAACAACAATTAAAATAAAATTTAAAAAAAGTTAGGAAGACAAATTGGACTTATGAAATCTACGATGCCATAGAATAGGGCATTTTCATAGTAAATCACTGAGATATATGCAATATGACCTCAGTGAGGGTCAGGATAACACTCTGACAATAAGTGCTGAAATACAATAAGACTAGTTTAGACTATTCTTATACCGTTATTTAAAGAATATCTTTAGCTAAAGTGCTGTCACTTGATTGACTTCTGTTTGCCTTAGTAATTAACAGGCTTATTTTGACTTATTATAAAAATTGTATGCAACAAAGCTGGGTTTCTCCTGCATTCAAAAGGATCCCAAAATTGAATTATACAAAGTAGAAAGAAAATATAAAGAAATAAATAGAATAAAGAAATATAAAGAATAATTAAAGAAAATATAAAAATTTCTTTAAAACAATCTTGCAAGGTAAATTCCCATGACACTGGCTTTCATTCAAAGTTTCTTTCCATCTCTCCACATGGGAAGAAGAGGAGAGGAAAAGAGGGAGAAAATGTTTCTTTTATCTCTTTTTAAAAGTAAAAACTAACTTCTTTACTTAAGGATCAGAACCAGAAACTTCACTCGAACACGTTCAACAAGCAACGCTAACTCAATCTATACAAATTCACAGCATAGCAAAGCTCTCCCACAGGCCAGGGAAGGAGGGTCCACTCTCCCCTTCAGCCAAACCACATCCAAAAGAGATCCAGGACAGGGTCACAAGAGGATGTTTTTGAAATGCTTTAGGTGGAAAACTGATTCCCGCTTAAAGGACCCGACAAAGGCTCTACCCGGAAGATGTTAATTGTTGCCAAGAGAAGAGAAGCCCAGTTCAGGGGAGAAAACTCTTCAGCTAAAGCAGTCTTCTCAAGAAGGCACTGGAAGGCTGAGCTAGTCTGCTCCAGAAACAGTGCAGCCAGGGAGACCTGGGTGTGACCCGCACCCAAGCTTCCACATGGCCACCGATAAACTCCTTAACCTCCCTGACTCCTCAATTGCCCTTCTCTGTGAAAGACAATAATACTATTTCTGCTACAGGAGTATTATAAGGATTAGAAAATAACACAGAAGGCATTCCAACAGTTCTTCACAACTGGCATACAGGAGTCACTACAACAACTCAGGTAGCCCATGAGCTGCGGCTCGCAAGTGGTGCACAGTCGGACTTGGGCGCCCTGTGTCCCGTGGCAGCCAAGGTTTCTGCTGCCAGTAGTGAGTTCCTCTTTGGAGCACGTTACCAAACACGATGTGTCCCAAAGTCCGGGTGTCTCCTTATGTGGGACAAGTGGCCTCAGACATGCAGTCCCATAGGACTATCTACAGCATGGCCACATGTTAAATTACATATTGATTAATGGTGTCACTCAGGCCTTTATAAAAAAGGGGCCATTTGCTTAAGACAGTCTTAGCTGGCACTTCATCTTGAAGGCTAGTTTCACATGGAAAATGAAAACGATCTTCAAATTTTTTAATTAAAAGCTTAAATAATCAAAATTGTTCCCCTCAATCACATATTATTTATAATATAGTTACATTGAAATATTCTTTGCTGCATTAAGATTACATTAGTAAGACGTTCATACTCTAAAGCAGTAACATAACTGGCAATGTAAATAAAGTACTTAGAGTGCAACTTAAAAAATATAATAATACCTATACCTACTCTGAATGAAATACACAATAGACATCAAAGCACCTCAATACGAAACACACAAAATATTCTCCCCAGTACTGATTAGTCTGCAACAAAGTAGTCACTTGATTACAATGTAAATAAGAACTGTAAAGTAATATATTCCTTTTATAAAGCAATTTGACAATAAGTATCAAAAGCCTTTAAAATATTTATATACTTGAACTCAACAATTCAACTACTGTGAATCTATCCTACAGAAATAATAGTCCTAAATACAGAAAACTGTTATGCCCAGATATGTTCATTGCAGAATTATTTACAATTGTAAAAAAAAAAAAAAAAAGGTGGCAACTTAAATGTCTAAAAGCAGGGAAAATGGTTAATTGTGACATTCACTCAATGAAATATTATACAGCCATTAAGACTGATATATAGAAATACTACACCATAACAAAAAATGCTTATATACAAGAGCATGACACAAAAGGGTATGTACACACACACATTCAAGTAAAAAATAAAAACATAGGCACAGAAAAAATACTGGAAGGTAATGTAATTAGTTATCGCTAATGTTGACTTTAAGATGAGTTATGGGCTTAAAAAAATCTTCACCAACCTTTTAATGATATAGTGGGTTGTTTATTTTTTTTAGGATGGAAGTAAACATAAGGGTTTTTTTTATTTTAAAAGTTTCACTTAAAAAATTCATAGCCAAAAAATAAAAAAAGAAACTGACAGCTCAAAGCTTTTGACATTTGATATACCCATAAAATCTTTATTACAACACCCACTAACTTCCAAAAACAGGATGTAAAATACACTATAAAACATATTTCCCTCATGAAAGTCACAGAAAGAAGGAAGGGGTCGAAGCAGACAGGCGTCGGTACGAAGAGGGCCTTACATAATTGTCTCTTGCAGACCAGCCTGGATACAGCTGCATATGTAGCTGTCTTTCCTTCCGTGCTAATTCATAATATTTAGCCTGCTCTTCACGGGAGAGGGCATGCCACTAAAACACAAAGGGGAGGGAAAAAACAAACAAGAGTAAGCAAAGTAGAAACTAACATGCATTTCATGTTCCAAACATTGAAGAATGAAAATGTTACATGTTTAAACATTGATTTCTAAATGGCAGAAGACCAAGTGCATCAGAAATCCAGTTGGAGTCTGGTGGTGAGTGAGACACTCGAACCTGGGCTTTCTGCTCTGTTTTCTGATGTCGCATGAAACTCATCTCAGAGTACTCAGAGTAAATGATCTGTCCCCCACCCTTTCTCGTCTTCAATACAAATTAAAAAGAACTTTCACTGCTGAACCTCAGTGCCCAGCTTAGCCCTTTTCGTAGTTTGCAGCATATTCTGCTATGGTAGGCTCAGAGCCTTACCACCACTTATTTAGGAAAATATGGTAATTTCTACGTGTCTCCTCCATAAATACATCTTTGCTTTACATGGACACTCTCCCACGCTGCCCTAGGAAGAGCCCGGAAGCTTCATCACTTGATCCTGTCTATAAAGCAAGACAGCAAAAGTTAGTCTGTCTCAGTCTCTCCCCACTCTCCTCACACTTCTGTGAACACTGTCTACAGGACAACACTGATAACATTGCACAGTCACACGCACACTTCATGGTGACTGTTTTTCACTTTCTTCTGATGGAAAGCAAGGAGCGTTGTCTAAGCTGATTGTGCCATCTAGAATTTGAGGCTGTAGTACCTACTTTGGAGAATACAGTGGCTGATACCCTGCAAACTTTCCATTTCCCTTTTATATCACTGATATATATCATACATAGCGAAACAGCTCATGTATGGGTATCCATTTGAGATTTTAGGCACCTTGTATTTGCACATTGCTTTGCATACATTTGCACACAACTTGCCCCAGGCTGCCTACCCCCGCCCAGTAGGCAGTTTTCAACTATTTTCCCTACTTCCTCAGTGCTGGGATCTGTCAACAGAACCTTCCAGGAGAACTGGTTGAGCTTTGAGGGACTCACTGGCCAGCTGCAGGAGTGGACCTGAGCCCGCACATTCGCGCACGTGCACATTCTGCAACCACGCGCTGGATGAGCCCCGGCCTCCAACTCCTGTTCTCCCCAGCTCTCGAGCGTGGAGCTTCCCTCTTCATTCCTTCTGTCCAAGGCTAGGTGAGTCGTTCTCATTCATGTACGCCCTGAATATTGATTTTAATTCCCCTGTTCTTGTTTTTTAAAATGATAACACAAGAAAAAAAAAACAAAGACAGGTGTGGCTGGATTGAGGAAAGGAAGGAGGAATGAGGGAGAGAGGCTGACCAGGGTTCTCCAGGAGGAGGCGCCGTCTAGGTCCTCATGTCGCCCCGGGCCCTGGAGTTTCCATCTCCCTGAGCTTTCCTCGGGCAAACAGAAACACCTGCTGATCTCAAGAGGAGCACGAAAGCACCTTTTGCCCCAGCCTACCCACCACTCCAGCCTCCAGGAGGTCAACTAATTCCATTTCCTTTGAAAGCCCCTTAAAACCCAAGGCCTCTGTGTTGGACAGGGTAATGGTTTATTTTCTCAATTGCTGTAGAAGTGCAGTGTAAAGTTAAGAAGTACAACACACAGCAGGACTTGGCCTGACCCTAAATCAGGTAATATGCTTTTCTTAAAAAAGAGTTGAGGGAGGGGCAGAAGAAAGAAAAAACACCTGGAAAATTACCTGAGACCCAGTTCTTTTCTTTGTACTAGCAGAGCAAACACAGTAAGTCAAACGGAGCCTAGGAAGGAGCATGTCTGGGTCAGCTGTAGAAGTGCAAGCCAGGCAAGAAAAGTTACATGTGCTCTGTCAACCCACAGCTTTCCTAAAGCTGAGAGCCTTGCCTGATGCTGGACACCTTCACAGGGAGAAACAGACAGTGTGATGAAGAGAACAGCCTTGATTGTTCTTTTCTTTCTTTTTTTTTTTTTAGAAAAGACTAATCATTAATGTTTATACACATCTGATATTAAGTAAATGTGACTGGCAGGAGGCAGAGTGTTAACAAAAAGGAAGAAAAAAAGAAGACAAAAAGGAAATAAAGTAACAAAAGAACTCTTACTTTATAAATTTGTTTATTCATTTGACAAGTAATCATGCTACCACAATATAGCAATAGAATTTTATATAATTTATGGCAGCTTTATAACTTGCTAAGAAAACCTAAAATACGTTTTATAAAACTTCTCTCTCACCTTGGCCAGTGTGGCTCAGATGGCTGGAGCATCGTCCAGTACACCAAAGAGTAGTGGTTTAATTTCTGGTTCCGTCCCTGGTCAGGGTGTGTGTGTGTGTGTGAGGCAACCTATGGACGTCTTCCCTCATATGGAAGCTTCTCTCCCTCACATGGATGCTTCTTTCCCTCTCTCTCTTCCTCCCTCCCTTCTCTCTAGAATCAATAAGCATGTCCTTGGGGGATTTTTTTAAAAAAACAACTTATCTTCCAAGATTTGGGAAGTTGGGTCTTCTATCCAAACAATCAGGAATTTTTCAGTTAAAGGAGAAAACAGCTTGATAAAAAGACCTGAGCTAACAAAACTGAGCAAACTGCATGGAGAAGAAAGCAGGCCACCAACTATTTACCTGTCTTTTGCATTGCTTTTAGTTTTCTGATATTGCTAATGCACAAAATCTACTCACAAATAAAAGATCATTTACCAAAGTAAATCAGTAGGTCAAATGGTAGTAAAGTTTTGCACTGAAACAAAAATAAAGTTTCATACACAGTAGAAAGTTGGTCTTTCTTTACAGGAATTTCTGAAACACAATGTACTAAAAATGCCTTTCTATCGCTTTTGCTTACTGAAAAAATTAAGAGCTAATTTTTTAAATTAAATTTCATTGTCAAGATTTTACCAAGTTGTTCAGAAAATACCCACTTAATTTGAAGAAATTTATACAGTTCCAAGATTTAAAAATCCTGAGAATACATTTACAATAAATAGACTTCCTTTAATAGCCTAGAAGGTCTTTTAAAAACTTTATCTTAAAATAAGATCTGTGTTATTGTTTATAACACAAAGAAGAAAACTGATTAATTTGTATGAATGAACATTTCTATTTTAGAGATACGGTAAAGTTGCATAAAAATCAAAAGATTTAATGTTCAGAGGTTGAAGTTTCACTTTTAAGAATTATAATTATCCCAGTGTAAAACTTCATCTTTTTAAAGCCAGGAACTTTAAAGAACTAGCAAGGACTACCCTGCCAGAGGGGAGTCATGAAAGGACAGAAAAGCTGATCTTCATCAAAGATCTCAGAGACCTATAAATAAAAACAGGTGTCCAAATCAAAGACAGAGAGAGACCCCAAATGAGAACCATCCTGTAGGACACATGCTCCGATCTGGGGGTTGTTAAGGGAACTGAGAAAATAGCAATTGTGGGAAACGTGCATTGAAAACAGGAATCATACCTCCATATCATAGCCTTACTTACTCTCTTGAGAAGGAAAAGAATTCCTGCTGGAGGGACAGGGGACCTTTAACTCAAAAAAGGAAGAAAAAAAAGAAAAAAGCTAAGAGTTTTAAACAAGCTGAAATAAGAACTCTTATTAACTCTTTTCCTCTGGTTTCTTCTTTTAAAGGGCCAGGGGAAACAGTCATCAGTCTCTAAGCTTTTAAGGCAGAGTTCTTCAAAGATGATGGGAATCACTCATCTGCTATGATCTAGCTTGGGAAATCATTGTAATTATTGTTATAAGCATTTAAGAATCCACAGGCAGATAGAGTGTTGTACGTAGGGCACCAAAAAGCTATAATCTGTCACCGCACCCTAACCCTGAAACCCTGGTGTCTTGCAGATTGGAAATAGCTGTATTTTTTGCTACCCAACAGGAATCAATAATGCAAGAAAGCCTCCTTCTCTCTGCCTGAAATCTCCTGAATGTTTTCTCTTATGAATGCTGAAATGTATTAGGTTTGTAACACACATGATAAAAATCATCATCAATAACAGCTGAAACATGGGCCTCTGAGTTTCACGAAGGTTGTTAGACCTCCATAAGCGAATGTTCATTTGCAAATCATGAATTTGAGAGGTTGCAAAATGAAATACACAAGTGCGTAATTAAGAAACCATCACATATTTATGTTGAGAATCAGCAACTGTGATGGAGCTTTTCTAAAACTACAATATAACTACAGAGAAAATGTTATTTCAATTAAAAAATTCAATTTTTTTCACCACTCTTCAGATGCGTAACTAAAAACATTTCAATCCTGAGGAAAGTACCTGAAAACACCGACTAGCCTTTTGGCTGGTGGTTGGATTACAAAATCTTAGCATCTATCCTAGTGGCAGCCTAGTGCCTGGTATATAATATGTGCTCACAAAAATATCTTAGGAAGGGTGACAGAAGGGATGAAAGAAAAGGGGCAATCCACAAACCAGCCCAGGTACACTTTAAGAATCAGACAGTGGTTTTTCTAGAACAAAGATTTCTTTGGCTCATATAAATTCTTCCACTTAAAGCTTCTCAGTAACACAGATCTTCTTCTATCGTGGGAAATGCAGCCATACTTGCCAGGGTTCATCCAGAAGCACCCTGGTCAGTCAAGGCCTTTGCGTTGCTCTCTATGCAGGCTTGGGGCTTTCCTGCCTCAGTCTCAGGCACGGGGCTCCACCTGGAGAGTGCTGCCTCTCCCCCTCAGCATTCGGTGAGCCCCCCACTCATGCCTCAGGTCTCAGCTTACTGTTTCCCCAGCCTCCTGCTGTTCTTTCCCATAGAAGCTGTTCTTTATATTCACAGTATAGGTCACAATTTTAATCACACATTTATCAAGTGATTATTACTTGCCTAATATCAGTATCATGTCACAAAACTTTAAACTCCATGAAGATAAGGACTGTATCTATTTTATTCAGCAATTATTACCTAATTGCCTAACTACAGTGCCTGGCACATAAAAGACAATAATGTTGTTTACAGACTGGTAACAGGAAAAGGGGTTATCATTTCCAGGAAGTTTTTTATGTGCCAGGTACAATCTAAGTTGTTTACAATGTTTTACATCATTTAATCCTCCAAAAGATTATCACCCATCCTGTTCTGTTACTCCCCAAAGTGGCTGGTGATTCCCCAAATGCACACTGTGACCACCTGATATGCAAGTATATTTGGGCAGGTTTTAATGAAGCAGCTCCGTAGTTCCCATAAACATTTATTTACCATCCCACTACTTACCCTTCTGCCTAGAATCTGGTTGATAGCTGCACTTTCTTTCAGGGTACACTCAGCCACGACATTGGCTCTCATTTCTTTCATGTATAACATAAAGGCATTCAGAGGCTTCTTAATGTGAGGTCTTTTTGGCTCCTGCTCCTTTCTCTGCTCATGCTGAGGCTTCCTAAAAGGTGGGTGTGGTGGTGTTGCAGGAGGGGTGCGAAGCACGAGGAAGAGACCAGAAGGTGGGGGAGAGAAGCAGAGCATCTGTTTACATCACCAGTCAAATGTGGGCTGGGGCAACCCTCCAGCTCTCCACAAGCCTGAACATCGTCAACTCAGGAGAGCAACTCTTGGTGAGTATCCTTCCTTCCGTTAGCGAAAGCCCTCCTGGGGCTACACAAGTGTTTAACACAAAATGGAAATGGGTGTGTAGAGCTGGTCTATTTAGGGGCTGGGAGGCTGAGCAACTGGGTCACCTGGAAAAAGCTGCCCCATGGTGTAAGTAAATGTCCACTCCTCTTTCAGATGAGGTTCCTTTTTTTTTTTTCCGGGGGGCGGGGGCGGCGGGGAGCGTAAGGAGGCAGTTGAAGAGCTAAGGAAACTTCAGACTCTCTCCTCCAAACGCATGCATGTTGGCTTTGCCTACATTTGCAGGATGTTTGTTTGTTTGGTTGTTTTTTAAGAGAGAGAGGGGAAGGGAGGGAGAGAGAGGGAGGGAGAGAAATACTGATGGATGGGATGGTTGCCTCTTGCACTCACCTGGGACCTGGGACCAAAACCTCAGCCCAAGCATGTGCCCTGACCAAGAAATTGAACCCTTGGCCCTTCAGTTTATGGGACAACACACCCATCAACTGAGCCACCAGCCAGGGTGACATTCGCAGGGATTTTATTGACTATCTCATGTTTCCTGCTACCCTATCTTTCTGTCCCGGTCTGCAAACCCCAGATTAAGAAACTCAATTCCTAAATTCTTCAAGGAATTTAGCCCTTGGCTCATGTACACGGCCAGAGCCTATTCTGGGCAGGCTTGCCCCTTTCCCTTGATTTCTGTGCTTTGAAAGCCTGGAAACAGGGACACTCCTCCTGGGCATGCACTGAACTTTCCTGTCCACTTCAGGGACCGCCACGGGCTCCCAGCCCTCAGAACGAACCCACTGAAATCTGGTAGTGATGGCTATGTGGCTCAAGATACCCAATGCCTGTGCCCTGAACATCACTCTATTTTGGTGAGGTTCCCTTAACCTTTTGAGGTTTGCCTTTCCAATCTCAGAATCACAATCAGCTGGCAGTGAGAATCAAGCCGATTAAAAGTCCTCAGGGGCAGAGCTTTCAAAGCAGAGCTACACTGATTTCCATACTAAAAGAGAGGGAGAAGGTTCAACCACAGTGAAGGAGAAACTCTGTTTAAATCCTCAGTGTCTTCAGGCGCTCCAGGGAGACCACATGCGTACTTACACGTGCATCAGGTCACCGTCAGTGTGGGGGTGCTCCTGTTTGACCTGAGGTGTCACGATAGCGGGGTGAGGGATGCCAGTGGTGTGGGGACCGGGGGGACCAGGAATCATGTGATGGGAAAACCTGAAAGAAGGAAAGAGAAGAAATGATACATGTTAGTGCTGCTGGAGCAAAGGCTGGAAGGAGTTTTGAAGCAATCCACTCACTGCTCGTGGCAGTTGCACATGGGCGCATTAATCATAAATTAGAGCGGGCTGATACTTTCTTTCCTTTCTGTGTTCAGGTGGAAAACATTTATAATTATTGCTGGTATAAAAACTTTTTTCCCCCCAAACTAATAGTAGAATCTGGCATTTTTCCTGGGACGCTCTAGGCCAGAGGATAAAAGAAAAAAAATTGAATCACTTTTCTTGCAAAGCAGTTTTCAGGTAATTTCAGTAATAACAATTATATTGGAAATATAACACTGTATTAAGATTTAGCTTTTGAAAGATTTTTAAAATTAAAGCTAAAGAAATTACATTTAAAAACCTCTGCCTATATTCCCAGTGAAACCATCACTTTAAGAGGCTTCTCATATTGTTGGCTTCTTTACTAATATTAGGAGAGAACAATTGAGAAAATAAGGGACAGGAAGATATTTTTCCAGTCCCCAATTTAATAAGGTTGCCCTTAACATCACCCCAAGTAATTTTCTACAGAGAATGTTTGAGAGATCTAGCCTCATGGAAAACTGATAACAAAATTAAGGGAAGGGTTTAATCAAAGGGAAGAATACGTACAGTTCTACATCAAGGTAAAAACTACACTCGCTGAACAAAGGCTTTTTCCTAAATGTGCTTGCAGAGCATAAAAAAAATAATCTCAAAATATCCACCACCATCCAACACAAAGGAGGGAAACTGCCATGCAAGAAAAATAAAATAAATAAAGACTACTTTCAACAAGAGCTTTGGATAAATTTGGTTATGCTTCAGAACTCTTTGCTTTTCAAACTGTTTTAAAGTAAACATTTAATTCAGCAAGAACAACATTCTCAGATCTTTCATCACAGCCTGTACAATTTATTCCTTCATCTGGGAAGGACGGAAGGACTGCTTGGCTATGTAATATTTTGGAAACAAATTTTAAAAAATTAAGGTGGCATGGTAAAAATACAAATATTTCATCAGATAATAATCCTTTGCTAAATGCACCATTTGCAAAAATGCTTGATGCCTGTGAGAAACTCCTGTCATCAGATGGTTCTCACAATGTTGAAAACTGTAAAAATATATTTTAGGGGGAGGATATTAATTTCATCCCCTTCCACCTGGCTAGATTTACAATTTACTAAACACACAATGTTTGTTTTTTTTAATCTGAAATTCACCACAGAAACTGTGAATTTCATACCTGCATAAAAAGCGAAGATTCACGACCAGTTAGTTACTAACCCAAAAGTTTGACTCTGGCACAATAACGCTAGATCCCTTGAAAAAGCAACATCAAACACACAGATGATACACCGCAAATGTGTGTATGTCAAGCACAGGGCACAGAAGCCATCCTTTCCAGAAGCAAGCATTACACAGAGCAGGGTGGCGGCAGACCTCACAGAGCTTCGCCGGCACTGTGCCCCCACAGGGCCTGATTCACACACTAGGACACAACCCCGTAAGGCCTGATGGCCCATAAGCACCATTCTTTCTCTTCCAACGGCCTTGGTCCAGGAAGGCTCTAGACTAACGGGGCATTTTCAAACACTGTCATGTTAAACCGATACAACTTTCCTCAAAGAAAGTAAATGGTAGAAATCAGACCACACCAGTCTTTACCCTTCCCTTTCCCACATCCCCAGCATATTTTTAATAACAATCTCTTATGATGTCCACTTTGGGGATGTGTCACATCCTGCAGCCTGTGAAGTCTTCTGGAGGCACAGTTGCCCCTGTGGCTGAGTCCATCCCCCCAGTGGGTGTGGCTGGTGCTTGGTGTGGGGGCGCAGAGTGTGGCTCCTACCCAGGAATCTCTACAACACCTAGTGTGGGAGCCAGGCACACTGCGCAGACAGACACGTGGCTGAGCTACGCACCCTCCTAGCCGACCGAGAGGCAAGCAGAGGCGCACAGATGCAAGCGCAGGAAGAGCAACTTGTTCTGGGTGCCCAGTTTCCACCTCCACCTACCTGGACATGGAAGTGTCGACTGACAGTGAGGATGGGTAGGGTTGCCTGAATCCTCCCGTGATGGGATATACAGGCTGACCTTGCCTGAGGTCACAGAAGAAAGGAACCCATCAATGACAAAACATGAGTTACCAACCAGCAGTAAGAATTTGATGAGGGGAGAAAGGTGAGGTATTCAAATAGAATTTTTGGAATTATCACCGACCACAGCATTTCTTCAGTTATCCAATTGCCTCCTTTCCTTACCCTCCACCCAATCAAAGTATCGTTGGCCTTGAAGAAAATCTCCAACCCTCAACTTTAAAAACAAACCAGTTCATGAATTACCCATATCCCCTCCCCTCTTCCAACCCCATGGATGCTTTGAACAAAGTAGGCATGTAACAAATGTTTATTAACTATAACAGAACCCTGAGAATGGTGAAATATTCCTTTCAGAGAAGGTTAGTGGGTTCTTTATCAAAATCTTTGAGAATTTCAGGAAAAAGAAGAAAGAAGGAAATAAAACCTCATATTTATATAAGACTGAACAAATATTTTAAAAACACTGCTTCTCCGCACCCCCATATCCCCATGTTAGAGTCAAAAAATAAGAGATGAACTCATTGGAATAATTTCCTCTCCACTCTGAGAAGTCCATCTCCCCTGTTTCCCACATCTCACATTTTTCATTGTAACATCCCTATTTCCCCCTGCTACCAACACTGCTAACACAGGATTATCGCCCTAAGGAACTAATAGTGTCAGACAGAATGATTGGCGTAGGACCGAAAATGTACGCACAATCAATTAATTCAAACGGTTATTGACTAAGAGATCTAATACTAAAGAGAGTGAGGTGAAATTTCCGTGGCAGGATGACCCCTTCTCGCTGAAGAAGAGATACTGTAAGGATGTCAAGGCAGAGAGCTTGGGGCGATGACCTGGGGCCTGAAGGGGCAGAGAGTTGGCTAAAGAGAGAAAGCTCTGCCCCAGTCTTTCCACAGAGTGAGCACTGGGGAGGGGGGAATGGAGAAGGGGCGGGAGTGGGAACACGGGAAGGTGTGTGCTCACAATAAAATTATAAAGATAGGCTACCCTACAGAAAATGATTCTTTCTTCCTAAGATCTATTTCCTTTCCCTTACCTTTATAATTTAGAAAACTTTAAAGGCAACAGTTAAGAATTTTTTAGAATGAACAAAGAGCAATAGGATTCTGAGGGGGGGGGGGAAGCCCAAACATTAGTTTATTACTTCTCTGAACTTAAGCTGGAGCTTACATCATTAAAATTCAAAAGACGCTTTTGTTATATTAAAATTTCTATTTCTATGTCATTTACATCACTTGCCATTTATAAGCAAAGATAGTACATACTTGTAGATATTCAATGTGTCTCAGTTTCTTTCAAAAATATAAGTTTTCATAAATAAAACAGAAAAGAAAAACCACACTGAGCACTTGGTACAGGCATAGCAAATGCCCAAAGCCACAAATTGAATCCATACAACTATAAGCTTCAAAGCAAATGCTACAGTCATTTTCTACACATATAAGCAAACGGATTCAATCCATTTCAAAGTCTGTGTGTTTTTTAATCTTCTAAATTGAAATGAAATAAAGTTGCCACCTTGCTCGTTGTTGTAAAATTTCCTCAAGTCCACAAGTGTTATCATTCATAAAGCTAGTTTCCATAAGTGGGAAGTAGAACATGTGTTGGAGTAACTGGCTGGAGTTTGCAGGCAGGGTCTTACCAGCCAAGAGGTGGGGTAATCTGTCCAACACCGCCCGGAGACAGTGGGTAGAAGGTGGGGATCTCAGGAGCAGGAGGGTGTCTGGACATGCCTGTTAAAAAGAATGGAGAGGCAGAGTGTTCAGAGTCACGGGACGTTTGACTCTGACAGCAACGGAAAGGCAACAAAATGCTTTATGCCATACTTCTTATGGTCTAGAATGAAACAACATTTATTCATCAGATCTGTTTAACAGAAGTCAGTTTGCTACCTTTTCAAATTTCAACATTTGAGAAAACAGGTTTTAAAATAGTACATCTTGAGGAATTCCTGGAAGAGTAAATATGCTGCTAATAAAAGCCATCAAAATAAGACATTTAAATTATTTAGTTTACCCACATTATTGCATCTGGTTAAGAAAACAGTAGGCCCTTGTTTCTGTGCAGAACGGAAGTGAGAGCCCTTCCTAAGTAGACAGCCTGCCATGGGCTCAAGGATTAGGTAAATTGCCACTCTCATATTTGTGTTGGCTCCCTTATGGACACGCGGATTTGGGAAATGTGACGCCTCAGAGAATCAAAGATTAATTAGGAATCATCTTCAGCCCCATAATGGTCACACTTGATATGATTCATTTGGTCTCTGCCACTTCAGCTCCAACAAAGCTCTTCATCAAGTTGAGTCCTCTGCGCTCCAAGGTCAAGCTGTTCTGGATTAGTTGTATTCCACAGACAATGAGAGAGCCACCAAATTGTTTCTTGAGCTCACATTCCCTGGAGTACACTCTCCTCGAACTGTCAAAACCACCTAAAGATTATACTTAATCCTTGTCCCAAATGATATCCCTTTGTTTGTATCTTACCTTGGGTACAGAAAAGAAGGGGTACGACACATGTATAAAAATGAACAATATTAGCACTTAGATTCAATGTATTTGGGGAAATGGGAGTGATTCTGAATAGAAAAAAGCTACAATAGCTTCCTTATGCAGCTACTCTGACTTTGTAAGGACATTTCCATATAGAAACATACATTTGTAGTTGAGGACTTAGAAGATATGTTCAGTGGTTATAAATATATTGATTGGCCAGTATGTGGAATTGGGTGAGCACATGGAAGATGCTCTTTCTGTATTCTGCTTTTCTACTGTTCAAATTGGTTATGAGTTTCATTTGAATCTTAAAAGATATGGAAGGCCTTAAACATATGGGAATGACTTAAGAAATGTTGCCTTTGAAGTTGATATTTATTTGACTTTGAAGTTAGGACAATCTATTTCTCAACTGTAGAAAGTAGGTAAGATGAAGAAAGGTCTTTAATCTCTCCCTCAGTAGAGAGTTTACATGTTTTTACATGATCATCTTATATTTTGCTGTTTTTAAAAGAATGTTTTCCAAATCTCCTTTTTTCAGCTAGATGTACTGCTTCTTTTGGTCACAACAGACCCCACATTTCATACTCTGGACTTTTTGGGGGAGTCTGGGCAGGTCTGAGCAGCAGGGGTGACCCTAAGGGAGCCTACAGTGGCATTCACCACCTATCGTGGTCACTGAGGGCTTTCCCAGCGGGCCAGCACCCTCACCTGAGATTCCGATGCCTCAGACCTCAGGGTCTGCAGGGGGATCAGTCAGTTTTGAGAATAAAAACCAGACCAGCTGAGGAGGACTTTGGAAACTTAGTGAAAATACGAACTTGAAAGTCATGGTTAGAGGTGAGAGGCTACCTGAACTGTCTCCTTTAACCCCTCTGCTGGGAGGTGTAGTGACTGGTGGGGTACAGAGTTTGTCCTGAGCTCTCGGCACTAAGACACAGGCAATTGACTTGCTTCAATCACATGCCTCTAAGCAGATAAGCTTAAAACTTTGCTCCCCATGTTATTCCCTGTTCTGAACATGCTTAGAACACATCAGTGACTCTGTGTAGGAGTGACTCAGCAGAACAAAGTACATAAATTAGTTGGATTTACTCTTACTGTTCTGAAGAAGGAAGGAGAAAACTAACATTTACTTAGCACCTGCTACATGCTACTTCCTATTTTAGTAAATTAATTTGACTGTTTCTACTAAAATTGTGCTCATATTTCAAATATCCCTTTCCCATGGAATGCTAACTTTTATAGCTCTGAGAAATCTCTTTCTTCTTTGCATCTATAAGATTTTATTTGTACTTTTAACATGGTAATAAAGATGTTCTTCATTTTGTTTTATCATTAGTTTGTGCAAAGGATTTCCTGCATGAGTTTAAATACTGCTTGAAAAAAGAAACCATGTTTTACCAGTCAATCCATCAAACCATGGTTGTCTCCACAGAAGGTTCTCAATAAATACTGCTGAATGACTGAACAAATGAATGAGTGAAAAAAAAAAACAACAACTGTTTAAACAGACTCATTCCCCATGCTGGGTCAGCATCATCAACCACTTTGCAGGTACATATAAGTACATGATGGGGCTTTGGTCATTACATGAGCTGAAAATGGATCTGTGTTTTCTAAACAGCTTATTGTTGTTTTAAGATACTCTTTAAGATTCCTACAAGTATGCGACCCCACCAACTCTGTTGTGGAGTAGAAATGCATCTACTAAAGATACATTTACCATCACTCATTTAACTGGTATTTATTGAACACTTACTATGTGCTGTAGGCTATACACAGCATAACCTTAAAATTTTTTAATCTTTTATAAGTAACTGGTAAATAAAGATAAAATGATTTTGGAGTCAGACTGTATGGTTATATCAATTTTGCCACTCAACTACCTATCTTTGAAGAAGTTGTTATTATTCCATAATATCAGAATAAAAATGGAATAGGGGTTGTTGTGAAGAATAAATGCATTAATATATGTAATACAGAAAAGTGCTCGGTACACAGTATAAATGATATGTCTTTGTTGTTATTTATCAGGATACAATGAAGAGTACAAAGATATAAATAGGCATCTAACGCCAGTATTTCCTAAAAGCTCTTTCCTTTTACCATTTACCGAAAGCTCTCTTCCATTTTTACCAGACATAATGAAATGATTGGCATTATCTTCCTTTTCTTTTTCTACACCTACAACCCTCCTCCCCGCACCAACACCCTGAGGGAAAGGTAAAAACTAATGTGCTTCCTAATGGAGCATTAATCTAAAGTCATGTTCTTACAAATGCAAATGGTTTCTGCTGACAAACAGTTTATATTTACTGGATGGTTATATCTAGCATCAGAGTATGAGCATGCCATTCTTTTTTTTTTTTTTTTTTTTTAAATAAAGCTAACCAGCCCCCTGGGACCTGTGAGATCGGTGACTCTGGTCTCAGTACTGTGTTCTAACCAGCTGTGCTACGTGATAAAGCCAAAGGGCAGACTGAGGGGGCAAAGGAGTGAGAGCAAGAAACCTGGTATGCTTTTTCACTGTATTTTTTTTTTTCGGTGATGAATGTACTCAAATGGAAAAATATAAATTCAAAATCATGTAAATTTGCTCTTTTCAAATCAAAGTTTGCATATCCTGAGATACATGGCGATGAGACACATAAAGTCCAGGTCAAAAAGCAATTCAAAAGAGCTTTACATTAGAAGCTACACAAAGAGTGTATGGAGTAGAACACAAAAACAACACAAATTTTTAGGATGAAATAAAGTCTTCAAAGGAACTGTAAACAGACAACTTTTGGTCATACCCACTGGGCCTTCTCAAGTTCTGGAGAGCTCATTAAAAAAAAAAAGTTTTGAGAAGCAATGCTATAATTACAACCGGTAAGGCAAAACAAGGTAAGGTAGCAGGAAGTGATGGAAACGGAAGATAAGATAGAATTAGTAGCTCGTCACGAACTTATCTTTTTTAAAAAAATGGAGCTGTCTTAGAATTCTTAAGAGAAAAACTACTAAACCAATACATTATTTTTTTTAAATAAGTTCATTTTGAAGTGCTTAGAACAGGGCCTAGGACAGAGAAAGCACCATATAACTTAAACAAATAAATAGTTAAACACTTAATAAAATATACTGTTGGGTTCTCTTTGTTAATAGCCTGAGTTTCTACATCTACTTTAAACTGTCGCCCACACCTCCGCAGTTCCCAGGTGTGCATCTCTAGCGAGCCTCTGGGACTGGGGCATTCAAATCGCCCGCCTCGTGTTTCCCTCCCAAGATCTCAAACTCACCAGGACAAAGGTCGCAGTCGTGGCCTCCCTCTCAAACTTGGCCTTCTTCCTAAAATGCCTTAGTTCCCATTCTCACCATAAATCCCCAGACCTGTCTTTGATGTTTCTTATTCTTTAGAGGTCCCCGGTAAAGGAAGTAAGGAACCAGAGATGAGGACTAAAGCAGAGGCAAATCTGCAAACCTCTGCAGAGGTGATTCTTACCTTTTCTATATGAAGGTACTTGGGCTCCACTCAAGTCGAAGTCCAACAGTAACAAGGTCCTCAAATAAGTTGCGTATGTCAACCAGGGAGGGAAATGAGGTGATTCGTCTTTAACCGAAAACACCCAGCCTCTGAACTCCACTCTTTTTTTTACAAACTTAATACATTTTATTATCCACTTCAGATCAAAATGGTGAGGTGCTGTCTATTCTCTGCCTTCATTTGGTTTTATCAGATCTTTTATTTATTTCTCTCTCTCTCTTTTCAAGTACAGTTGGCATTCAACATTGTATTAGTTTCAGGTATGCAGGATTTTTTATTTCAAACTCCTAAGAACTCCCTTGAGGTCTAAGTGCATTACGCACATGGAGAGAAGACAGGCCACCCTGGGAATCAGCCCGTCCTCGGTGTGCTCTCAGTGCATGGCGGCAGCAGGCCGGGAGGGCCTGGCCCTGTGTCCCACAGCCACCACCGCACCCCTCGGGGTTCCAGCTTTTCAGACCTCTGTTCTGTGTGTTTCTCTGAAAGTGATACAGAAGTGGAGCTTGCAAACGGTGTAGAGAAGTCAGATTCATGTTATGGTTTTATACTTTGTCACTTATATCTAAGTTGGTGCTGGTAGGTAACAAAACGAGGATAAAAGCTAACACAGATATAATTGAAAACAAAATAAATCAGTAAAGCATCAAAAAGGTAACATTTGAAAGTAAAAATCTCCTATTTTGTCCCTTCTCTAACATTTCTTTTAACACTACCATCAACACCTAGTACATGCGGAAGTAATGAGTAACTGCAGGGGCCACCCACCCAGGACTGAATTTCCAGTGTATTTGTATAACTGAATTGGATTATATTGTGGATCCTAGATTTCAGAGCTGTCACTTTGAAAATAACCCTTCTAGGTTTTTTGTTTTATTTTTTTAAGCCCTGAAACATAAAAGAAGCAACAACAAATTCTTATAATTTATTACAAATTGCTATCAAATAAATTATTCTTGTCGCCTACAAATGTATTTGGGTCCACGCAGGGACATGGAGCGAAGGCACCTGCAAGGTCCCTTGGACTCACGAGGCATGGCTCCTCCTTAACTGAGAAAGGCCCAGGAGGGCAGGGCTCTCACCTTGTTTGGAATTGACATCTGACGCAATGTGTGACGGCTGTGATCCTGGAGAAAAGTGCTCGTCGCTGTAAGTGATGAGGGGGGTGAGAGGATGAACCGCATGGGATGGCTGCACCACGGGCACTTTATTTGACTGCAAAGTAACCACAGGTCAACAGTTAATAATGGATGCCCAGCTCCTGTCTCCTCTCCCAAAGAAAAAGCCACGTAATCACAGTAACTGTGCATTAGCATAATCCATGAATCTTCTCTTGACCTGGACAACTGAAATCATCTGCAATACTCATCTAGAACTTCAGAATATGTCCACGTTAAAAACTCCTCAAGCGTTTGAATATCCCATCAGAGGACTATCTGTTATTTAATCAGTTCCCCTTTGGAGATTTAGGTTGATTACTCTTATTCCATATGACATGAATCTCTGTATATACATATTTGCATTCCCTTTTAAAGTATTTCTTCAAGTTGAGTTCAACGAAAAGTTATTGGAGCAAAAGTTATGAATGTTTTAGAAGCTCTTTACTCATTACACACATCCGGCAATAAAAATGCACTCAATAAATCATTCAATAAACAAATAAATGAATAAATATTGCCAATTTGAAGGGCAAATTTTTAAAAAACCCAATAAATATAAATATGCGGTATTAATATCCCCTTAGTTTACAGAACGCACACTTCTACAATTGTGCATTTCTAAGAACCATGATATAGTATTTTCAATGTTTTATAGCTTTGTGAATCAAAGCTGACCATCCGTTATGCCTTGCTCAGTTCACCTAGTTTCGAGAAGTCTTAATTGATAAAAGGGAATTTCCAATCTTGAGTTTAAATGCATAATACGAAATACAGCTTGTAAAAACATTTTAAATTGTTAACATCTTATGTATTTTAACATATTTTATCTTACATTTATTTAAAAATAATGTTATTTAAATTGGAAGTCTAAAGCTATATAACAATACTTTTGAAGATACAGGTTATTTATCTGGACTTCATCAATTTGAAATCTGGGATTCTTTTGTCTGGTTAAAGTTGAATCCCCTGCTCCCTACCCCCAAGAAAGTGGTTACTAAGCAAATCAGTAATATAAACAAGAGTCAGTTTAACCTAATTAAGGACACA
Source organism: Anoura caudifer (assembly GCA_004027475.1). Classification (NCBI taxonomy): domain Eukaryota; kingdom Metazoa; phylum Chordata; class Mammalia; order Chiroptera; family Phyllostomidae; genus Anoura; species Anoura caudifer. The sequence continues at coordinate 286,683 of PVKU01000431.1, read as the reverse complement.
GTTTTTTATGAAAAACTCTACACCTCCTCCCCTGCAAAAGAAAGTAAATTCAATACAATAAAATACACACAAAATATATTTGTTTTAAACACATACACCAATTAAAGCAGTATCACAAAGTTCTCCATTTATAAACACTATAGTAATGAGTAATTGTGAATTTAGGAGAAACAGGATATAATGAATTTTGAATATTCATTAATTCACTACATCAGACATGCCTTCACCATAGTGTGAATTAATGAGGTTTTTATTGTACTATAAACTAAAATGCATATGAAATCTCTCTCTCCAGGAGCAAATATCTGTATTTAAACATTTGAGGAAATGCCTGAAAACTGCAGTACACAGTAAAAACCCCTTACAATCCAGGTCCGTGTGTGCACGGTGAGGGCCCGCAACATAGTTTTGTATTTGATGTTTTTTTACAAATTAAGTGTAAGAGGTATGTGGCTCCAACAAGGGGGTCTACCCTCAGGAAAATTAGGAATAATTATCCTAGTAACACTTATTCTCTTTACAGCTAGTAACAGTAATTCTCTATACTCTATCATTACAACCTCCACCCAAAAGAAACATGGGGGAAAAAAAAGCAAGGGGAGAAAATCATCCCTTTTTAGACAATGATATAATTTCCATACTAGATTTTCCCTATTTTATAATTACATCTCCTCTCTAATGGCAGAACTTGCATAGCTCATATTGCCCTTGGCATTTATTAAATAGAGCACCATTATCAAAGCCACACGCCTTTTTTCTATATACCTCAGCACAGACATCTATGCATATAAATGTGTAAAAGGTTAAAAAAAATGTTTCACTGCTTTTCAAGTGTTAATGATGCAGTCTGCCAGATACACAGATGAGCTTCTTAAATACAAGGAATTTAGAATGCTGGAGGAGGTAGGAGCTGGTGGGAGGGTGGGTGCAGGGATAGAAGGATATTGTTACAAACCCTTTTTGAAATGGAAACAAAAATCTCAACACCCAAGTACTAACATGAATATATTTCAACTATACTTTAGAGTAACAGCTTTGATTTTTATTTCAAAAGTCTCGTAAGAAATATAATTGCCAAACAATCCACAAAGATATCTTCTTAGGGCAGTTATAAAGAATAAGCATTGCAGAAATTTTCTGAAAATATATATATATGAACATATATTTTTTCATGCCTTTCTTATTTCCAGAGCACCATCTTAAGGAAGTTGCATTAGCAGGCAGCATCTTCTTAATGTCTGACCTATCCCTCCAGTCATATAGCTCAGAATCTGGTGCCATGAATTTTTGCTAAATTATGCTATCCTTGCTCTCCCCTCTTAATTTTACGGTTTTCAACACAGATTTGCTTTCCTGTGGAAAGGAGATAAGAAGCCAAGGATTTTTAATTTAAGCTCTGGCCTTGTCTTATATTTTGCAAGATGGATAGCCTACTAGTAGTGTGTTAAAGCCAACAAAGATTATGTCCATTTTTGTGGCCAAATAATAAAAGCAATATGAAATCTCAATAATATGTGTGAATGCAATTCTAAGGTTTATATTTGGCTCCCGCCAACCACCTCCTCTACACATATAAACAGAACCAACCCACACCCCCCATCGCCATCATGGCCAAATATCCTCAGCCCTTCGCTGTGGGCTGCCCCTGACCGCACGAGGTTCTGTCCTTTGACACTAATGCACATCTAAGGCAAGAGCCAGGCACTGCCACTTGGAGCAAGTTTTAAGACAGACAATATAACCATTTCTAATTCTAGTCCTCAGATCTCCAAATAACAATGTGGTGGATCTTGGGGGGGGGGCAAAGGAGTGGGAGGAGGAATAACCAAGTGACTACGCAGTCTTTACAGACAAATTTATGTAAGTACATTATAATATATGGTTATGCATGTGTGTGTGGGCCTACGTGTATATTTATGCACCTAAAATGTGCCAAACACTCTTTTAGCACTGATGGGTGACACAGACATGGTCGCTATTTTCATGCACCTTCCTTTCTAGGGGCCTAGAAGTGGTGGTGGTGGGGTATTGGAGATAAGGAACAGCTATGCAAACACAAAACGACAACAAGCAAAATCTGAGAGGGTGACACAAGAACACGGTTGAAAAAAGAAACCTGGTGATATGAGAGACAATGTAGAGCTAATTACATGCCTTAGTGTCACATTAATGCTATAAGAAACCAACATTTCAAATAGTCTAAGATCCTTATTTTCTAAAACAGGAAGCAGAGGTCACCAGGGAATGGCTGATCAAGCCACTACTGCTTTCAGCACTTAAAACAACACAGGGCTGCTCACACACAGCTCCAATAGCACAGGGTCGCTGCGAGTGCAATGCGGGTGGAAATCCCTGAGTCAATATAGGGGACCAAGTAGTAGAGAAATTCCATCTTTTTAGCTCCTGCTCTGTGCACCTAGGACCTCACTTAATAAAACCCAAGTCTCCAGACTCCCACTCTGGGGCTTTTCCCACTCCATGTCTCCTGGTAAGTGGGGGAGAGTAAACATTGTTTTGATCCTTTTTCATTCATGTGTTCATTCATGTGTACAGTCAGGTAAGTTTTAGCTTCCGGTGGAGAAGCATCAGGAATTCCCAATGTTTGTCCTTTGTTTCCTTTGCCTGGGGTAACAGTGTGCACAATTACTCCACCTTTATGAGATTTCCAGGAGCCTTGTGTCATCCAGAAAACTCCAATGCTGCTGAAGAGGTGCAGGAACTTAGGTCTGAGCTCACAAGACAGTAAGTGGCTGAGTCAGGCCACGGACCCCGATCTTTTGATTCCAACAATACTGCACATTCTGTACCCTCAGGCAGAAGATCGGTCAGGTGTGCAAAGGAAAAATCCAAAGATGGAAAGAGTGGGTACCGGGAAAGTGGTGTAAAATATAAAGGGTGGGCTCTAGAAGACAGCTCTCCCACCTACACTCAGCACCCACACATTCAGTAAGAAACCTGCAAGCCTTTTTCAAACTTGAACCCCCCCCATCAGGCCATCCTACCCACAAAGCACATCATTATTAGAGCAACTAGTACTTACCAAGCACTTTAGAGTACCTTTGAGGCAGGTAAACCAAGGCATGGAAAAGTTAAACAACTTTCCCAAGGGTGTAGAGCGAGTAAATGGCAAACCCAGGACTCACACAGAAAGTCTGGTTCTAGAGGCCACATTCATTACCAGCACACCATGCGGCCTCCCTGAATAGCCAAGTTCATAAAACCTTGGATACTGAGTCAACCATCTGGGTCATACCCAACAGGATGTGCATCCATGAAATGGCTGTGTGGTCTCTGTCCCGAGCACAAGAACCATCTCAGACAAAGAGGCACCTCGGTGGAAGCAGTTAGACCTGCAGAGACTCGACTGCCACCTTTCTCCCCATGTCTGGCAAGCACTCCCGGAAGCCTGAGTGGCTGCCACCCAGGCTGCTTCCCACAGGTATGGACCCCTGTAGCATCACAGTTCCCAAACAGCCACACCTCTTGCTGACACATCATGGGTGCCCCTTGGGGATCCTGAGAGTCCCCCTCACAGCAACATTCCCAGAAATGACCCACTGCCCCACTGGTGGTAACTCAAGCTGTCATGAAAGCTGTCAGCCTCTGAGGATGAGGTTCTGGAAGGACTAAAAAGCGGCTCAGCTCCCTCCTGGCTAAGGCGTGGGCCTATTGTGCTCCATGGAGGGAGCAACCTGCTGGCCTGGTAGCTGGTCCCCAACCTGCACATCTCCAGATTTCAATTCAACCCGCAGCACAGGGTCCAATTGTGCAGGAAGGACCTGAGTTCCATTATCAATTGGCTGTGCATTTTATCAATAATCCTCCTGGTAATAGCTGAATCCAGCAAAATTTTAGCACTCCACCAACTTAGCCAGGAGATTTCATCTGGCTTCAATCGTTACAGTGGCGTTTAACTTTTTATTGAACTCTTAGGAAGTCTGGTACTCATGAAGTACAATAGAAGCTGTATAATGTCATCATGTGCCTTCCCTCCTTCTATGAGAGTCAGGGCATCTTAATCCTTCCCACAAAGGGAAGCAGATTTGATTTGCTCCAAAAGGAGAACAAAGTCCTTGCATCAACCAAACCTCAAAAGTGACATTTAGTATTGGACACCTTTCCTAAGACCCACCAAAGCTAAACACCTGATTCAGGTCTGATGTGGCTTTCGAACAGAAGACTGCTACTGTTTGTGATGCAATTGCTCTTTTCAGACCATGATGAGGCCCCAGGCTCGGCAGGCTTTCCTGAGCAGTATTCACTGGTAAAGTTGTAAGGGACAAACAGTCATGAGCCCAACTCTGGAGGCAAAGGTGTCCCATCATTGGATACCTGGTATGTTTTCCTAAGAGGGGAAGGCACATGTCACAGGGAAAGGAATTAATATGAATTGGACACCCAGCAAGTACCTATGGTTATGGCCATGCCTTAACATTCTCTGGCACTGGTCCACATAAGTGGGCAGTATCACTCTACTTATAGGTGAGAAGGCCGAGTCTTTCTGGACACACAACTCAGTAATAATTAGTCGACAGGACTGTGCTGGCATTGTCTGATACTAAGTCCATGCTCTTCCAGCCCCACGCTGCTCACCACTCAGCATCTTTCTCCACTTCTGTTCCAAACCACCCTGCCAGGCAAGTGTGTCCTGCCATGGGCTCAACAGCCAGGCAGCGTCTGGACAGAACAACTGACAACTTGGGGAAACCTGATGTCACTAGCAGGAGTACAAACAGACTGCTGGAAGAGCTGCTAAAAAGAAGAGGTGTAGACCACCCATGGTTTTCCCAGTTCTCTATAAAGTGATGCTTTCCATATATTGCCTCATTTGATCCTGAAATCACCCCCCCCAAGTTAGGTGTTAAGATTTCTCTGTCACAGAGAAGAAAACCAAGGTTCTGAGACAGGAAGTAATTTATACAAGATTATACAGGATGTTAAGTAGCAGCAGCAGGATTTGACTCAAGCTGGTGGCACTGGAGTTTACAGCTTGTTTTCTACAGAATTAAAAAAGACCGTCCTGGCATCCTCTGATTGGTAAGTGGAAGAGGTGAATAATAACACAGTTTAAAATTCAAGTGCATGGGGGACTGGAGGCAGAGAGTTCGAATCCCAAACATGTAAATGCCACTTAGTTTCTAAGCTCAGGTAATTCACTTAATTTTCAGAATCTCAGTTTCATACACAAAATGGGTGAAATAATATCTCACAGGGTTAAGGTGAGGACTAATGAGTGATGCAAACAAAACCTCTAACTCAGGTCCTGGAACACAATGTATGCTCAATAAATACTTGTGGAATAGATAAAAGAAAGACAAAAACGGGCCAATAAATAAATTACTCTGCTCCCCCAAATTTCAATCACTCATCTCTAAGATACAGTAAGTTTTAGATTCAGAACTATGCTTTCTTTCAGGTGAATTGCCCACCAGACTCTGCCTTCCTTAATCTGCCAACATTACTTCTAGTTGAAAGTGTCTGTGATCTCAACAACTTCCTCTCGTTGCTGCTCATGGAAATCCCTCCTACCCTTCAGGATTCCTCATACGTGGCACCTCCGGCTTGAAGCCTTAACCATGCAGAAAGTTCTGGTTTAGAACTTGCTATGCATTCATATGCACATAGGTTTTCTATGTGCTTGCTTAATTTCTCCTATTAGATTATAATTTAATAGATAAGACCATCTGTTTCATCATTTGAAAAATCTCTTATAGCAGCCGTTCTCAGACCTTTTCAGGACACCTTAACACTCTTAAAAATCATTGAGGATCTCAATGAGCTTTTGTTTGTGTTGGTTTATTTATAAATACTTATAATATTAGAGATTAAAATGAGAAATTTTAAAGCATTTACTAGTTCATTTAAAAATTACAAACCACTACATGTTAACATAAAAATATTTCTATGAGTAATTACCATTTTCTGAAACAAAAGCATTAAATGAGAAGAGTGGCAATTAGTTTTACAGTTCTGGGAAATCTTTTTTTTAAGATTTTTATTTACTTATTTGTAGAGAGAGGGGAAGGGAAGGAGAGAGGGAGAGAAATATCAATGTGTGGTTGCCCCTTGTGTGTCCTCTGCTGAGAACTGGCCTGCAACCCAGACATGTGTCCTGACTGGGAATTGAACTGGAGACCCTTTGGTTCTCAGGCCAGTGCTCAATCCACTGAGCTATACCATCGAGGGCTGGAGAATCTTTTTAGCAACTGGTTTAATGAAGACAACAGGGTTCTCTTATTTGCTTTCACATTCAAGTCTCCTTCTTGATATTATTTGGTTGCAGTATATGAAGAAAATCTGACCTCACAAAGATATGTTATTAGAAAGGAAAGGATCATTTTAAGTTTTTTTTCAGATAATTGTGAATCCTCTTCTTTGATATTATACCAAAACTCAACAAGTGGTAGGTTTTTATCATATTGCAATGTAGAATCAAAAACCATATCAATATTCTTTTCCTACTCTTACATTAACGTCCATTGATCTACCTCAGACTATGAATTTACCCATGTATCACTGAGTAACACTCTGCCTTAGTCATCTGGAAGTATGCGCTCACTGAGATGACATATTTCATTATACATTATAAAAATCATGTGTATTCCTATCATCATCAATCTCAGAAAAGCTCAAAGAATTTAAGAAGCTATCAAGTCCATAGCAATGGACACAAATTTCTAAAATTCTAATTTTTGCTTGAAAGCTCAAACTTTATCACTGGCCACAAATGCTGCCGATTGTTTTCATTGAAAAGAGAGACTCTGCTCATTTGTGAGAAAATATCTGCCAAGTACCAAAGTCAGAAGGAACTATCTATAGTTTGCCAGTTACGCATTCAAAGGTCAAGATTCAGTAATATTAATAATTTGTCCTGCTTCACTGAGGACATTCTAAAGTGACACTGGCGTTTCCTTTCCCGGGTGGGTGCTGTGGTACGGGATTTGATGACCACTCGCAGCCCCCCACCCCAGGTGCCCAGGCGCCAGCACCGCTGCCCGTCACTGCGTCTGCGCCCTCGCTGCAAACGTCAGCACAATGAAGAAGCACGCGCTGCGCTAGTGTTACCACGAGAGGGGTCTGACCTCCCGGACCCCCTACCCTGGGAGCCCCAGGGGTCCACAGACTGCTTTTAAGAACAGATGCCTACAGTAAAGTATTGGAACAGAAATAGTTGTTGACTGTGGGTGATCCAAGCTAATAAAGTGAAAAGTAATATTGAAAAGTTATGTGGAATTCAGAGAAGAATTGATTATAGACTACAAAGATGAAATGTTTTTGTGATGTTCTAAGCTATAATTTTCCCCTGCTTATTTCCTAGTATTCTAAATGTCAAATCAAGAAGATTCTGAAAAGCTGCCCTGGCTGGTGTGGCTCAGTGGATTCAGTGCCAGCCTGCAAACCGAAGAGTGGCCAGTTCAATTCCTGGTCAGGGCACATGCCTGGGTTGTGGGCCAGGTCCCCACTAGGGGGGAGTATGAGAGGCAACCACACACTGGTGTTTCGCTCTTTTTCTTCCTCCCTTCCCCCTCTCTAAAAATAAATAAATAAAATCTTTGAAGAAAAAGAGGAATCTGAAAAGCAAACAAAAATATTTAAATAATATTTAAATTTTTGAAACTCCTTTAATTCAGTACAGAACCCTGAAATTGTGTCCTTTTATTAGATTTTGAGTTATTTTCTTCAAAAGGATTCTTGACATACAATAGCTATGAATGTAGATCTGCACCCTTCGGTGCTAAGAAGCCTTCTTCACTCCCTCCTGTCCACTCATCATCTGCTCTGTACTTACAACCCCTCACACATGACTCTTTACACATTGACCACACTGTGCTGCTACTGTCTGTGCCTGTTTTCTTGTACCAAAGAGAGGCCATGACTTTGTAACCATCCCCAGCATCTGGGGCAGGTCTGGGCAAAACGGAGATATTCAATACCTATTTCTTATGACAAACTGTCTGAGTGAGGTTTTCAACACTAAGATAAGAAGTCAATTCCTTTCAAGAAAGAATTCATGCCTTTATAAGAAAAACAAGGATTGATCCTTGTATTTTCTATTGCTGCATAAAAATTACCACAGACTTATTTGCAGCTTAATTATCTCACAGATTCCACAGGCAGGATTCCAGCATGGTGTGAGCGGGTCCTCTGCTCAGGAAATCACAAGGTATCGGTCAGCTGGGCTCCTGCTGGAAGCTCTGCAAACTCACTTCGGTTGTTAGTACAATTCGGTCCCTGGTAATCTGTCCCCATTTCCTGCTGGTTATCAGGTGAGAGCCACTCACATTCCCTGGTAAAGTAACCTTGTAATAAAAGAATTGCACTTACATGTAAAATAGTTTTTCTAAGACTTTTCTGAAAAGGCAAATATTATTGGCCAAAATCTGACATGTTGGTCCGTTAATGTTGGAGAGAAAGCCAAGACTTTAAAAAAATTTTTCCTCAAAATAAATTTATTTGGACCCTTAGCTTTGTTTAGTGATTGCCCTTTTCCATTTGTTCAGCCATGACCTGCAGGAACTCTCCCTACTTCCCTGACGTTAGGAGGAGGAATGAGAAGAAAGGAGGAAACACACACACGCGCACACGCACGCACGCACGCATGCACACAATCTTAGAGCCAGCAATGGTGCTTGTTTTGAATGCTTCTTGTTTTGGATCTCTGACTTCCTCTTCTATGACCGGTGGAGAAACGTGTCTGCTTTTTAAGGACTCATGTGACTGTGTCAGGCCTACCCCACAATCTCTCTGTCCAAAAGTCAACAGGGAGAGTGAAGAGCAGAGGAGGGAGAGGGCAGCTACGATAAGCTCAGGGTGCTGCAAGGCCTAATACCATATAATAAGACAAAGATAACCCACTAAACTTTTTTGTATTTTTTTCTCTCATCTACAAAACATTACCAATTTATCTTTAGCAGGTAAAAACGAAGTGCCATTAGAAACATTATTACATGGTCATGTCATAGTTATTCTGATTGCATACAAATTTCTGAAGTTAGTTTTGTGTTTTTCTCTTCTTTTTTTCTTTCTTTTATCCAGGGGCTACAAAGTCAAGACTATGTGCCTCCCACATCAAAGCCGGCAGGAGCGGCAGTGCAGAGGGGAAGGGCAGGGTCAGGGTTAGCAGGTCTTCCCCTTCCTCCTCACAACATCAGGGAAGCAGGGAGCGCTCCACAGTAACTGGGAGTCTTAGCTGATGAAATGGAAGGACGATCTAAAGAGAGTTAAGGGTCCAAATAAATCTATTTTGAGGAAAAGTTTTAAAAACCTTTGGCTTTCTCACCAACATTAACAACCAGCCTATCAAATTTTGGCCAATCATTTGCCTTTCAAGAAAAGTTTTAGAAAAATCATTATTTTATATTTAAGCATACCTCTTCTATTACATGGCTATGTATAACTTTAAGTTTTATTTTAACTTAATTATCTGACACTTTAAGGTGATTAAAGAACCATGTAATTGTCTTAAAACTCATTAATTATTAATAATGCACTAAATGCTGTATGAAGTAAACACAGAAGAGAAATAAGTCAAAGAAAGGCAATTAATTGAAAAGAGAGGAAGTATAGGTCTCAATAATTAAAATGTGGACGCTTGAGTGAGAAAGGTAAGAGGCAATTCACTGAATATTTATTGTAGGAACTACAAATGATGCTTTCATATTTGTGATCAAATTTACTCCCCTATTTTCTTTCTTTTTTTTTTTTTCTTTTCTTTTTCCTCCTCTGTGCAGCCCGCTTCAGCGCCTGCAGCCCACGGGCAGGGGCTGGGCCATGGTTCCAGGGCAGGGTGCTCTGGCACGGGGCACTCTGAGAGACCCAGGGGGACGGGCCTGCCACAAATCCAAGCCCGTGCAGTCCCCTATTTTCAAATGAGGAAACAAACTGAAACTTAGCAAGGTTAAATTTTGTCCCAGGTCACACAGGTCAGCCTGTAAATGGCTGCACTCAGATTAAATACAGATCTGTTTTATCCCAGATAGATAAACTTTTCTCTGTGAACTGCTGAAAAGAATGGCTGCAAAAGAGAATAACTCATTCTTGGAGCCAAAGGGACCCAAGAGGGACTCCCCACCACCACCTTCCAGTAACTGAAGTCTATAAATAGAGGGACTGGGGTTAAAGCTGGAAGTTAAAAGATCAGAGAAAAGGGGAGAATGACTTCTAATTATGAAACATTGCAACATCCTATTATTTAATTGATTTCACAACACTTGTGTCACACACCCCAAATCCTCTGGGTGCTGCATTTAGGTTTAATGTTACAGACTGTCTTTTGTCTGTGTTAAGACTGTCCTTTGAAAATTAAGAGAAAGAACTGGAGTCACTCAGGATAAACAAAGAACAAAACAGGTGCTAGTGGTAAAATACCGCAAGTCCAGAGGTGCAGTAAAGGGATGGGGCACCGGTGAAAGCACGGCTGGCTCGATTCTGCAGAGGTGGAGGGACGAAGAGTCCGCTGGACTGCGAGCTGTAGAAGCTTGGGGTTCTGTGGGGGCCACGTGTTTGTAAAATTGTACCGTGGAAAGGACATGGGGTAGAACAAGATTCCAGGGGTTCCTACCATTTTCTGGATCGCAAGCCTTGTGATCTGATGAACACTGTGTGCAAACAGTTTTATACACAAATGCAATCACACATCAGTCGATTGGGGTGGAGGCTGCAGTGTTTATAGGGGAGAACATGGACTCTACATTCAAAATTGCTGCCCCGTTCCCGGAGAAAGGTGCTTGGCAATCACTGCATAATCATTCATTATTATTAATAAGCCGGAGGTTAGTCAGCTTGTTGAAAGTCCTATTTGGGTAGGTCACCAGGAAAGACGGTAAACAAGTCAGTGAAGGTGAGTGACATGTCAGGAGCAAGAGCCTGCTGTCTACCAGAGCTCAGTGCAGAGGCCACAGGGCCCAGGGACAAGGTTGACTAATGACAGTAGGCCATAGGATGAACAGAATGAGGCAACTCCTGGCTCTCCAGAACCCGGGAGAGGGCACCGCTGGGAGGTGAGTGAACTCCCAGTTCTCTGAATCTTGTCAGTGGTCCAGCCCGGACAGACTCAGTCAGGTTTTCTAGTGCTGGTCCGGGCCCACATTGCCCCCTTTCTCTACCACTGTCCAGAAATGGCATATGTGAGGGGAAGGGAAGCCTCCCTGCATAGAGTTGGAGGCTCCACACTGGCACTCAGAATGTCCAGTAGGAAAGGAAGACTGTTTGGGGCCCCGGGAAACCAGAGCTAGGTCTCAGCAGGAGAGGGTGCCTGGAGCCTTCACGGTCAGGTAAGTCCCACAGCTACCCAGATATTCAGGCTGTAAATGCAAGGGCAAAATTTCATAGGGACAACAGATTTAACCTAATAATTTCATACTGAAAAGGGACCACTGACATTTAAAGTAACTATGAAAAGCATCAGGCTCCTTTTGAACAAAATTGATTTTTGTTTTAAGATCAGGTGTGAAGCATTTGCAAACCAGCTGAATAAGAAGGCTTATGTACCAATTTTGTCCCTCCAAGCCATCAAGATTTTAATTCAGTGCCACATTTATAAAATATTCTTTGCTTAAAACTGGGTGTTTTAAAAAGTGAAAAGAGCAACATTTAAGTCTGTGGGGATCCTCATTTTTCTATAAAATTTGCTGAAGAGTCAGAAATCGAAAGGAAAAATGCAACAAATAATATTATTTTGTATTCAGTTACTAAGACTAAAACTTTAGGAAATTCAGATCATCTTTATGACTGTATAACCATGATATGTACAGATAAGACAAGCAATAAGCCTCCCGCATAGAGCTGCATTGTCCAACATGGTAGCCTCTGGTCACTTGCTTTCGGTGCTTGAAATGTGGCTAGTCCAAATGGAGGTGCGGTTTAAGTGTGAAGTATATGCTGATTTCAAACATTTAATGTTAAAAAGAAGAATGTAAAACATCTCAATAATATTTAACATTGGCCCTGGCTGGTGTGGCTCAGTGGATTGAGTGCCGGCCTACAAACCGAAAGGTCCCTGGTTCGATTCCTGGTCAGGGCACATGCCTGGGTTGAGGGCCACGTCCCCGTTAAAGGCATGCAAGAAGCAACTGGTCAATATTTCTCTCACACAATAATGTTTCTCTCACTCTCTTTCTGCTTCCCTTCCCCCTCTCAAAATAAATAAAATCATAAAAAAATAATAACACTAGTTAATATTGATTACATGTTGAGATAGTATCTTGGCTATATTGCATTAAATGAAGTAATAATTACTAAAATTAATTTTATGTTTTAATTTATTTTTTATGTGGCTACTAAAAAATTTTAAATTTCATACATAAATTGCACTTGCAACTCGCATTATATTTGTCAGGCAGCTTGGCTTTACAGCTAGAAAATCCATAGGTTAGATTGCTCCTTTCCCAGCTATACTCCAATTTGACCTGAACAAACAAAAGAAACAAGCATACCTGTTAACAAAAGTTCCTTTTATGGAAAAGGAAACTTATGGATGAGAAAACTGAGAATCAGAAAAGTTTAGTGGCAGATCTGGCAATCAAACATTGGACTTCAAAACCCCATATTGAGGGCCAGGTCAGTAAGTTTAATATTTATATGACAAGTATAAACCTATAACAGTTCATATTATGGTATGAAAAAATTGCTAAATATCTATCTTTTACAGGTTTTAGAGAGTTTTTTGAATACATGGTTTGTTGTGCAATGGTTTATGTAACTTCTTCAACTTCTCGGTCAGCTTAGATTACTTTTAAAAACACCTAATACACATTTTCAGATTCACTGAAAATTAATGATTAATTCACTCTTTGATAGGTAACCATCTTTTCCATCTCACAACAGAGAATATTGCTTGGGGGGGGGGAAGCCCAGAGCTTATCTCTAGTGAAAATGATGCTGTAGACATCATTATTCATAGGATATACTTATATGAGTCAAGGAAAAAGAACCATTTGTTTTGGATTTAAAAGAAAAATCCTGAAATAAGTTGAAAATTAAAGCAGAAAACTTAAATAACAAAGCTTATAAAAATTGGGTTTTATGTAACTTTTCACATTTTGATTTACCTTTTTAAAGTCCCCAAGTAAGTCAAACTAGAATAGAAAACTTTCCTTAAGAACATTTGTTTCAATGGTATAAAAAGATGAAGAAAACGTAAAGATCTTTTGAAAGATTCTTAATTCTATGTTACAGACTATAAGAGAAAAATGTTATATAGTCAGTCAGAAAACTACAGCAGCAAAGATGGCAAGAGCTATTCTCTGCTAGTGAAAAAAGATGCTTCTGTGACCATACAGTCAAAGATAAATTTCATTTTAATCACTTATTGTGAATAGAAAAAATTTTTTGCTGAACTTTATTTTGCATCTTTTGGGTGGGAACATGCCAATGAAATCAAGGTAGATACTAAATTCCTGATCTATAAATCTTTTTCCAAAACCACTTTCGTTATCCTTAATTTCTAGCAGTGTGCTGGCTGCTTGTACTAGCTCTCCAAAGCTGATTATAAAATATTCACTAATTTTGAGAGCCTGTTAATATTATGTTGGTAGCTTTAAATTGGCATGGTGGGATTATTTACACCATGGAAATTGGCAAATGTGAAAAGTCAGTGCTGTTTTTCCCCAAACCAGTTGTTAAACCATACCAGCACACCGCTGGCAAACATTGAATCCCTTCCTGAATTATTAGGTGCAACAAACTTTTCTTTCCTTATTTCTCTTTGACAAGCAATAGGAAAACAACCTTCATCTTTGTCTGAAACCATTCCAGAATAAGACATTTCAAAAAGCATCTTTCACATGATCTAGGATGACCTGATCTATGCCCCAGGTCCTGCCAACACTGGAGTAGTGTGTGGCCATGAGTCCCTGGGTCACCGTCTCTGCGCTTACACAGCCCTGGACTTGAGTCCTGAGACAGGAGAGGCCTCACCGCACAGCTGTGAGAAGAGACGTGTAGAAGATTCACCATCGTGTTCTTCCCTCTTTGCAAGGAAATAGTTAAAGTAGTTTTTTTAAGTGTAAAATGTTTAATGTATTTTTTTCAAAAGTTGTCCATAACAAATGGCTTTTACACACATTATTTGCAAACAGTTAAGACTGTCATCTGCGCACTAAAGTATGCAGCTTCCTACACGAGGCAGCGTGTCAGGGTGCAATGACCTCAGCCAACTGCACGGAGCCTGGCACTGGACTAGAAATGAACAAAGACGGAGATGAGAGGCTGTTGCCTTCGCAGCATGTTCACTCAAGAAACACAACATAAATTCTCTCTGGACAACATGAGACTTAACTTAGGGTCCAGCTATGAATAAGCCACTCCAAGGAGAGGCTGATGTCTTGGGGCGGGTGGGGTGGGGAGCCAGAATTGAACTATAACAAAAACAACCACATTTATATTAGTTTACGAAGTGTTTTCAAGTTCTTTATCTCATTTGGATGTCATCCTTACCCTGTAAGGAAAGTATTATTATTATCCCCATGTTTAAAAATTTTTTTTTTTAAGTAAAAGCAGCTGGACACACCACACCGCAATGGAACGTATTTTCTGCATGTGCAGTAGCCAGCAGCCCCTCTCCCTAGGCCCTGGGCCATTCCCTAAAGGTGACCTGGGACCAGCCCCAGAGGCCCCAGAGGCAGACCAGGAAATGTCAAGCTGTAAATGTGTAGCCAAACAAGAAATCGCCACAGAACCTTCCCTTCCTCTTAATGTGGGATCATCGCTATCATCACCTGTGTTATGTTTTAGGAGTGGCTGTGCAATACCATCGTAATAGAATGCTAGAGAACAGTATAGATTATTCACAAGCCTGTGATCCCCAAGTTAAGCTGAAGAACTCAATGTCAAAAAAGAACGTAAGCCATCATTCTATTTAGAAAATTCCTGTCCATAAAACAGAAATAATCATTTTAAGAAATCTGTGTCTGTTTTTTTCACTTTCAGTTTTCCAGTTTATGTTAATATTGATCATTCCTGCAGGCTCTCAACTCTTCCAGCTAATTGGCAATGCTCAGGATATCTTCTCAACCTTCACTATTACTGGTAATTCTTGAAAATAAACTTTATTTATTTTAGCAGAGTTTAAATATGTGTATTAAAAAATCTGTAGGAATTCATCTTCTCACCAACCCTATTTAAACCAGTTTTATTGTGTAAATGTGGAGATGACATGAACTGCTGTAAATAATACATTTTTTTGTTTGTGTAGCATAACCTGAAATTTTCCTCCTCAACTTATTACTAATTTAGTAGTGTTTTCTCTAACCAGGTATGTTGACTTGTCTAATACCCTACCTCCCTTTAAAATTTTTTAACTAGGTGATATTTAGGAATTTTACATATTTAAAATAAATAGATAGGAAAACAGTTTTTCAGTTCCTCAGAAAAGTTAAACATAGAATTACCATATGACCTAGAAATTCCACTGTTAGGTATACACCCAAGAGAACTGAAAGCATATGTTCGCATAAATACTTATGCCCAAATGTTCACTGCAGCATTATTCATAACAGCCAGAAAGTAGAAGCAGCCTGAGTGCCTATCGACTGATAAATGGATAAACGAATTGTGGTGAGGCATACCTCACTGGATTGCACATTGCTTTATTGTACTTCACAGATGTTACATGTTTTACAAAATGAAGGTAAGACTCTCCATCAGCGAAAAGGTTGAATCACTTTATTGCAATACTCACTACGTGCCATGGTCTGGAACCAAACCCACAATAGCTCCGAAGTATGCCTGTATATCCATCCATACAATGGAATATTATTCAGCCATAAAAAATGAGTTCTGATATGCTAGAATATGGATAAGCCTTGAAAACTACGCTAAGTGAAATAAACTAGAAATAAACAAAAGGCCACATATTGTATGATTCCATTTACATGACATGTCCAGAATAGGCAAATTTATGGAGGCAGAAAGTAGGTGAGCAGTTGCCTGAGGGCTGAGGGGAAGGAAAATTGGGAGTGACTGTTAATAGATAAAAAGCTTCTTTTTGGAGTGATAGAAATGCTCTGGAATTAGATAAACAAAAGACACAACTGACTGGAACTGGATAAAGGCTAATTTTACTTTTATGTGTAAGGCAAAGTGAAATGAAATTTTACTTGTGTCTATTCTACCTCAGAACCTTGTCATTCTACATCAGTGATGACAGGGGACTCTCAGAAGGCTAAACTTGGAATTAGATATAATCAAAGCAGTCCACAGCACAAGTATGACATACTGTATATGGTTACGAACACAGATGACACCCACAGTATCATATTCAGGATGTTAGTCTAGGAGCGAGCCTTCCCCCTTCCCACACAGACACAGTTCCTGGGCCTGTCTCACAGGGATGGGGCTAAGGCTGCTACTCACCCATTGCTACCCCCTCTTCCAGGAGCTCTCTCCGAAGTTGGTCCTTAAATGGCATCAGTCCGACTCGCTGGAGGCATTTCCAGTGAACTGACAATTGGGAACTGAAGGTGTGCCTTCTCAGGTATTCTCCAACCTGCCAGAGGATGAGCAGGGTGTGTGCAGAGCTCCTGGGAACTGGCACTGTCTCCTCACCTGCTCTTAGCTGCCAGGTGGACAGACGGGTGTGTGCCCTGGGAGTTGATGGACACCCACCTGAGGACTGTGCATCAAGGCAGGCACCATGGGGCTCCCGGGGCATCTGCTGGCCCTGTCACCACGCCAGGTTCACAGTCATCAGTAACTTAGAAACTAAACATTTTAACCTGGAGTGCCAAGTACTATGGTTTAAATATTCAAAAATGCAGCATTTTTTAAAATTTAGAATTGCGTGAAGAATCTACTTCAATGTAATAGTCACCCCTGAAGAGGAGTGCTGGGGTTGGAATAAAAACCCAAAAGGCCACTCTTATAGAATTTTAAAAACTGTTTCCATTCAAATATCTCAATTTTCCCAAATGGTCTTAAAATTAACTTCAATAATGTTTCAAGTTATGATTTCTTTTACTGTTACGAATGAAATGTTAAGTCTTCTACCACACTTCTCTACAGAGGATCTGGTCAAATCTTATGCGAGAGTGATGGAAACGACCCCACCTCTTTCCGTGTAAAGTCTCTGTCAGGGCTTTCATTAGCCTCCTATCACAGGTATGTGCAAAATGGCTCCTGGGCTTGAGACGAAATATTCATTTTATCTCATCCAAGAGGAAGAAAACTGCCACTTCAAAGTGATCAAGTGCAAAGCAGTTTATTAAAATGAAATTTGAGAGCTGAAAGGAGCCTGAGGGCTCGCAAGCCTGACTACCCTCAGTCAGCCAACGAGGAAAGTGATGTCCAGGGAAGTTAGTAGCTGGTTCTCTGCAGTCAGACTCCAGATGCTCTCACTCCAAATCCAGTGCTGCCCCGAGGATGCCACACCACCACCAGGTAAGCCAAAAGGCCCAAACATCAGCCCAGCTCTGGCTTCAGGAGAGTAAATAGTCCAGTCAATGCAGTTTACTTCTACCCAACTTGATCAGCTTTAAACTGAGTGTCTACCATGTTAAGGTGCAGCACCAGAGAAGGAAGCAAGACAAAGGGGACAGAGATAAATAAAATCTGCTTGCACCAGAAACTTAGAATCTGCTCAAGGAGGTACGATGTGTTTGCAAGTAACTATAATGTGGAGTGTCCAGAGCAAAACTTGTCCAGCTGGGAGAGCAGCAGGGCCAGCAGGAGCCAGCATGCTGGAGGGACGGCAGTGACAGAGGGGATGCCGCACACGTGAGTGCCGCTGAGGAGGCAGAGAGGCGCAAGGCGGGGACAGAGTGGGTGTGATGTCAGAGAAGATGGGCCAGGAAGGACTTCCAGGCTTCCAAACCAGAAGCCTCAGAGAACTGTAAGACTGCCTTTGTGGATGAGGATGGGGAAGGGAGGTGGCTGAGGAATGATAATGGGCTCTGTTTACTAGAAACAAACCAGTGACAACAAAGCCATATGTTCATGCACCAATGAGGGTATTTTTGTTGTCATCTCATGCAACAAAATTAATAAAGTGACTTGCATGAGGTTACTGGGCTAGAAAGTTGGTAGAGCCAATGCCAGACTCCAGGGCTTGACTTCTGGTCCCTGGCCAAGCCACAGCTCTACACTGTTACCTCTGTAGTGGATGAGTTTCAAAGATTAGTTGCATAAATAGGGAAAACTGTTAAAAATACATAAGAAAATGTGACATCACATGATCATCAAAAAAAAAAACACTTGATGATAAAGGGCAGTTTACACAGGTTTATACACCCGACTTCTGCACATGCTCTGAAAAAAGATACCCATCCGAGTGAGGAAGCAGACAGGCTGCGTAATGGCAGAGACACAAGGAGAAATCAGACAGCAGGCCAGGCAAACCGCATGTTGCCCAGAGTCCAGCAGTGGGCTGGTAACTTGACCCTAACTAGAAAGCATTAAAAAGAAAAACATCAAACCCACACCTCACATGCCTATTGAGATAAAAAGGCCCACTGGTCTCAGTGAAAGGGCTGACTGGGCCTTTGGGCAGCCCACTCTCTCTGTCCCCATCACTTTTATTCTGCACAAACATACAGACTAACACCAGGAAGACGGGCTGGGGTCAGTGACCTCTACAGGCAAACATGGTGGAGTTTATGGGCACCGAGGAAGAAAAGGGTTGTGTAAAATAAAAAAAGAGAAAGGTCACACAGATTTAGCAGCCTTAGTTCTGGGAAAAACGAAATTTCATATACAGTAATGTATACAAACAGCAAAAAGGCTGGACACATATGCACTGCAATGTTAATCTCGATGTTAACTTGGGAGAACTAGAGGTGATTTTAGACTCTTGTGCTTTTTTCCGTATGTTCCAAAATTTCTACCAAAAATATTAAGTATTTGTATTATAATCCAAGAAAAACGGTTTCATTTTACAAAACAAAAGGAAATTTTAGTGCTACTTGAGCATTCTTGTATAAAGAAATCATATACTATGAATTTTACTTTGGATAGCTACTGAAGTCAGCCTCATATGTACATTTTTAGGTTTTTCACATAATTTCCCCCTATGTTTCGGTCAACTAGATGATCACCTTCATGTACACACACATTTTAGGTTCATCAAAGGAAAACAAATTGGGTGTTATGTCCTCTGACTACGATGGAGTCGAATAGTCCACTTTCTCAGTTTCACTCCTCACTGTCTCCCGCTCTGCTGCCTCTCACTGCCACTTCCCCTGTAAGTAAAAGACAAGATATAGAGAACCTAGTACAGACACGTAACTCATGGGGGCAATTACCGCAGGAAGATCTCATAATGGGAGCCGGGATATTCTCAGAAAGCATACCTCTGATGATTCACAGCCAGTCATCCATAGCACTAAGCTGGCTACAAAGGGACAGGCTGCCTGGACAGGGGCAGGTAAGACAAAACAAAAACAAAAAACAAAACAAACCATCAAGTAAAACTCATCTGCACTTGAATTCAAGCAAGAGATGGAAGTATCGACAAGACCTGACCATCTGCATTCACTGATTCTGGAAAATGTGTAGCTGCAAGGGACCATGACCTTGACATGTGGCTTCCTAACAGTGTGCTTCACTTTGAGGTTTCCTCTGTAAATGGCTCAGATTTTCCACATCAACCTTCAGGTGCTGTGCAACAGATGACGGTTTTGTAACAAGCCATACACTGTGCTGGTAATGAAAAGGTCTCAGTTTATCATCATCTTATCTGCGATCAGTTTGTCATAACACCTTTTTTACTTTCAGCTTCTGGGTTTGACTCACTCAACCTTTCTCCTTGCAACCTGACCTGGCTCAGAGGTGCAGCGCTGATGTCTTACTGGCCTGTTTTTCCTATCCAAACTAAAGCAAAGGCACGCGTGGAAATTGTTATTTTCCTTCTGTATGTGTATGAAAATCCCATGAAAACATGTGAGATGCCTCATGGCCTTCGGCCTGGAGATGCTTTCATCAAGTGAGAGCAGCCACGCAGTCAGGAGCAGTGTGAGGGTCCTGCTCTATGTGACTGATCTCTTCCAAGAGGCAGTTTCACCCGGGAGAACCACACAAATCACTGCCTTCTCAATTTCCTTTTCTATAAGGTACACTCACACAAGGTTAGGATTAACAGTTAAATATTAGGTTTAAAAATAAACAGAAAACAAGCAAACAAGCCCTTCCTGTCGAGTGGCAAGCTTCTCTCCTCCCTCGCACTCCTACTTCTATTAACCCTCTTAATTACATTAAAAGGATCTGAAGTGAAGATCTCACTAATAATTAGAGCCGACTTACGTGTGTTTTTCATTTTCTATCTGGAACCAGGAACACAGGATTGGATCCAGACCAAGCATCAAATTCAATAGGTCCCTCCTGTGTGTATCCCCAGCTTAGCAGGCAAACTTTGATGTGTAAAAACTTACATTTCTACCCAGGGATGTAGTTTTGATAACAAAGGAGCTTGGCAGGCAAAGGATAATTTGTTGAATCTGCTAGAAGCTACTTATCTGCTGGAGGCATGCAATCTTTAGGCATGAGTTGGCACCTGTGCGGAAGAACTAATTAAATTGGGGGAAAGTAGAGAAATCCACTCCTTTATAAGGCCATCAACGATTCCTCCTCAGTGTTTTAGCCTGAGCACTTCTTCAGTGCTCAGTTTGTTTCAATGATTAACAGATGAAAGTTAAACGCTGTTCACTTGCTGAAGGCTGTGGAAGGCCCCTGAAAACTAGGAGGAGACACGACATCGCCCAGTGTAGTAATGTGATTAGGCGCTAACTCTGGAGCCAGACTGCCTGGGTTTGAACAGCTCTTCTGCCACTTACCAGCTGCGGGACCCTGGCAGGTCCGCCCTTCCCCATGTGCCCCTGTTTTCTCATTTGGAAAGTGGGAACGAAAACAGAAGGACCCTTGAAGAACCATGTGAGGAGCACATGTATTAATATTTGCAAACCACTTAGAACAGTGCCTGGCCTATGGTAAATACTAGGTGTTAAACAAAACTAAATGTCTATGAGGTGCTTAGACTAGTGGCCAATAAGCATTAGATACTACTACTGTCTAATGTAAAATTTAACCTAGAGAACAGAAACCAAAACATTCAGGGTCCTGAATACTAAGATATTCATTCCCTGAGCTTCTAAATTATGACCTCCTGTTGTACACAAATTTTTAAAAACCCAGACAAGTGATTTTCTATCACCAAGGCCCAAGCTCTTGGGGTGAAGGTAGCGGTGGGGGATCAGATGCAGCAGGTCCACAGAAGTGCCCGTTTGCCCAGCCCCATAATTGAAAGAAGTCACTATTACGGAATGCAGATTTGTTTGAAGTTCATCAGAGATTTACAAAGACAAATTACTTTCTCCCAGTATTTCAAGCAATTATCACTTTTAAAGTCTACTGGGGGAGGGGCGTGAAAGGGAAAGTAATGAGGATTTGTATTAGAACGTCTTTTCCTTTCAATTGTTTGTAGGCAGCAAAGGTGAGGCACCTCCAGTGGGGAGCGGTGGGGGAAAAGGCAGGTGGCAATGTTGGCTAAACAGGTTTCCAGGTAGAAAATTAACATCCTCCAAACAATGTTTAATTGTCAAATTTTTCTGTCTACTATTTTGAGTACAGCAACACAGGTCACTAAGTATGATAATCATTTCCTTATGGGGCATGTTTTCACTTTCTAAAATTAACACATTTCATTATTTTATTCTCATTTCTCTGAAGTCAGAATTTCTCACAAGCATCATACAGTATGGGCATTTCCAATCTCTACAGCTTAATAGCTTCAATCTGTCCCTGGTGATAGAACCATTTGTTGCCTAGAAGGTTGCTAATAGGATGATTATAATTGTCTTTGAGACTGAACTTATGCTACTGATATTTAATAATAATAGTAAAAAAACAAACAGAGGAGGCTGTTTTCTAATGAAGAGACAGACAGACATTTCAATGTTCTTTATGTCTTCGCCCTTCCAAGAATGCTCCTCTCTCCACTTCTCCCAGGAAATCGGCCCAGCTAATCTACGCCTCTGCGGGGCAAGGCACTGCACTCAGGCCTCCAGGTGTGAGGCAGGACTGACAGGTCTGGGTTCGAATCTCCACTCTACACCTTCATAATCCTTCTCTACTTAACCTCTCTATTTCTTCCACCGTAAAATGGAAATGTTAATATTCACTATACAATGTTTTGATAAGGAGTAAGAAAAAAATAGAATTAACAGCACTTATTAGCTTCTCAATGAACTCATGGCAATAATTTTTACTACTGCAAACCCTAGATGGTCCTATAACTATGAGGTCTCTGAGATCTTCCCAGACTGAACATTTATTAAATTGGGAAAACATGGGTCATCATTCTATATGCTGAAATTCCTAGCAATTGGGAAAATCTGGCCAAATAATTTCCTCTAACTTCTTCTTAGGCAGGGTATAAGGCTAATGGAAACCTTATCCCCCCCCTCGCCCACTATTTCTGTAAAACACACCAAGGAATACATGTGACAGAAAAAGAGGAAGAAAAGATTATTCATGGTGATGATCCAAAAAGAACCCCTGTGAAGGCACATACAGACACTCACCTGCAAGCTACCCTGTGCAGACTGGACTCTCTACCTTCCTTCCATTTCCATTTCCTTTTCTGAATGTACCTACATCTTTGATGATTTCACAGAAGCTGTATTTTTATCTTGATTCCCACCACAGTGGCCTATAGCTCATTTTGAAAGCACCACCTGCTGAGTGTACCTTGGGGACCCAGCCAATGAATGACTCTGTCAGCTAAGTCATGTTTCAGCAGCCAGGCCACACTGCAGAGTCTCCATGCTCCTGCTTGAGGGGAAGAGAGAAGGCAAAAACAAGAGATGGCTACAAAAAAAGAGTCTTTCCCTTCTGCAGCTACTGGATAAATTCCTAGCCCTGACTCCGTCATTTATCCCCATCACCTTATTTAACAAGAGGGAGAGTGAAGGAAGGATGAGCTTAGAGGAAGGCAAGATGAGAAAGAACGATGCTGGCATACAAAACAGTGGCAGATAGATTTAGGCCCTATGTTTAAGGTGGACTATGGGCACAGTGTCCCATCCATGAAATCAGGTCCCACCCTAATTGCCCCTCAGGGGTCAACAACTAGTGGTTGGAGTGGGAGGCAAAGAGCTGGGTTGTTGGAGGCAACAAGGAAGAATGGCAATGACCTATCAGGGGTTCAGCGGTGCTGGAATATTGGGCTGGCACCAGTCAACGTAGGCCACACTGACAGGTCAGGAACTGTGCACAACACATGCAGCTGCAGCTTTAGAAACTCCCGTCCCCGGAACCCTATTCTGTGAGCCTATGATGGTTTTGGTGTGTCAGATGGACACCTGAGGCATCTGCCTCCATTAGAAGAGGCCCAGGAAAGACTGACGCCAGTACAAAGAGTTTCTAGGCCAAAGGGTTAGTTTTTCACTGTGTGCTCCAGTCCCCTGCATAGAGGATTCTGTTCCTGGTGTCTCATAGTCAAAGAGAATGTGTCTTGAAGTGGGACCCAGCACAGTGTTTGGCCAGCCCACCCACCTGCAGGCACACATCCATGGGGTGCTGGCAAAGCAGAGGGTGTGGAGGGCCCGACTGCCAAAGCCTGAACCTCAACTCTGCTACTCCTGGTATGACCGTGGGCAAGTCGCTTGTTCTTTCAGCGCCTCATCTGAAAGTAAGGATCATAACAATGGTGCCTAGTCCACAGGATGGTTACGGATTAAGTGAGCTACTATTATTTAAGTGTCTGAATCAGTTTCTGGCTCATAATAATGTTTGTGAAATAGACAAAATGTGAAATAAGTCACCATCTGTGGCACAGTGACCAAGCATCATTGGAACGCAGCACCAATGTCTGAGCATGAGCAAGGCTGGTTTGTGCTCCTCATTTGAAACCCACACCCTTCTAGAGAAGCAGCCCTCTTGGAAAAGGCAGGATCAAGCCAGGATCTAACTCCACAAAGCAAAATGTTCTGTCCCTCAGGCACCCCCCACAGACCCAGAAAGGACATTGTTAGGCTAAGATGTCAAAACACCACTGCGAGGAATCGAGGAATCGCCCCTTTGGAGTGAGACTCCAGGAGGGTCAGGAGCCTGGAAATGAGAGCCTGGTGCCGCACTCTACAGGGGAGATGTCACTGAGGGGAGCAACATACTGTGTGTTTAATTGATGATACCGATGGAAACCATTCTCTTTGTCTGATATCACTCACCAAAGGAGAAGAAATACAGCGACCAGTAAATCCACTAACCCAGAATTTGGAAATTAGAGAGAAAGCACATGGGATGGAAGGCAATCTGAGGAGAGCAGAAAGGAGACAGGCAGAGGAGGCCCACAGGGCTTGGTGCTGCTGTGACCGAGTGCAGGGGACAGGGGGTGCAGGGAGCTACTTGTGTTTGGGTCGGGGGACCCAGGGAGCTGTGCGAGAGGGAGAAGGGAGCACCTACTGAACCACTGTCCCTTGCCAAGTCCTGAAACTAGCCTGCACACAAAGAACTCAAATTGTTGTGGGTGTGGAGCGGGAAATGGGGACCAAAGTAGGGAGCACCCACCCTGCCACAAGCCTACCACCTATATAGTCAGGCTCACCTAAAACATCCTGTTTTTGCCACAGATCACAAGCACTTTGAACCCAAGTCGGCATCTAGCGCTGTCAAAATATCAAAACATAAGACACCTACAAATCTGCTCTTCAAAGAATTCAACAGGATTTCCCTGGCACTCTAGAACAGGAGGGAGGACAACTGCCAAACAGTAACACCCGAGTCGGGAGGCGGGGGGCCACGCGCCAGCCGCAGGTGCCTGTGCTGAGAGAAAAGGGGGGCCAGGGAGCTCGAGCAGCAGACGGCTGCTTCTGCCCTGTGGGCACCCTCTGCCACCACTGCGTAGAATAAGCACTGTGAATAAAAAGGCAAGACAGATTCGAGTTAAACAGTTTGTCCTACTTCCAGATGTAAAAGTTTGAGCTCTGGACACTCAAGTCATTAAAAACCACTATGTGAAGACAAAGAATAAAAGAAAGGCAACAAATAAGTTTAAAGCAATCTGGATTTCTTTTTCGTTGTTTGTGTGTTTTAAAAGGCAAGAGAATTTGAGGGAAACTTCGGAAAGCTGAAAATTACTCAAACACTTTTTACCTGTTTTATTAAGTTACTAAAAATCCATATTTTTATTGTAAGCCTATTCAGCTCTGTAGTTGCAAGCGTTCAAATTTTGTGACTCTGTAACAGCCCAGAGTAGTTAGCATACAAGCAAACAAGAAACAAAGAAAAACTGTCCCTCAGAGATTTCTCTCTCTCCTTTATAGTTAACTATTTGGTAAGCAAACCAACCCAAACAATATGTCAGGGTCAAATAAAGGAATGTGGAAGAACAAGCCAGATAGAACTACCAAGCATGCCTAAATGATGGAGGAAAAGGTATTTTATATGCAAAGAGAAGCACAGGTGGTACCATCCTGCTGTCACATGGCAGGATGGTGAGAAATGTCAATGGGACCCTTCCAGCAAGTGGTCATGGCGGAAAGAAGGCTTTCATCACCCTGCCCCCCCACCCCCCAAGGGCCCTGTGATTACAGGGAAAGGACAAAATGAGGATAACAGCAAAGTCACAAAGGTGAAAAGTTACACAGTTTGGGTAAACAGCCCCAAATGGTACGAAAAGAAGTGTTCTACAGGAAATGTAGAGATAATTTTGGTACCTATGAGCAGATAAGTTCCCTGAGCTGAAGAGATGGGATTTCATGTTTAGGGAGAGAACAATGATTATGAGAGAGCAGTGGCCAAAGGACAAGGGAAACGCCTTCCACACTGGAAAGGATTTAATGAGGGCAGTTATTAGGACCGCAGTTAGAGGCACCTGTCACAGGTGACACATAACTTGTCACCATCAAATCACATCAAATTGAAGATCTGCAATGTCTCAGAGAACTATTGTCCACAGTCTGAAGAGGACTATCACCTCCGTGAAGAGAAACTTGGGAGCCCCCCGCCCCTCAGTCACCCAGGATGGTGTCACCCAGGCAGCAAGTAGTCCTGGACATGGTGGGAGGAGGGAGTCAGCTGCCTGGGAAGAAAGGGGTGGGGGAGGGTGGCGTTTGAACTGTGTTCCATGGGCTTGCTGTGGACAACCTAAGTCCAAGAGGCTGAATTTAAAGCATTTTATTTATTATCCATTTTAGATTACAGGCGTCAACTAAAGGTATGTCGACATGCATGCACACATACGCATACACTGGTGCAACTGGTATATTCCTCTGCTGGGGACAGAAAGTCTCCAGTGGCCATGCAAATACCTGACTTCATAAACTGAACATGATTTGTCCAAAACGATCAGACCAATGAGCACATTTTCACATACATGTCAACCTGAGGGTGCGAACAGGAGTAAGTAGAAACAGTCAAAAGACCTGGTAAAGGGAAGTCAGTGAGATATAATTTGGTTTGAGATTGGGAAGTTACTGCTTCTCCACGTGGCCATGGTGAGCCCGTACCATTCCTCTGCTTTGTAACACTGAAAACATTTCTATTTAAATGTTACTCTGAGGTGGTTTGCTCTGAAGAGAAAATAGTCTTCCTAGAAACAATTTTACTAATCCGAGAATTGTTTAACTCTGAGTTCTCCACCAAAAATAAATTAGTAACTGATGCCACATTACAGATAATTGCTGTCAAACCAGTAAGACACAGCAGAGGTACTTAGCAGACTGGAAGAAGTTAAAGCCACAAAAGAGTTAGTGGCCATTGCACAAATATATAATAATACTCTAACTTCTCTCTGCTTCAGAAATATACTAGAAAAAACAATCTCTAGCAGAAAATGTTGAGAGATGGCACTGAAGCTTTTCGAAGAATTGGGACAGTGAGAGACCTTGAAATTTATGTAATTCCATCCTTGATTTTTTCCAACGAAGGAAATGAGGCCTAGAGAGATTAAAAGGTCTGTCCGTCACAGACACAGGTGGCTAAGGTACCCCTCCAGTGTGAAGACCCCTTGCCAGGGATCTAGCCTCTTGACCTTGCTTTGCTCCATCTTTTAAGAACCATTTATGGAAAAGCTATTTTTTTTGTAGGGAAAAGTGAAACCTCTGACTATGTAGAAGGAAAAGAAATGGTGGTTTTATAATGTCAAATGACGCACTGGACGCACTGCTGCACTCACAGCCAGGTAAGATTTCGACTCCCAGGTAAAATAAGTAGCAGGACTTGATAACCCAGGTTGTTGTGGGATTAGGATCCAGACCCAGTGAGGAGTGCAGGGCCACAATGGCTGGACTCAGCTGACAGGACAGACAATCAACCAGTAAGAGAAAAGGGTCCAAAATCCCTTTGCGTCCACTTGTAACTGAATGCTCCCACAGCACCCCAATTCACCTGGCCATGACATGTGTATAACTCCACCTGGAAAGCAACTGGCCAGGAATGCTGGCAGGGTCTGAGCCCAGGGCAGCCAGAATGGTGTGTGGCTGGAGTTTGGGTTCTGGGTTTGAATCCTGGCTTTCCTTTTCACTGACTGTGTTAACCTCCCCGGTGCTTCAGTTTCCCACAAAGTACAGATAAGAGGGTCTTCTTCATGCAGTTGCCATATCTAGAGGGCTGAGAACAGTGCTGGGCACAAGGTGAGCACTGCTTCACAAGTGAGAGAACTAGGAGTTCTCTCCGGTTCCCAGCCTGCAACCCGGCGCGGGGAGGGGGCGGGGTGGCAGCGGCAACATGCAAACGCAGGCTGCTGGCTCTTGGAGGTACCACGGCGCACGGTTCACATCCACACATCCTCTTTTCTCTGAAAAGGTTAAGCTTTTCATCCGAAAGACAATTTGGTTTCTTTCTTAAAAAAAAAAATCACCTTTGTTTTTTCTTTATTAGAATTCTTAACTCATACAAAACATTTAGAAAATAAAAGTTAAACAAAAACTACCTGATATTGCCACCCAGAGAAAGATTTAACACAGTAAGTTGTCTTTGTCTTTTTTCTCTATTATGGTTTTATGTGTATACATTTATTTTAAAAAGCCTGTGATGTTTTGTCTTCCAGTTTTTTATCCAATACATTTGAATATTTTCCCTGGTTGATTAATGCTTTGTAGCACCATTTTTAATGGTTGCACTGTTTGGTTATACTCTAATTTACCACTTGTTAGCATGAGACTTGACCCCTACCTCCTATTCTCACTTTTACATATCCCCAAAGAGAACAAAATCATTACAACGAAAGCTTTTGATGGGGACCCCCCAAACAGGTATTCACTGTCCCTTACATTTCTCACAGCTCAGCTGAGCCCAGTGCTCAGAAAAGCCTTCTGGAAAAGCCTCTCCACTTCGGGGTGGGAGCTTCTTCAGTACTAGATTAGGGAAGGGCAGCTATTGCAGCCAGCTGAGCCCCACAGCTCCAGGAATGCCTGACCTTTCCCGGGGCTTTGATCTAGCAACCTCCTCCCGCCTGGCGCTTAACCGGCCAGAGCTGCTCAAGGGAGGGAAAGGAGGAGGGGAGGGGAGCAGGACGCTTGAAGGACCCTCCACTGGGCAGCGCACCAAGCTCCTGAACCACTCAGAATGTCCTGCTGAGGGAATCTTAGAGCTCACCTACCAACTCCCCATTTTAGAAATAAGAGAACCAAGACTCAGGAAGATAACAGGACTTAATTACTTGTGAAATACAACTTAATATTAGCAAAGATAACAGTCACAAAGACTATTACTACCAGTTGGAACATTTACTGCATATACTGTGCTGAACAACTATTTGATCCTAACAACAACCTTGTGAGATTGCTATAATTATCCCCATTTTAGGATAAGGCTGAGAAAGACTAAATGAGTTGCCTGAGATCCCATAGTAGTAAGCGGTAGAGGCAGGAATCAAATCCAGATGTTTGACACTGAACAGGGCTTCTTCCAAGCATCTTGTAAGAGTGCATAATTATTTTTATTTTCATTACATTAGTTTTAAAAAGATGAGCTTATTAGTACTCATTGCTAGTTTAGAAGGTGGCAAAGAAATTCATACTTTCATCTCTTGAGTCTTTTACAAGTCCAGATTTCTGCATTTGCTAAACGGTGACATAAATTACTCAATAGATCAATTTGCTGGTAGTCACTCTGCACGTATTTCATATGAGAATAGTTTTGATAATGGCTTGAGTGTAAAGCTGAGTCCGAATGTGCACTGCCAGCTGCAATGCCACGCTGCAGCTGAACTAGCAGGGAGGTGCAAGACTTGATAAACACAGGTGCCTCCACTGACCGACAAATGGAAACTTCTCAATTTCTCTGAGGCCACTTCAGGTTTGGAAAGGCCTCAGGCCAGGGACTCTCCCAAGTACATAATTACAATGCTTCTCTTAGATGATTATCAGGTAGAAGACAATTTTTTCAACTAGTTTGTTTACTTATTTTCTTAAACGCAGAGTCTCTTCTCAGAATGAGTCATCTGAGCAGTTTAAACAGCTGTGGCAGGAGATGGCCACTGCTGCCTGGTGAGTCGGTAAATGTGCTGAATTGGTGTGAGTTAATTAGATCAATCTTGACTCATTTTCTTTAATGAGACGGTGTAACACAACATCCACCAACCTGTTTTCTACATTTCGTTTTATGCGCATTCGGTGTTTCAGCCTAATCTGTTCCTGAGCTCCTTTTTGATTGAAGCAAAAACTGTTTTGTTTTGTTTTGTTTTTTTAAACACATTTTGTGTGTATATGACAGCAATGCATCATCATGAGAGAACTCCACTTCATGTCACGGAGTTTGCAATCAAATAACATTCAAGTAATTTATACCAAAGAAAACAAAATTAATTTTAAAAAGGATTTTATTACTCCATCTCTCTGCCTTCTCAATAAGCCAACTATGTAGATTATAGATGGAAATTATGCAGGGAGTTGGGCCTCCCAGTCCCGATGGTTTCCTTTTTCACACTCCGGAATCCTGTATGGACGCGCAGTAAGATGAGTTTTCCTCTTTCCTGCTCCCACTCTCTTTAATTGTGCTTGTGGGACTTCGAGGTCTAAAGGCCAAGGGGAAAGGCTGTGATCACAACCTTGTCTGTAGAGGCTGCAGGCAAACTCCCACATTCAGATGAAAGCACAAACACCATGCTACCGAAAGTCACACGCTGAGAAAAGCAAGTCTTTGGGTTTCTAAATCATTTGTCTTTGTTTCTGTTAAAATGGGGAAAATTTCTTTTTCCTTTCATTTAGAATAGATTATTTCTATTCTCGATCTCCTTTGAATACACATACTGAAGTTTTATTTTGTTTTAATTAAGTATAAGCTAAGGACATGACCGATTCTTACCAAGTTTCACTCAGGAAATTTGAGTCTCCTTTAAATATATGATTGGGTTCAGATTTATGGTATTCAATGTGTCATTTAAGGATATTACAGTCACATTCAAAATAACAGTGAGAACTACCCACGCTTACAAAAAAATCCCCCTGTAATGCAAAAAAAAAAAAAAGTTCAAATGTTCAATAAAAGGTTTTAAGGTCCTTGCAACGCAGCCCATTTGGGATTATGTTGAATGGTGTGTTTCATCACCAGTAGCCTTCATCACAAATAAAAAGCCATGTGTGTATTTGTGCATTTGGCAGCCTCAAGTCCTTCCTATGAAGGAGCCTGAAAGTTCGACATTCTCAAAAACATTTTGGTTTCAGGATACCTTGATTCTTAAAAATTATTGAGAACCCAAAGAGCTCTGTTTATGTGGATTTTATCTACCACTATTTTACTGTTTTAGAAATTAAAACTAAGAACATTTAAAAATATTAATTTGTTCACAAAAACAACAGTAAATCCACTGCACATGAATATAAATAACATTTTTTATGGAAAATAAGTGCCACTGTTTTACATTTCTGAAAATCCCTTTACATCTGGCTTAATTGAAAACAGCTGCATCCTCATATCTGCTTCTGTATAAAAGCTGTGGTGATATGTTTTGGTTGAAGTATATGTAGAAAAATCTGGCCTCACACAGAAATGTAATTGGGAAAGAATTACTTTAATAGACTTTTTAGATAATTGTGAGCAGTCCACTTTAACACTGCACTGGACAAATGATGGTTTCATAAGGTTCACCGTAATATGGAATTTGAAACCGTGCCAGTGAACTGTCCCCACTCTGTCGCATTGAAATCCATTAGTCTGTCCTGCACCTCAAATAAATCTTTCACCTTTGTATGATTTTGTAACAAGTACTGATCATTTGGAGAATGTTGGTTTACTGAGTTATGCACACCTTCAAATATTGACACATGTCATTATACAAAATCATAATCGCAGTTGTCAGTGTCACCAAAGAGCTCATCATATGAATCTTTAAGGACTGAAGCTCAAGCTTATGGTGAAGGACATAGAATTTACAAAATTCTAATTTGTGCATGCAAGTCTGAGCTTTATCATTGGTAACAAATATAACTGTTTCCATGAAAGTGACAGGCTCACTTTGTATCTGTAATTTTAGCTTCTTTTAGCAAAATGGTTGGTTACAGTATATCATCAAACATGATGCCTGAATTAGATCTCATCAACTGTTAGAGGCCTAGTATCAGTTTTAAATTTAAAATTAATAATCGAAGATACAATTTAAGGAGTATTTTGACTTATCACTTATCAAACACTATATTTTAGAAACTTTGAAAATAAATAACCCTACACACTAAGCTTTATCCTTTCAGAGTAATAACCTGTCTGTCCCTTACAGGCAAAGGCAGATTCAAACCCAGATTTGTCTGACATCAAACACTCTCTGGTTAGCAAAACAGTATAGTATTGTTAATCTAATTTATACGAAGTAATGAGATTCTAGTCCACAATGTGTGTGTTATAGGAGTGAAACCCGAAGTAATGAGGTTCTAGTCCACAATGTGTGTGTTATAGAAATGAAAGAAGCCAAATGGTTTTTAGTTTACAAACTTTTCACACATATGAAAAGCAACACAGGATATAAACTAGGTAATGTATAATGCCCCCAGAAGTCTAGGGCAGCACCCCTTAATCAGATGCATTAACATTACTTCAGCAAAACTCAACAGCAGTCAAACTAAATGGGGTAAATAAAGGCTATAAAAAGTCTCGCATCAAATTTTGGCCACCAATTAAGTTATGGAAACAGTGTCAAATTTCAGAGCTTTTTTTGATTTCCACATTCTGTTATATGCAAACGATATGTCCAGAGTCCAACCTGGACCTAGGACTAACACTCAGGTTTCCTACAGCATTCCTGTCTGGGTGTCCCCAGCTTTGTTCTACATATTTTAGTGTAGCACTAACGGTACCAAGCTGTGGGAAACATGATTTCTCACTTGTTAAATCTGCAATGAATTCTCTACTGGAAGGTTAATCACATAGAATTTCTCTCTTCCCAATGTAGAATTCTCATACACAACATGTTTTCCCATTATAAATTAGCAATTATTTTTCTCTGGACTAAAGCACTATGCTTACTAAGTGTGCATTGCACTTACCAATTCATTACAATTCAGTCATTATCTTATCAATATTGTTTCCAATGGCAGAACTCTAGTTCTTTTAAATACATCCCTCCACACATTATCATTTTTAAATTTTCCACCATTTCAGGTGAAATAATTAGTGTTTTAGAATTTACTTGATGGTGAAAATTTATTTAGTGAAAACTTATGAAAGTTTAGCAGATATGTATATATTATTGATAGTTAATTTGAGAAATCAACTGATAGCTTTATGGGAAGTCCTTTATAGGTAACTGCCTCCTTTTCTCTTGCTGCTTTTAAGATTCTCTCCTTATCTTTAATCTTGGCTAGTATAATTATGATGTGCCTTGGTGTGTTCCTCCTTGGGTCCAGCTTCTTTGGGACTCTCTGATCTTCCTGGACTTCCTGAAAGTCTATTTCCCTTGCCAGATTAAAGAAGTTCTTCTTCATTATGTTTTCATATACATTTTCAATTTCTTGCTCTTCCTCTTCTCCTTCTGGTACCCCTATGATTTGGATGTTGGAACTTTTTTTTTTTTTTTTTTAACACTAAGGATGTTGGAATGTTTAAAATTGTCCCAGAGGTTCCTAAGCCTCTCCTCATTTTTTTGAATTCTTGTTTCTTCCTTCTGTTCTGGTTGAATGTTTATGTCTTCTTTCTGGTCCAAACTGTTGCTTTGAGTACCAGTTTCCTTCCCATCACTATTGGTTTCCTGTACATTTACCTTTATTTCACTTTGCATAGCCTTCACTTCTTCCTCTATTTTTCATCCATACTCAACCATTTCTGTGAGCATCCTGATTACCAGTGTTTAAAACTGTTTATCTGATAGGTTGGCTATCTCCTCATCACTTAGTTCTATTTTTGGAGCTTTGATCTGTTCTTTCATTTGGGCCGTGTTTTTTGTCTGGGTGTGCCTGTGACATATTAAGAGGTGGAGCCTTAGGTATTCACCAGGGTTGGGCAACCCACTTTCTTGTGGCACTCTCTGTACAGGATGGGCCAGAGAGGGAACAATGCCTTTTGTTCGTCTCTCAGCCAGCTTTCATTCACTTCCTGGCCCTTCTGGTGCTGATTCCTGGGGGTTTGGGCTCGTGTACATTCTAGGACCCTGTGGGTCTCTCCAACAAAGTCTCCTATGAGGCTGGGAGGTTCTCCCACCACCTCAACCCATACAGATTTTTACAGCCAGAGGTTTTGAGGCTTTGTTTCCCTGCACTGGATCCCTGGGTTGTGTGTTGTGTTTCGCTCCCTGCCCCGCCCGAGTTGTTCCACCTGGTTTGTCCACACACAAATGTGTGACTGCCTGCTCCACCAGCTGCCACCTTACCCAGCATCCTCTCTGCCCTGGCTGTCCATCTCTGTCCCTCCTCCCAGTCTGAATGAATATTTCTTCTTTAACTGCTTGGTTGTCAGACTTCCATACAGTTCAATTTTCTGGCAGTTCTGATTGTTTTTTGTTTTTAAATTTGTTGTTGTCCTTCTTTTGGTTGTGTAAGGAGGCTCAGTGTATCAACCTGCACTTCCATCTTGGCTGTAAGTCCTACTAGTCAAATGCTGAAAACTGACCCACAATAGATGGTTAAGTACAGCAGCATGAGCGTGCATTCTTAGTACCAGAGAAGAGAAGCCACAGCTCACCTGGGATTTCAATTCAATGAAATCCACAAAGGTGCTTAAATCCATTGTGATTTATGTAGGAGGTAATCCTAAATGTATTATGTTGCATTATTAGTTACTAATCATAACATTGTAAGCACTGATCATGTGATTTATTACCAAACTCCACCAAAACTACCCAATAATCTGCCAATTTTAAATGTTTAAGTTCTTGGTCAGATATGAGACCTCTTTACTGGATTGGAGTAGTTTCTTGTTATTTGTTTGTTTCAGGAAGTGGTCCTGTTACAGAGTCCAGTGGTTTCAATTACGTTCTGAAACTCTCATTTTCCACTAAGGACTTAAAGCTCCAATTATAAGTTTCTTAAATTGAAATAAATTTTATATACGCATGCAGATAAAAAGCCAATTCTATATTTTTGAAAATAATGAAAAACAGATATCATGCATATTTTTAGCAAGTGTTCAGAAGTTATTTTAGTCAATTATGTCAACTTCCCCAATCAAAATTTTTTATCTAAGTCCCTTACCAGGACTTAAACTGACTGTAATTTAATAGTTTCTCAACATATTCATCTCCTGATTTTTTATCCTTTAAAAAAGATGAGATGAAAGTGCTCCTCATTTGCTCCATTACTTGTTAATTGGTGTATATGTGGCTCTATTTTGGGGGATAATAATATAAACGTGGTCCCTGCACTGAATGAAGAATCTGTACACTGTCTAATGACAGGGATGAGATGTAAATTAAACACTTCCAATACAATGTAAAAAATGTTCTAAGTGAGGCTTGAATACAATACTACGGGAGTAATTAAGGCCACCTACGGCTCAAGGAGATAGGGCCTGTGGGATGGGTCAGTGGTTGGGCTAAAGGAGAAGTATTTTGGCAGAAGAAAGAGCCAGGCCAGGCCCAGAGGCTGGAACAGCATGCTGACACCAGGGGAGGCTCTGGCTGGTACTCAGCACTTCCTGTGGTTGTACTCCGCGAGGACTCCTTATGTGATCCCAAAGCTCTAGAAGCTGGGGGTTGGGGAACTATTAAAAAAATGAAAGATACCTAAAAATTACTGATTTCATTTTGAAGCTGGGAGCTTCCCATGAGAGGCTGAAGAGAACTGGAGAGCGCAGTGGCCAGAAAGAAGCAAGCCCAGAGGTTCACTGATGATAGAAAAATTATTATAATTACTACTGTGATGCCATAAATTTATGTTATTTTTCCTTCTCTCCATGTATTTGAAAACTGCTGGTCAAACTACCTCAGTGAGCCTACGGGTCGTCTCCAGAACTGGCTTGACAGCGCGTCTCACCTCCTTGGGCCGAGCATGTCGTGTAGCCCCATCTTGGTTAAGCAGAAGAGGCGCTATAGCGCTTCTGCCACGGCAGGGAACCAGAGATTTTAGGAATATAAACAGTGGGAAAGTTGAAGTTACAGAGAACTTATGGATGTAGAGTCTATAACTTGTACAATTGTAACAGGTGGACTGTGGGAAATTGGAATTTAAGGTTTCAAGTGTTCGGGACCAGGCAAAGAACTAGGTCAAGGACTGGGTGCCTGTCCTTGTGTCCCTTTTTCTGGAGTTTTCCTCCATGGCCCTGAATCTCTGTTTTAATCTCACAAACCTTATTTAAGTGCACAGCTATTGGAGATTTGCTAATATAACACATACAGAGTATATTCTCATAATATATCATTGCTGGGGAAAAACAGCAAATAAAGTGTGCACTGCTCTCAGGAGGGAGAACGCTCAAAAATAAATACATGTGCAAACCCTATTATAAAGTGGGAGTATTCACCTTACCTGTTGTGGAGTTCCCACAAAATGTCCCGCAGTCAGGAACCTTCAGTCCTGCCCCTCAAAGACACATCCGGGGCTTCAAGAACATAGCGAAAACATGAACAAAACCAGAGCAAGAACTCCTCAATGTCAATGTTTACATTAGAAGCTAATCAGGAAACTTAGTTATCATGAAAAACAAGGTGGTATTAAAATTCTCAAAGGAAAAAGTGATGGGTGTTTTTTTAGGGGCGGGAGGATAAACTGACGACTCAAAGTAAACAAGAGTATTTTTTGCTCTTTGGAAAGATACTACTTATTTTAAAGCTGACTCTAAAGGAGTCCTTTTCTAATTCACTTTAATAGAAAATAAATATATAGTTAAGATATAGCACCCATACTTAATGAAGGATATAAATATCCAAACAGATAGGATTATAAAAATATAAAAAACATGTACATGGGCAAGGATTAGAACAGATCATGAAAAATGAAGAGTTACTTATTATGGTGGTAAGGCTGTGTATGAATTAGCTCATTTCCTTTGTTGTTGCTTCAATACAGATTCAGAGTAAAAAGGAGTAAAAGAATCCATTAAAAAGCCTATCATAAATGTTGTTTGTAACAATCAAATAAATCCTATCATAGATAAAATGAAAAAGCACTTCCCAAATGATTAAATCACAGGCAACACCACCACTTAGGAAAAGAAGGCGTGGCAAAACCACTTTCCCATCCCGCTCAAAGTTGGATCAGTACATTTCTTCTGCTTCTGTTCTTTCTCCAGCTCTTGACATTATCAACCCTGCTGCACCCAAGGAAGGACTACAGAATTCCCAGTTTCCTTGAACACCTTTGAAGGATTCTAGTAATTTCAAAGTCTTTCCGATTATACAGAATTCTGCTGTGTCAAACTCTTTAGTCAACCAACTCACTAGAAAGAGAGAGAAAAGTACAAATCTTTTCCCCCAAACCATTGGTCATCTAGAATACTCTGTCTCTAACATTCTAAGAGTACTACAATCCCAAAGGAAATTATAATTTTAGGAGGAAAAAATATCTCTGAATCATAGTTCCTCTAAGCCTCAGAGTCATAATTATTTTTGTAAGGGGTAGTTAAAAGCTCAAACTATGTATGGATTGCATGAATTTTGAATGCTTTGCTCTCAAAAACATGGCCCTTCAAAAATAATGGAGAGGCAGAAGGAGAGAGAACAATCAAAGTGAAATCACATTTTGCTGGATTCTGGGAAAATTCCAGATGTAGGACAAAAACTGTGCTTTGGGTGCTCCACTTAAAAAACAAACAAGCAACACAAGTATGGATGGTTGTTCTCTTCATTCTCTTTAAGTCTATCTAGCAACATTTAAAATACTCCCAATTAATCCAGGTAACATCTTGGCACTCTAATTATTTAACAAAGTTAGAAACATACCCAGTTTATCTTAAGTTATACAAAGGCACAAAAATGTGGTATCAATTTGGGTGGATGCTTACTAGGGTATAATCCTAGGAATCACATGTATATTCTTTGAACAGTTTTCTTAGCCTGCTGTCTAGAGTGCCAATAATAAATGGTATCTGTTTTGGAAAGACACATGGTCCTCCTAAGCCCTGCAATAGGTAGCAATGCTACTTACAGCCTGAACAGTCCCCAAGGTATTCGAGAGTGATCCACTTTTCATGTTTTCTTTCCATAATGTCATTGGCCCCAATGATCACTTATGGAAAAATAGTACTTCACGCACTTCAATTTGAGTTTAAGGATGAGTTAAAAAAAAGTCCTTCAAATTCTTCCCTTTTAACAAGGACTTTTAGAACAGCAGCTGGAATTTAGGTTCAAAAAGGGGAAGAAGAGCCTGTAACATGGGAGACCTGAACCAATGACTCTCTTTACATGAAGTGATAAAGAGCTTGACAGATATCTACCTGCAAGTTGATGAGACCTTTAAAGGCACCAGAATACTCTCTCATGTTACTTGCCAGTCCTCTGATGCTGTGTTATCAGCCTATGATTACTAGCTGTTTATAGTTCACCAAAAGGCTTTCCAGTGAATTTGCAATAAAGCAAAAGAATGTCTCCTTCCTCACCCTCCCTAAATTGCTTCCTGGAACTTAGGCTTGTCCCTAACCAATGAAGAAAGAAATTTGGTTATGTATCCAATTTTTTGTCTTAAAAAATCTTAGACTATTGCATGGTGGTGGTGGTGGTGCTATGTAGACACAGTTTTCTCTAATTTGAGCCACTCAAAAGTACCTAAGGCCACGCCCTCACAATTATGCAAGAGGCCATTACAAAAACACACTCCCAAATATCATTAGACATAACTTTAGTCCAAAGAAAGACATTTGGAAACACTCTGAACTCTTCAGCAACAGCCCCCAAGTCAGTCTCCATAAACTGCCAAGAGGTCTGAAGAGGCCGCCGAGGACCAGCGCAAGAGCCCTTGTTCTGGGTGGCGTGCTGGCACCGGCCAATATGTGCTGCTAGCGATAGTTAAGCTTCTGTGAGGCAAAAGCCCTTTGGGAACATAAATAAAATTTTAAGATTTCTGACAGGCTGAAAATCAGACACAACTCTGCTTTTGTGCAGCTTACCATATAATATAAACCATATCTTGAACAAAAAGCTTAAAATGTAATAAATTCCCAGTTAAAAAAAATATGAGTGTGTTGTATAGGGTATGATGATAGAACAATGAGACTATTTTTACAAACTACACAGAAAAATCAGGATTGTTCCTTTCCAGTTCAAGAAGTATACTGAACTGAAGTTTGGGTTTAGGTCAAAAGGGAGGGAAATTTCAAATCCAAGTTCAAAGTTGTTTTGATGACTTGAATGAGGATCTCATCAGGCAACGGGGTAACAGATTCAGGAATCCAAAACATTATAGGACTAGACTTATGTGCCTATGGAAGCAAAATGAAATAATGTAAGGCACTTGGGTCCAGAAAGAATTGATTTCATATCCCAAGCATGTGAAATATGTACTCCAGTAGGCTGGCTGGTAGTATTGTCTTAGTTCTCCCTTGTTGGTGCTGTATGGCATTGGCATTCTGGGGACAACTGAGTCCCCAACGGAGAGGTTAACTGTCCTTTCCCCTTAGCCAGGAATGCTATCCCATTCTGTGTCCCCAAAGTCTTTCCATGTCTTAATGCATACTTCCCAATTAGCCTTTCTCATGGTCCCAGTTAGAATCCTTTACTCCTCCCCAATTCTCCTTCTGCATTTTAAGTTTCATTTACAGCCTTTTGGAAATAGCACATTGGAATGGAGCATCATGGGCCTATCTCACAACTATGCTCTGAGGACTAGAGGGCAGGCCTTACAGCCCCCTCCAGGTGTGTTGTCTGTAATGGTTACTGAATCAGCACGCATCAGAACTGCCTGGAAAGCCTCACCTACAGAATTCTCAGGAGACTTAGGATGGAAGTAGAAATCTGAATTTATAGGAAGTTCCCAGGCTAGGCTGATTTTTCTATTCAAGGGACCATACTCTGAGAACCTGGGGGCTAGATCAATCTCATGAAATGGGAGTTTATCATACAACCTTTATTTAGAATTTGAAATTTACAATGACTACAGAATTCTGTGTAATCATGAGATGAAGTAACGGATGTAAAGCAATTGCAGGCTCTCTATCATTAGGCCCCTGCACTCTCCAGAATGGTACCCCATGTTTAGTTTATGCCCCAATTAATTCTTGGAATGGGCTGGGGCTCATTCTCCCAAAGAAACCTCCGCTGGAGCTCGTCCACCTGGGGCTAAAGAAACTGTGTCTTTTAAGTTAAATGCAGGGTTGGTAGAGACTCTAGTGGTCCAGTTTCCTACTCAATCAACTCTTTTGACAACATCCTTAAGAGGTGGTTGCACAGCACCTCCCCACCCCTACCAAGGGTTTAAGATGTCACCACATTGGCAAATATCTCCACTTTATTGTGAAGAACTATGTGAAAGTCTTCCTTAAAGTAGGCTAGTATTTGTCTTTTGAAGACTTCCTTACACTTACCCATTGGTATAGGCCCACAATCTCTTTAACTGAAACCCTTGGGACCATATGTTTCATGAATTAATTTTTCTTTAGAAAAGTAATATTTTGGAAAAAAAGAAAAGTAATATTTGGCACGCATAGCCCTTTGTCTGGTCTAAGGCTGTAGTGTACAATCAAACACATTTTTAGTTGCGCAATGGGGCATATACATATGCACACTTAGTGCAATAAAGACCATAAATAACTTCACATTAATTAGGGTCAAATTTTGCCACCAAAAAAACCCCCCTCAATTTTCAGATATTTTTTGAACCCAAATTTATGAGTAAAGGATTGTGGACCTGTATGATTCTGTCCTCTGTAATTCTGCAAAGGCAGCCTGCTTCCTCTTCCACGCTAGCAGCCCTTCATTTGTCGGAAGACAGCTACCGCCCTCCCCTTCACCCGCTATGCCTCTTCCTACACGTCACTATCCTTCTAAATTATCAGCTGATAAAGTAATCCAGTGTAATAAAAGAGGACTAGGAGAAAGGTCAACTTCTCATCCAAAGCAGCCTTATTTCATTACCTAAAGTTCAAACGTGCCGTAATGTAAGAGCAGGGGAAGAGCAGTCCAAAAGAGGCGTCATTCAACCTTAGAAAGAGAGACTTGTGAAGCTGATGGGCAAGACTGTGGTTTAATTAATTCAAGACTTGGATGAAGAATGAAACTTTCTCTCTGTGATTCCAAAACAGAGAACAAAGAGAAGAACTAATGCTTGTTGACCACTGCTATGTGCCAGGCACTACATTTGACAATTTGCATACATGATTTCCAATCTCTAAACCACTCTGTGAAGCAGTAGGTGTCAATACTTCATACACGAGAAAAGCAACACCTTGAGAAGTTAACTGCTTAAAGTCACACAGCAAGCCAAAAGCAAAACCAGAATTCTCATCGGATCCCAAAGTCTATGCAGGCCCTCCTTCCAATATACCTACAGGCCTCTGATGAAGGGCTCAGTGACTCTGTCTTAGTGGGCCTCCACACACATTTCAGCCAACGACTTAGGTAGGGGCACATACAGGAATCCACCAATGAACGCATGACTAAGTGGAACAATAATGATCAATGACTTCAAAGAGGATGAAGATGCCTGCCTTTCAAAATTCAACAGGATAAGAAAATGGGAAGAATAAAAAAACTATCACTGGATCCAAATGAACCAAAGCAGCTAAAAATGACCAAGTGACATTGAGAAGGGACAATTTAATATGGATTACTGTAAAACTTTACAAGTTGATGGGCCCATACACCCAAAATGTTGGAGGAAGACAGAAGTTTCAGTTGCATAAAATTAACTTTGAGCCCAGGTATCAAAAGGTGATTAAAAGCAATCTTCTGGCTACACTAACAGGCCTCTCTGAAGCCCAGAATGAGGGATGCCACAGACCAACCCTGTGCCACAGTGGTCAGACCCAATCTGAAGTACTAAGTAATTAGAACCTCAAGCCTTTATTGAACCAGAACAAAGCATGTAATGAGGAAGGGTGCAGAACAGCAAAAGTTCCAAAACCAGAGGCTTGCAAGAACTAAGAATATCTGTTTAGTCCGGAAGAGTGAAAAAGGGTGGGAGGAAAGCAAATGACAGCAGTCTCAAATACTTATAGAAGAGTAGTGATTCCATTTCTTGTCAGGATGGCCCTGAAATGCAGGTGCCCCTCCCACTGGGGGTGGGGGATGGTGGGAGAGTGAGAGGTGAAGGAGTTAATCCTGCAGGAGGTTGGCCTCACCTGGGGAGAGGCAGAGCTGTGTTGACCAGCCAGAATATTAGGCCAGCCCACTTCCAAGGCCCCCCTTTCCTCAGGTTCTGTTCTTGGGCACTGAACTGGGGCCTGTAGGCTTTGTCAGTGGAGGACCTGTAACAGTGGGAATTGGGAGCAAGTGAGCCAGCTGAGTGACATTTCAATGGATTGCCAGCAGGGGAGAGATTTTAGGCAAGCAGAGACATGTAGTCCTCCTCAAGCCCTACAGGGTAGTAATTATCCACTCTGAATCCGTGAAGGGCTAGCCCACTGGAGCCTGCGACTCCTCCTGCCCTCCTCCCACTGACCCCATTGGCTGAGGTTTCAAGGAATCTCTTCTCTTTTGGCTTCATGACACATATACCCCTCCCCCCACCACGCCCAAATGTATATCAGCCTGTGTGATTAAATGCATCCTTAAAAAATTCCTTAGGCTGACTTCCTTGCCCATCCACAAAGAAAAAGTCACAATATTCTTGGGTAAACAGGCCAACCAAATGAAAACTGGTCTCATTTTACCTGGAAGCAATGCAACCTCTCGTAGAAAGGTGATGACGTGGGGTTAAAATTCAGGTAGAAAGACAAAACAAAATGTGGAAGACAAGAGAAGGGGAAAATGCCTCTGAACTTAAATGCCAAATAACTTCCAGGAGATGATCATATTAAAAGCTTGAAAATCATAAAACACAGTTCATCTTTTCTAAGATGCACAAGCAACACTGTAAGTTCTGCAAAGAACTCTTACCTTTAA
Organism: Anoura caudifer; assembly: GCA_004027475.1. Taxonomy (NCBI): domain Eukaryota; kingdom Metazoa; phylum Chordata; class Mammalia; order Chiroptera; family Phyllostomidae; genus Anoura; species Anoura caudifer. The sequence goes on along the minus strand of PVKU01000431.1, from coordinate 244,361 downwards.
AATATCCATGTGGTGTTGGCTTAGCACTTTATAAAATGCATGTCATCTCTGCTTTGTCCTTCTACTATAAATATTCCCTGAAATCTTCAATACTGTAGTTCTACTGGCTACTCAACCAATATTCTAAAACAAAGGGTTCACCCTTACAGAAACATGTGTGTGCTGAATTGCCAGTTCAATACTTCTAATGAAATAATGCACATCTCCTTAAATTTCCTTTTTAAACTCTAAATAGTTATGCCACATAGCTAACATTCCAAGTAGATTTGGAAGGCTCATCAATATTTAGGATCAAATGCCTAAAGGTCCCCTGTTGGGACTGTCACAACTGCACAGCTTATGAGGACTCACACCTCGTATAAAGTGTGATGGTGAATTCTTAGAGAGCCCGAAGAGTCAAATTAAGTCATTTAGGCTCCAGTATGATTTGTATTTTCTTTCAAAAGCATAAATATGTGTGATTATTTACCTTGTTACATTTGTAAGATTTTTGAAATAATGTTCTAACTCCAAATAGCCAAGAGTAAAATGGGAGATACTGTCCAAAAATTTTTATGAAGATATTATATAGGTATATAGTCACTGAAAATTACAAATAAAAGTTCTGCGTGTTCCTTTAAAATTCTTAGAGCTTGACCAAAACATTACATTGTACACCTTAAATACACACAATTTTTATTTGTCAATTATACCTCACTGAAGCTGGAGGAAAAATAAGAGGCTGTCTGGTCATTTCTGCTAAGGATAGAGCTATTTCAGAGTAAATTTCTTTTGGCTTGTTGTAAAGTCAGTATTTTTATTTTAAATACTTTAAAACTGATGTTACTTAACATTAATTAAAATATTTTAGTGCCCCTCCCCAAATAAATATTTCTCAATTTACAGAATTTTGAAGCTAAAAGGAGCAAAATTGTTAAACATGTTATTTTGAAACAGCTTTACAAAATCAGCATCATAAAAGTTAGAGATTTCCTTTTAAAGCAGAAGGTCCAAGTAATATTTTAAGTATCATAAAGTTATCGTCACACTGCAACTTAGATTTCAACTTGGAGTTTGTATGAGAGAGAACTGCCCTCAGGAGGCCTGGAGGAGAGAGAGAGGGTCAAGCCTCCCTGCTGACTGCGGGCGGGCGGGCAGGCAGGTGTACAGATCCGGGGCTGGGAGCGCTGTGGGCCAGGGGAGCCATCTGAATGGGGAAGGGCGGTCCCAGTGACTGTGCTGCGCAGAGCCTGCTTCCCCCCCCCCCCCCCCCCCCCCCCCCCCCCCCCCCCCCCCCGCCAGGACTGTGCTAATCCTGTGACCTGAATCTTGCTTGTCTTATCCACCATATCCTTGATTATAAAGCTTAGATCCATAACTCCTATTTTATTTGACTCAAAACATTTGAAATATGGCTTTCCTTTTTACCATTCCAAATATGCATGTACTCTATAATCAGCATTTAATATTGTCCTATGGAATATATCCAACTAAATATAAAATGCCAAAAATATAACATTAATGTAATTAAAGTTTATTTTTTCTATAAAAAATAAGCTATTTCCTTTAGAATATTGAAAGCATTAGAAAAATGTAAATTATGCTTTTATCCCTAAATTCCAAATCACTGAAACCTAAGAAATTAAGGACTTATTAACCACATATTTCCTCCCATGATTATACCACCTTTAGGACCACTACAACAAAACCTCCTATTTTTGCACCTTCAATAGAATTTCAGGCTTACCCACGACAGGCTGGACTCAACACTTCCCTCCAGAGCCTGGGCTCTACTCTGGGAACAGGTCATGAAAAAACTCAAATATCAAAAATGCATAAACAGAAAAAATAGTACGTCTCAAAAAGTCAGTAATCAATTGAATGCAGAAGACGTGTCCTTTCCTACAACGATGATGACAGCTAACATCTACTGGCACCCGGACGTCAAGCATGCTGTGCCTTTCACATCTGCACTGCCTTCACACAAAGCTCATGGTTGGCCACACTCCCATTACACAGATAAGGAAACAGAGGATGAAAATACTTAAGTAACTTGCTTGAGGTCACATAGTCATTAAGTGGTGGAACTTGGATTCATGTGCAGTCAATCTGATTCATGAGCTTTAAACACTGCATTATATGTGCATGTACATATGAGTACGCGCACACACAGGTGAATATGCCGGACAGGTTACCTAGCATAGATATTTTACCTAACAGGCACTTAGGGACAGCAACCTGGTTGGAAGAGAGGATTAGAAGTTCTATCCTGAAGAATGTTTTTATTTAGCGTAGAAGTTTACTTGGGGTTGAGGATATTACCAGTGATTACGGAGTCTAGGCCCACCCACCTATCCACCCCCTGCCTGCACAAGAGTAAAAGAGCTCAGAATTCTGGGATGGAATGTTAGGAATTCACAGGTTCTTCCACCGGGCCAGAACGAGCTTGCTAGGGCAGGTCCCTATGGGTGGCATACACCACCTTGCCCCATTTTCCTCCCCTGCCTTCTTTTCTTCCTTGAATATGAACTTGCAGCCACTTAAACAACATCCTCTAAGTAGTCTGGAAGGATGACAAGACAGGATTAAGCATAGGAAATGGTAGAGAGAGGCTGGAGTGGAAACGTTAGCTGAACCCAGCCTGAAGGGGAGTCAGAGGACAAAGGCCTAAAAATACAGCTTGCAATTCTCTATCATGGCTTAATGATAAGAAACTAGAAAGAGTCTTCATTCCACTTCTTCTCTCAGGGCCAACAGCACATACTCGAAGCTTCAGTGTCTATAATAAAATACATTCATTAATAGTTCAAAAAAAATTTAAGCCTTAGATGTTTGGAAATGGCTCTGCCATTTTTCTGCTCATTAACTCTAGACTAGGAAATAAAAGTTGCAACCCACAGTGTGTGGTTGTTTTCTGTTTGAGTTTATTTAATTTTCAAAACAGTGAGTCATGTGAACTATGCAAATGAAAGCTCTGATGGTTTTACTCAAATGACTAACTATAGTTTATATATAGAACATGTTTCTTTAAATAGAAGGGCATCCAGTTCTAATGATCTAAGCAAACTATGCTTTGCTCCCTTAAAATCTGAAAGCTGATTACCCAGCAAGGGGCAGGCTGGGCTCTGCAGTGGTCAGGGAGACAGATGGGGAGCTGGCCCCCCCCCCCCGACACAAGTCCAGGCACACTAACTGCTCTATCAGGAGGAAACTAAAGAGAAATCAAGGGAAGGGGGAGAGTGAAATGTGGACTGCTGTTTTAAAAAGACCTTTAGGAATGCTAGGGAAGGAATTCTATCTTGGATTATATCAGAAATGTTTACAGCTATAAAATTAGTGCACAACAGGTTTACTATTCTAGAAGAATATCTAAAAATATGGTTTTTTTTTACTATAACTTGGATTTTCAAAAATACATACTGGCTCATATATCAAAATGCTGGCCAAAATGCTTTAGATAGATACTTAAAGTTAATCTCCAAAAATATCTGACATTACCCACATGTAACCCAGGAAATATACAGATTCCTTACCTCAAAAAGAATTCATGGGGCTTTTCAGCCCTCCTTAGAAATCTGGCTTGAAGAAAGCACACCACTATAGAGATTTGCCTTACTTTTCATGTAAATCTACAGCTTTCAATAAACATAAAAAAAAACTCCCCTCAATTTATATTCAAAATATCAAGGGATTATTGAAACCCCTAATTTGTGTTGAAGTCTGTGGCAAGTTTTATACCTTGAGTGAAATGCAATCTAATTCCTATGTGGTTATGTTTAAAGGGGAGCGGGGAAGCATTTTATTTTATTGAAGCCAATGCTCCAGGCAGCCCTGGAGCAGACTGGATCCAGTATGAAAAGAACTGGCAACCCTAAAACTTTTTGATAAGATAAAAATTCATTGATGTTGGCTCACACGAGGCCCACTTCAACTCTGCACTTGTCCTCCGAGTTTCCTTGGCATATATGCTTCTTTCCTCTATCTGCTTTAGCATAACTTTATTTTTCTCTTTTATCTTTCAATAACTGTACCCAGGGACTGGAGGGGATTGATTTTTTGTTTTGACTTATTGTTTGAAGATCTGTAACTCAAAGCAGCTCTCACGCCTCTGATGTCTAAGCTGGAGCAGCATAAAAGGTAAGCCTGGGCCTGGGTAGCAAGCTGAGCAGCAGCAATACCATTTTATAATCAGCCATCTAGGTTTTCATCTTATTTTGCCTCGCCGCCCCTCACCCCCCAACCCTTACTGGGGCTTGCTGGCAAAGTGTGAGGTTACTCCTACACCTTTGTTAGGTGACAAGAGCAAGTTAAAATAAAAATAAAAATAAAAATAAATGCCTCGACAGCTTTGTGTGTCAGGGCTCTGAGATTAAATATACGTCTACTTAAAGCAGAAAGTTATTTCCTACCTAGAAAAGAGGCCCTGCTTTCATTCACAATGAAAGGAAACTTCAACGCCATTTCAGAAGGTTGCTCTAGAAAAATAACATTTGAAAATAGGGGAAGGTGTACAACTGACAAAACTATTTCCCAAAGGGCTTAAGTAAAGATGAAAAAACATAATGCTTTTTTGAGGCAGATTAACAAATTCAAAACAAAAATGTTATTCTCGAACCAGCAGATGTTGAAAGACAGACTCACATACATAGCTTAGAAACTTAGTTGTGTTTTTCAAGTTTGATGTCAGGAGTATATGTTCCAAATTAGCTAATGTGATAACCCAAACTTCACTGTCTTTCTCTCTTCCAGTATAATGATCAAGTTATTAGGGTTATTTGTGCCTTAATTTGGCTAATAACACATTCATATGCTAGTGTACATACACAAACACCAGAAGAGTTTTTGAGGGTCTGGTCCCTGAAGTTGTTCAGCTTGATGAAATATGGTTACATATGCAAACATTATCTCCCAATTGTAACCTCATTTTCTGCTCTGCTGGACAGCATGACCAGCATTTGTCATCGTGACTCCCCCGCCTGCCACATCATTCATACGTCTATAATTGTCATCGAGATGTGGCATGTCAGCAGGACTCCAGTGTTCTCTGCTCCCCGTCTCCACACAGTCACTCAGGTAACAAACCCGTAATCTTGTCCTGTTTTCATGATGGTTGAATTACACATAATTGTTTCTGCACAGTGATTGATTTCTGCTTGAATAGAGACCTCTGCCTTTTTTCAATGCAAGCGAGTGGCAGCCAAGTCTCTCCATCTAGGAGGAGGCAGCAGCCTTTGAAGAGATCAAAGCCAAGGCCGCAAGCAGTTGTGCGCCCTGGGAATATGGAAAGCCTTTATGCTCTCAACCCCATTTCCAGCATCATGTTGGATTGCAGCTGCATTACATTCTGCCAGCATTCTTAATGCTTTTAGTATTGACTCTGACATCACCGATAGCTGTTTTAAAGTAACAAAAGCCGAAAGATGACTTATTTTCACAACTCTGTAATTGGAACATGCAAAGATGGGGGTGGGGAAGCAAGAATGAAGGGGAGGGAAGTACATTTGCTTTTAATTTAAAGCAGCACAAAAGAAAGCCAGCAAAAAATATATATATAAGTTTCCACAAATGAAAAACATGTTTTTCATATGGAAAAAACGGCAGGGGCATTTTTATAACTCAGACCACACAAAATGAACTGATGGCTAAATACAGACTTTTTCAAGCCTAGAGGGTAAAATGAAAACGATGGGGTAAGTGATCCCAATCGGGAGAGGGACTCTGACATGCATTCATTGGATCTGAAGTCTTTGCAGGCACCTGATGCAAGGTGAACCAGCACAGCTGCTCAAGAGCAGCCCCACCCCCTCACCTGCTCCCCTGTCAATCGATTAAGTAAACCTGGAATTTGCATTTGTAATGAATCACAGGTTATTTGGCAAATTGTGAATGCGCAAGAGTGAAGGTATTTCTGATTTTTTCTATCTCTTTTTCCTATTTTTTTTTTCCATCACCATTTATCCCCCTTATGCCCTCCTTCCACCTCTACCGCCCTCCTCACTGCATCGCCACACTGTCGTCTGTGTTTGTGAGTCCTTTTTCTTTTTGGCTCAATCCCTCCACTCCCTAACCCCCGCCCCTCATCCTGAGCTGTAATGAAGGCATCTTGGTCATTATTATTAAGCATGATGTGCAAATAATCCATCACTGCATTGAAAATCAACATAGAAAACAAGCAGGCCAACCATATACATCACAAGACTACGTCTTTGGGGTGACATGCACCGTGCTGTGCGTGTCCAGCGATTTCCACTCCCTAGCTGTCAGAAAATTCTCTGATGTTCCAAGTCCAATACTTACATTGCTATTTTAGAAAATGTCTGCCCCAATTTATACATAGCTTTATGCAGAAACTCCGAATGTAATAAATGACAAGGCTTAAGAGAGAGTGGAAAAGCAGAATTTTTAAAGAATTTATAAAATTGAATGCATCTCATTTATTAAAGCCCTTTTTGCAAAGACTAAATGTTGTTTATATAGGTATTGGTCAACAAACCATCAGTCTTTTACTTTTCCAAGTCTGTGAAGTTCTGAAACTTAATGGTACGAAAGAAATGACTATAAAATAACTTGCCTCTTTTCATTCTGTACAAAATCTCTTAGTTCTGAAACACCAAGTAATTGGTGAACAAAAGCTGCCTTTGTCTGTTTGATGGGATTTTGAATCAACAGACCTTGGTGTAAGGTACTAACTATATATTTTCTTCGAAAAATTTGTCTGAAACTTTGCTGAACTAGAAAACTCGTTCTTTTAACAGCCTGTCCACCTCAGTTTACTAGGTTTCAGTTTTGATGTTTGTGCTTTTTGGAGTTTGTTTTCTGTTTGTTTTGGAGGAAGTTGTGCAAACTGCCTGAATTCAGAACTGCAACAGCAAATTTCTGCAGGAAAATATGAATTATAACATTTCAAAGTCTAGTTCTTTTTCTCTTGAAAAAATGCTGTTGTTCCTTAATTTTCCCTTTTGCAGAAAATGCCAGAAATAAGTTCCAGTTATCAAATGTTTTTCTCTAGTTTCCATTTCTAGTAAGCTTATCACAGTTTCCACATCTCAAGGCCTCAATTTATCGAGATTATCAGGCAAAAAACCATTTCTTTTATGGCTCTATCCTTAGCCTTCTCCAGCAAAGTAACAAGTAAAACAGCTACTGGACACATCTCAGGATTCCCATTTGTACCCGAGGAGAGGTTGCCCTGCCCACAAACACGGGTCAGACTTCTCCTAGACTCCTTCCAAGGAGCCCAATGTTCTTCAAGAACCTCCGCAGACAAACTGCAATTTAGAATTTCAGTCACCTGAACAGCACCTGAGGGGTGCTCAGCTACCAACCTTGAGACAGACACTGCGTGGCTGAGCAGAGACACACTGAAGCTCATGGATTCTCAGCAGCCTCTGTGGCCTTGGGCTCCACACCCTCCTAAGACTGGCCCTCAGCAAAAACTGCCGCAGTTGAGAGTCAAGGTGACAACACTGGAAGAACGCACGGGGGGGGGGGGGGTTCGTTACGGAGCGTGATCTGTATGCTGGCCTAGTTATTTTTCCCTTCAGGAAGGAATACAGTCTCTTGGAGGACCTGGAGGGTTTGTATGTTGCTTACTGGAAAGAAAACAGAACTGCCTCAAAGGTAGAGACGGGGAGAGGTCTGGGGTACCTCCAGGTAAGGCATTTAATAACACTTCATACAAATAAGCATTTATTCTTGAAACCTTTAAACAATCAGATTCCATGCTTTCCTCCGATAAACTATTTAGTGTTCACAGATCCCTCCCTTGAAAGCACTTCTTCCCACCTAAATTCTGTCAACAATTTAAGCCCATTTCCTTTGGATGTTTTTTCAGTGAAGAACAGAGCTGGTCACAGAGTCACGTGAAAGAAACAGTCTTATACTTGGAGATGATTTCAAACCGGCCTCCAAGTGCAATGTCTGGCTTCTCAGGCAGGTCCCCCTGGGATCTGCCATCAACAGCCACCAGAATATGCCAAGGTTTGAACTGCACCCAATTTTCAACATGCTCATGAAAGACTGAGAACTGTCTCAGATACTGTAGGGCTTTCTTCTCAAGGGATTTCATCACTAGCACACCCAGGATGTCCTCTTTGGTTGAAAATAGACAACACCCTCGCGCAGACATTCTAATCTGTGGGAGAGAAGGCAGCAGGATTCCCACACAGCTTCTGCAGGGCAGGGCCACAGGAGGGTGAGCAGCAGAAGCCACAAGGTCAGCGTGAAGTACGACCTCAAGTGATATAATTTGGCTGGGCCACACCAGGGTCACAAACCCATTTAGCTCATGGCCCAGTATGCAGCAGCAAACCCCCGGTGATTCTGAACAATCTGCAAGGAACCCCCATAGCCAGGCGCTGACAAAACCAGCCAAAAAGAGAAGTATTTTTGTGAGTGTTGCACAATCTGCTGGTCTCATAAAAACCCTTCCTGTGAAACACAGCAGCCGGGCTGTCAGAAGCACTTCACTGGAACCAACAGGAATAGAGTCCCCCTTCATACTCCCCATCAAGCTATAGTAGTGGGTTGTACTGCACCACACAGAAGTACACAGCGTCATCCACTGTGGTGCAGGAAGAAAATACTACAATGTCAAAATGTATTTTTATATTAGAAATTTTAAGCTTTACAGAAATATTTAATATACATCATCACTGGTGCCCCCACTTGCTCTGTATGTCAAATGGGCAAGAATGTCAAGTGGACTGAAAAAATTTGAATAATGCAAACACAGGCAAGCATCAAGAAAATGGCAAGGCTAATAGTTATCATGCTCCTAATGCCAACTCTATAAAGAGCTTTCACCAGAGCTGAAATCTGTAATGAGATCTGACAAGGAGCTGACCTGAATAATTAGAAACCATCAATTTTATTTGAAATCATAATTTGCAGCTTCCATCAGTGACCATAAACATTGCCCTAAGTGTACACTGTAATCTAAGGTATTAGACGATTATGCAATTCAGGCATACAATTCATAAATAATTATACAATGATCAAAAATTTTAACTGACATGGATCTGAAATTAAAAGAATTCTCACCACTGATTTTTATATCTAAAGTTATCAACCGATTTTGATTTTCCTTCCTCCTAAAACAGACTGAACCCCCTCCTTTCCTCACTGCTCTAGTGCTCATATCTGCATCAGCAAGAAGATGTAGCCTTTGGGAGGCAAGATACAGCCATGAAAAGCCAGAGGGAAAGGGGATGATGGACCGATACACGCTACAGCCTGAATGAAACTTGGTAATATTACACTAAGTGAAAGAAGCAGTCACAAATGACCACATATCATGATTCCACTCTTATAAAATGTCCCAAACAGAGAACTACTGAGATAAAAAATAGATCAGTGGTTTCTTAGACCACTAATCTTTCTTAGATTAATGGGGTAGCAGATAAGGGAATCGGAAAATACGGAGATGTTAGCTAAAGAGTATGGGGTTACTCTCTGAGGTGATGAAAATGTTCTCAAATTGACTGTGAAAATACCAAAAACCATTCAGTTGTATACTTTAAATGAGTGAAATGGGCGGTGTGTGAATTATACCTCAATGAAGTCACTTCATAAGTAACCAATGAATAAATGTTTGCTAAGTGAATACGTAAATAAATTCCTCTTCACCCAATTAAAAAAAAAATATTAAACGGCAGAGGGGAAACCCTCCTGGATGTGATTTTCCAGAGTACAGCTACTGTGTGGATCAATCTTTGTCCATGGAGCTACCTGATAACTTTAACACAACAGAAGGTTTACTCATGAAAAGGCAGCATGTGAATGAGAAGTCGTGGGCAAGGAATTCTAGGACTATACTGGGGAGTGAGGAGAGAAGAACAGAAAATAGGGATGGGCTGATTCCCTGAGGCAGACCTTTATGCTAAGGGGAGCTATTCAATTCAGATATCCAGATGTTACGTGGTAAAGTCTGCAGTCCTAGTGCCCCAGAAAGCTACTAAGGGACAATGAGATGCCCTCCCTCCCAGAACAGGCAAAAGCAGTACTGGGTCAATTTTCTACCTTGTTTATTTCCAGGGCAGAAACACCTCCTTTGCCAAAGCACTGAGGTCAATTCCGATGCTTGCAGGACTGGGAGAGGTGCAAATGCTTTCTTCTCTGACCCAGCTCAGAGACCTGGCACCAAGAAACCCTGGGGTTTGAACAGGCACACTACCCAGGCAGTGCCTCCCTCAGCGCACCAACAACCACTTGCTATTTACCAGGCTTTAGATAAGAAAACTGAAAACTGAGGCTGAAGAAGCTGGGGACTTGCTCAAAGACACGGCTGGTGGATGACTTGTCTAACTCCACATCAGTATTTTTGCTCTGCCATTAAATTAGCAACAATAGAACTTAAAAATGTGTATTAAACAACCTCTTAAAATGTGATTTTCTTCAGGTAGCCAACTATTTTCAAACTTCATATTGCATACACATCACTGAATTCACACAAAAACAAATAATAAACAAAAAAATAAACATCTGAAGTGTCCCTGAATTATGAACTGTTTCATTTGTAGGTTAAATGTCACATTTCTCTTGTAACCACACAGAGACTTCTTTCTTTCCTGATTACCAGCCATCTTGGGAGAAAACATTTCTTCTTGAAAAATTTAATGTGACTATTTCCCCAATTAGCTACATAAGAAACCCTCATAAATCTAGTTAATATGCTTTTGCTTTATTTAACTTTGCTTTTAGCTTAGAATTATTTGATAAATGGTATGTAAGACATGAAAGCAAACATCCTCAGGCCTGCACCTCACACGTCTACCTTGGCACCTGTTCCCAGCAGGCAGTGACCCCTGCCATGGATACTGACCAAAGATTTCCTATATATGGTAACTATGCCACGTGACTGAAACAAAGCAGTCATTTCCTGCTGTGTTTCCAACTATCACAGAATTTTTCAAACTTTTTGTGAGTCAAGAAACAGAAACAGAAAGATAGAAGTAATTTTTCATCAGACCCCTAGCAAGTGGCTGATCCTGGATTTGGGCTCAGGCGGTCCAGGTCCAGGGCACACGTTCCCAGACACTATACCATATACAATAAATGGAAACTTATCTACCTTCATGAGATTCCATTTGCCTAGTTCTAATTGCAGTCAAGTCTGACAGCTATCTAAAATATGCTTACAGAGTGCACAGAGCAAACGTCTCTTCCACGCCACGGTTTCTGGTGGTTGTGCTGACGAAATGCTCATGCAGTACCAACAGCACAAAGCAGAGGAGAGCCTACTCCTGGCCTCCATTCTCGCCAACTACCAGTTCACTTGGCACCAATGTTTATAAATGTGTTCATTTAAAAGGTTTCATGATGGATGTGCTAACTAACTCTATTTTAAAATAAATAAATAAAACTGAATGCCCTGTAAGTAGTTCTGAGTTCTTTCTTCAGTAGTCTTAGGTTGCTTAATATGCATGACCTTTCAATTTAAAAAGCATTTATTAAGCAACTTTCTTGGCCCAACTGAACAGAGCTATCTGCACATCCATTTTTAAACTAGTGAACCAAATACTATCCATGGTACTTCCAAAGGGCCACACTGAACCGAAAGCAGAGAAAGAAAGCCTGGCACTGTATAAAAACTGCTGTCCTGTGGAAGGCAGTAGTAGGCTGCCACCACTCCAGGAGGACCTGGCTTGTCTCTGCCACCCTGTACCCAGGTCCACACTAACGACGTGGCTCCTGCTCACTCCCTGTTAAGCTCTGGGTGTCTGCAGGGTGTCTCCCCCTCACTGCACCGTAAGCTCCTTGAGAGTGGTGACTCTTCATTGTCAGATGTCCACAACGGGGCTCAGCACCATGACTTTCAAAGTAAGTACCGTCAGTGATTATTTCTGGGATGGATGATTAAATTAGTGCTGAGATAAACTTTGTCTGGTGTTGGTCTTCACTCTATCAGGAAATTTGTTAACCCTAAACTTTGGGTTGGTTCAGAGGCAGTTACCACAGATAACTTCTCCTGATGCGTGAGATGGAATAAAATGTCCTTTCTGGTTACTGTACCATCCTACAAGGGTCAAGTGAGCTGTATTAGCATCTGCTCTCCTGAAATAAAATACAAGAAATGGGCCAAGCTCATACTGGAAAGCATTTTCTTGTAACAAGTCATTAATTGTTTTTTATACAACAACCAGTACACAGATCTCAATTGTAAGGAAACAGAGGAAAACATTGCTAATATTGGTGTAGAACAGACTTGAACTATTATTATTTAAAGAGTAGGAGATCAAAATGGTTAATATGTTTTATATATAAAGAGTTCTCCCAAGTTAAGAAAGATATGAACAAGCAATTCATAATATAAATATGTAAATCACAAATAAAGATATGTAAAAATACATATTTATAATGTATTTAAATTGATTTCTAGTAGAGATTAGATGATTTCCATATAAATCTATATAGCCTATAAAAGGATTATAGATAAGTATTTTTCAGAGTTTCATTTTAGCATTGTTGAAAACAAACAATAACAAACTTTTAACATCCATAATTGAGGATAAAATCAGTAAGTTGAAATATTCTTATAACTAGACAGTAGCCAGCCATTACAACTGATGATATAGACCTATATACATTCACATGAAAACATGAGCACACAATATATTTTAATAGAAAAAAATCATGATAAACCACTAACCTAATGAATCCATTTATTAAAATGCTTGTATTGTTAAGTGTAGATGCAAAAGAACATCTGAAAGTATGTGTGTATAAATGAAATCATCTGAATAAGTACTTTTTTTCTGACTTCAGGGGGAAATTAATGAGTTTTCCCCTGACTTTTTAAAAAATTATTACTTTTTAAAAAATGAACCAACCAAAAAGAGGTATTTCCTTTTGAGAAAGAAAAAAGAAGAAAAGATTGTTCCTAATAATATCTCTTTAACAAGAAGTTTCTTCACTTTTTGAAGAAAGCCCACTGTTGTAACTTCTCAGGAATGATCACAATTCTAGTTAACTCTAAATTAATTTCTCTTACTTAACGTAACATCGTGATATCACAAAAATCACCACCAACAGCTCTAAAAATGAAGCACATGCCCCATTTTAATTGCTTATTGTGTAAAGCACAATCTGGCATAATTTTTTTTTTTTTTTTTTTTTTGCCTGTAAATGCTCAGCTCTCATGGAATAAGGAGGCAACATCCTTTACCAAAGAGAATTCAAGAATCACAAACTCTTTGGCAATGCAGCTATTTGGTTATACTCTCTTTAGTCCTTAAGATTTTGGAACCCTGCGCCTGCAGAAGTGGGCAATGGGATTTTCATAAAAATTAGACATTTATGAACATGTGTCTGCTACACCCAAGGATCCAGTATTTTCTGGGAATTCTCATGAACACATTGAGCAATTACATGGCTGTGTGTTGAATGAATCAGAAGACAATTCTCAAGTATTTTTAGAATCTGTTATGAATGCCACCATTAAAGCTGAACTGTCTACATCGCTTAATGAAACATAAACATAACAAATGCTTTTATGACCCTCAAAGTAGTTTGTTGACATTGACTAAAGGATTCTTCTCAACACCCTTTTGAGGAGAAACTAGTTCATGAATTGGGCCTTGGCTCCTAAATCAGGGATATCTGACTTGGAATCCAAATTCCACCACTTACCTAACTGTGGGACTGTAGCAATCAAATAGCCTCTCTGTGCCCCAGTGTCTTTACTGAAAACATGGAAAGATGTGTAGTACTCATGTCATAGCGTTATAGTCTTTAATAAGAAAAACGCATGAAATACGTTCATTAAAGTAGGATAGTTCATTCTACTATCCTATCAATGCTATTATTCCTTTCCTCGCCTCTAGGCAATATGCAGTTCTACCTCCACAATCATACAGAAGCTTCTGGTCCAGATCCACACAGCTTCAGAATTAAGTTAGGTGATTGTTTTGAGGCACCTAAATAAAAATCATGGACCAAAAAGATGTCCATAATGTAAAATGTTTCATTCCAGATATTGGTTAATGTTTTGGTTTTCTTACCATAAAAGAGAAAATGTAGGATAATCCTTAAGCTAAACTCAGGAAAGGCTGTCCTACAATTTGCCCCTTTCCGGAAGCTTTATGTCCACTAATACTGCCCCTCATCATCAGGCAGGAACCTTCTCCATCTGCTACACCTCCCCCTCCCCCGTATCTCACTGGTTGCCTCTGACCCCATGTTCTCCACTAGCACAACCGCTATTTACTATGAGGTTAAAGCAATTCATAATGTCATATACTATATCTCATTTTATACTCACAAAAACCCCTGTAAGTTATGACTCAACTACATCTGATTGACAATAAATTCACTGATTCAACAATCACCCAGCATGCTCTGTGTGCCAGTGGCAGTGGTGGCAGTGAGAAGCTGAGGCTGCAGGGGGCACCCTGCAGGAGGAGTCAGGGCCTGGGCCCCATGAGGGTGCCGCTACCCACCAGGGGTGTGATCCGAGCAAAGCACCTACTCCACCTGACCTTCTACTTCTTGGTCCACTCCCTTTCTATGCCCCCTATGCCTCAGCTTCTCAACTCTCTTTATGCCCCAGTATCTCATCTGTAAAAGAGGGATATTAGGGAATACTGGCTGGTTATTGTGAGGATCAAATGAGCTTAGAACAGGTCTTAGCAAATACTAAGTACTCAATACTAATAGCTAATGTCTGGTCCGTGGACTCTGTATTTAATGCTCAGATAATTTCTAAGCTCAATGCCAGCTTTGTGATTTTGTATGAGTTTATATACTTTTAAGTCTTCATTTAAATATGAATTGACATCTGGTGTTATTGCCCCACATTAGTGAAGTCTTTAAATTTCTGTTAGCCCTAACAGGTTGGCTCACTTGGTTGGTGCACTGTCCCGTACACCAAAAAGTTGCAGGTTTGATCCCCAGTCAGGGCACATACTGAGGTTTTGAGTTTGATCCCCAGTTGGGGCTCTTACATTAATGTTTCTGTTTCTCAGTCTCTCTTTCTTCCTCTCTTTTCCTCACTCTCTAAAATCAATAAACATATCCTCAGGTGAGGATTTAAAAAAAATTTCTGCTATATTTATGCTACAAATATCCAGGGAGGAACTTGTTCTATGCAGGGTAGTATAATGGGTTATGGGCCATGGAGGTGAGTAAGACAGGCTCCCTATCCTAAAGGAACTAACTAGTGAGAAATGCAGGCACAGAGACACCCAACTAGTATATAAGACATGGTAACAGAGTT
The DNA here is from genome assembly GCA_004027475.1 of Anoura caudifer. Classification (NCBI taxonomy): domain Eukaryota; kingdom Metazoa; phylum Chordata; class Mammalia; order Chiroptera; family Phyllostomidae; genus Anoura; species Anoura caudifer. The sequence continues at coordinate 229,168 of PVKU01000431.1, read as the reverse complement.
ATGAAAAGGTTCTATGGGAACCCACAGGAAAGAACATAGTCTTCACTGGTGATGGAATCAGGAGGAGCTTCCTGGAGGACACACCACTTAGGCTGGACCCTTAAGGATGAACAAGATTGTGCTGGCGAGGCACTTCAGGGAGACAGGGATTGGAGAACGGGTTCAGGAGCAGGTCTGGAAATGTAGCTGAATTGTAAGTGGTGTGATCAGTCTGATCACACACACCCAGGTGTGCTACCACCACAGCCTGTGATCCACAGTCTTATTAATCTGATCAATGGTTAGGACTAAGGAGATAACCACCCACTCCTTCTCCCCTTCTTTTTAGCTTGGTCAATAAAGCAGGAATTTCTGCTCTCTTGGCAGTAGAAGTAACCTTTCTCTGTCCCACTCCCTCACTCACTTTCCACAAGTGAAGCCTACTCATCTCTGGTGATTGAGAGAAGAAACTGGGCAAAGACAGACTGAGTCTTGGTTTTCTCTTTTGGGGCTAGCTTGCCCAAGCATGGGCTTGTTTTCATTTCCAATTCTCTGGCAGGTAAACCTCTGCTTTTGTCAAGGAGCAGTGTATTCAATTTAAGGAAGTCAAAAGAAGTCCAAATTCATGTCATGGTTCAAGCCACATTCTCCAATCCAGCTTTATTAATAAGTAAGCTGACAATCTGCTCTCCACCTGTCCAGCTTCTTGGCTGTTGCTGGACTTATTCTTGACTGGAAGAAGGCATAAAAATTATCATCCTCAAAACACCAACCATAACCAAGCTTAACACGATTAAGTACATGCTTTCAAATACCTTAAATAAATGTGTTTAAGGCTAAATTGCAATGGTGGGTTAATACAACTTAAAAAAGTGCACTGCCTTTGATTCTACAATTCTACTTCCAGCAATTTATTATAAAGAAATAGAATATGTACACAGATTTAAGGAGACAATATGTATTTAATTACAATGTTGCCTAAGATAGGGGGGAAAGGTAATACCATTTGAATACCTACCAAAAAACTGCTTAGGCAATCATTTAAAATACTATTAGAGTAAAAATGATATCCACTACATTACATTGGTGGGGGAAGAAAGCAAGTTACAAAATGGTATATTATGCTCCCATTGCCATGAATGTGTAACATGTATTGTATACATTTATGTATGTTCCAATATGTGCATGGGAATAACTCTAAAGGCCACAGGTGCATTTTAAGAGTGATCATCTCTGACAGTGGAATCCTGGGAACTTAATATTCATTATTCTGGCTGCTCATCAGAGTTTTCTAATTTTTCCAGTGAACATGTATTGATTTTTAATGAATTATTCTTCTTTTCATTAAAATAGTTAAGATTATTGAAAATAAATTTCCAACACAATCATCAAAATAGTTGCTTTCCTGTTTTACATTTTAATCACTATTATGATTCATTGATAAATGTTCTGAAAGGCAAATATGATTGTTCCAACGAAAATAAGCTTTTAGACCTTAGGGAAGGGCACCAACTCTGCAGCTCACTGAATCAAGGCAGATTGCTGCTGTGCCTGAGGGTGGGCCCCAATCTTAACATGGGGAGCGCAGTACTCACCCACAGTTTTCAGTTAAGGTGAAATTCAATACTATAACCAGGGAAACTGCCTAGCACAGTATGTGGCACGAGGAAGTAGTTTAAAAAAACTTGAAAAGTAATTGTTTTCCCTCTCAAAAAATACAAACTTCAGTTTTAATTTAAAGCTTTTAATGTGTACATAAAAAAATGAGCGAAAACCAATTCAAGCACTGTTTGGGAGACAATTCTTTTCCTAACCTAGATGGTGAGCTAACTGGTTAACCCAACCGTAGTAAACAGTAAACACAGTTTTACTCTAGGACTTTTAGGGTTAAGAGTTTAAAAAAATATAAATGTTAGGAGTCAAGACAAGGCCCAACACACTTGAGATGAGGTCACACCTTTTCCCTTCATCCACGTCTTCTGAGCCGGTGTACCAAGATGGTACATGGGATCGCAATTACTACAAGGTGGAACATACAGTGCTTAAAAAGAAGAATTCTGTACCAAGAAAGCTGACTCTGTGTTAAAATATATTTAATATTCACTGGGTTTTATTGTGAGAAAAAAAAAGTCTAGAAAGGATGGAAGCTGGAGTTTTCCATGAGACTATTAAAAAGCACTGATTTCTCTTGCTGCTCAGCCAACACATCCCCTTGGACCTGATCCTTTTAGGTGCCAAGGAAAGCTAGAAAGATTTCAGTTAAAAGAAAATTCAAAGGGTGGGAAGACTTGCCCATTGTCCTCTGCATGCACAATTACAGAGCTCTCCTTTCTCTATATGTTGTGCAGTGGGGAGAAGAAACTCAGCTCCTATAGGACTAAGGGGGGAAAGCAGCCTAACCAAAAATATATTCTTACTCCAGTCCATGGAGTTAAGAATCATCTGGAAATTCTGTATCAAATATTAGAAGGATATGAGATTATTAACAAATACAAAATTTAGAAATCTGATCCTTCACATATCTGATTCCCTTACTAGAAGACTTTGGTGCTGAAGAGGAAGATCAGATGCTTTAGCGATTAGGAGAAAAAGAAACCCACGAGAAGAAAACTACCTTTGTAAGGGATTCAATGACAGGTCCTAAAACTTTTTTTGTGCAAACAGTTTTTAAAGGTTACTGTAAGGCCTCCACTCAGTGTTCAAATTCCAGATCAGCATGGTAGCATAGTAAGACCCAAAAAACTTCTTCCCTTTCTCAGTTGCTTCCTGGCTACAGCCAAGACCTCTTGTGGCTGCAGAATTCCCAGCAGGTGGGAACCAGAGCACTGGCTTGTACCATCTAAGATTCGAACTTTGCTCCCTTTGCTAGAAAACAGTGCTTTTGCAGGCTTTATCTGAATTTTACATCAACCATATAAGGTAGGCAATCCAGACATTAATACGCCATTTTGTAAATGAGGAAACAAAGGCTGACAGAGGTTAAATAATTTCTCAAGGCTCTTGAGGAAGAGTAGTAGACTTGGGGGTAGGCTCAGCCTTCACAGGGACTGCCTACCCTCAGTAAAGACTCAGAAACTGTGCTTTCCCCATTGCAGAAGGATGTAATCAATTTGCAACATACAGTGGCCTGGAAAAGTTGGCACTGATGCTGCCACACGTATTTAGAGAGAACACAAAGAATTTTTAATATCAGAAAATATCTCAAGTGTTACTGAAAAAAAAAAAAGAATCCTTTCAATTTGGGAAAGAATAAAAATGAAGTGAAAAGCATTAACCATATGATACTAAAACATAATTGAAGATGGCTTTCTTTTTATGCTATTTCCATCTCAAGTACACTTCTGAAAAAAAAAAAAAAAAAAGGATTTCTATTATCTCCTCTTCTTCAGTTAGGTTTCTGGACCTAAGTAAGAAATAAGTACTTCTTAGGATCAGTTCTCATAGGAGGGTCCACTCCCGTTCCTTTTACCCCAGCAGCAAGCTCAGACACCGACAGCTTTCAGCTCTTACTTGGAAACTTGACATTCTGTCAGGAGCGACTTTGACTTCCTCATGAAAGACATTAGTTTAATGCTCTTTTCATTGATACAACAAATCACAGAAAACGTAAATAAAATGCTAAGGATTATTTAGCAGACACATTCAGATTACACTTTTCACATAACATTTGGTTAGAAAAAGAGAATTCTTTTGGAAGTATCCAAAACACCCACATGGAAATTTTCCAGTACATCCTTTATTCAGCAAATCTTCTGAAGTGCCTATTCTGACTAAGCTGAATGTTACTGTCTCATAATTTATCAGTAGTCTTGGATCAATTGATCAGGTAATCAACTATCATCAACAGTTGATAGGTTTCATCGCAAAATAAAAATATATGGATTTATAAAATATCTCACTATGTCAGCTTTTAAAATTTTGCTTTGGTGCCTGTTTCATTCAGAAGCTGACGATAATAAAGTAATATTAAACTACACTATAGCCACTCCTGTATTTATATTACAGAGCCTTTCCTCCACCCAGCCCTCATTCAACCTTTCTCTATGTTGAGTAAAATAGCGAAAGTCCTCTTTTTAAAAATGAACATAACATCAACATTTTTTTAGTGTTTCTTTTTTCTTTTCTTAAAATATATATTATTGATCAGGCTATTACAGTTGTCACAATTTTTCACCCTTTGCCCCCCTCCACCTGGTACCCCCATTTCCTCCTGCAATTGCCCCTTAGTTCATGTCCATGGGTCATGCACATAAGTTCTTTGGCTTCTCCATTTCCTATGTTATTCTTAACATCCCTGTCTATTCTATACCTACCAACTTGTACTTCTTAATCCCTACACCTTTTTCCCCATTCTCACCCTTCCCTCTCCCAACTGATAATCCTCCAGATGATCTCCATATCTATGAATCTGTTTCTGTTCTGTTATTTGCTTAGTTTGTTTTTTTAGATTCAATGGTTGATAGTTGTGAATCCATTGTCATTTTAATGTTCATAGTTTTGCTCTTCTTTTTCTTAAATAAGTCCCTTTAACATTTCATACAATAATGGCTTGGTGATGATGAACTCCTTTACCTTGTCTGAGAAGCACTGTATCTGCCCTTCTATTCTAAATGATAGCTTTGCTGGATAGAGCAATCTAAGTTGTAGGTCTGTGCTTTTCATCACTTTGAATACTTAGTACCAGTCCCTTCTAGTGTGTAGTTTCTTTTCAGAAATCAGCTGAAAGTCTTATGGCAATTCCCCTGTAGGTAACTAACTTCTTGCTGCTTCTAACTTGCTGCTTTTAAGATTCTCTCTTTATCTTTAACTGTTGGCATTACAATTATGATGTGTCTTGGAGTGGGCCTCTTTGCATCCATCTTCTTTGGGGCTCTTTGTGCTTCCTGGACTGGCACATCTATTTCCTTCACAAATTAGGGAAGTTTTCTCTCGTTAGTTTTTCAAATAGATTTCCAATTTCTTGCTATTTCTCTTCTCCTTCCGGCACCCCTATGATGTGAATGTTGATACATCTGATGTGGTCCTAGAGGCTCCTTAGCCTATCCTCACTTTCCTGGATTCTCATTTCTTATTGCGGTTCTGATTGAATTTTTTTCTTCCTTATGTTCCAAATCATTGGTTTGATTCTTGGTTTCATCCACTCTACTGTTAATTCCCTGTAAATTTTTTCTTCATTTCACTTAATTTAACCTTCATTTCTGCCTGGGTATTTTTTATGCTGTTGAAGTACCCAATGAGTTCCTTAAGAATCCTAATAACCAGTGTTCCGAACTCTGCATCTGATAGGTTGCTTATCTCCATTTCATTTAGTTCTTTTTCTGGAGTTTTGTTCTATTCTTTCATTTGGGCCATGTTTCTTTGTCTTCTCATTTTGGCAGCCTCCCTGTATTTGTTTCGATGCATAAGATAGAGCTGCTCTAACTCCCTGTCTTAGTAGTGTGACCTACTATAGAAAAGCTTACCGGTAAGTTGGATGGGGCAGAGTCTTATGTAATCACCAGGGTGGAGAAACCCATGTGAACCAGGATGATGAGTCTCAGACATGGTATCACCACTCTGAGGCTCTGTGTGGGAGAGGGCTCCGAAAAGGGATGAAGGCTGCTGCCTTGCCTCTGGAGTTTTGTACAGGAGGAAGCTATCTCCTGGCGCTCACCCCGATGCCAGGCATTTCAGTTTCTCCCTGTAATCCACTGGTGCCCTTCTAGCTGCTGCTCCAGTGCTGGAGCCTAGTGGGAGTGAGTCTGCATAAGTCCTAAGGGCATTTTGGGCCTTTTAAGAGTAGAGTCTTGAGAACCCCGCACTTTCTTCCACCTCCCCAACCCCCACTGATTTTTACAGCCAGCAGTTATGGGGACTTATTTTCCTGGTTATGGAACCTTGGCTGGATGGTCTACTGTGGGGCTGGGATCCCTCACTTCTGAAGTATCCCTCCCAATTTTTATCTACCACATGTAGGTGTGGGATTGCCCATTCTGTGTCACTGTGTCTCTGCTCCTCCTACCTGTGTGGACAGATGTGATTTCTTTAATTCCTTGGTTGTTGGACTTCCATACAGCTCAATTTTCTAACAATTCTGGGTGATGGTTGTACTGTACTTTACTTGCTTTTTGGAGAGGTACATGAGGAGGCAAGCCCTGTTTACCTATACACTTCCATCTTGTGATTTTCTGAGTCAGGCCCCTAGGGGCATGCTGCATGCTGCATGCCACCTTGGTGGCTTTTCCCTCTTCTCCATCAGAAACTGGGGGCGAGGCCCATGTTGGTGTCCCTCATGCTGTAGGTTGCCTCCAGGCTGCAGGGATGCATATGGCTGGAGCAGCAGTCAGCATGCAGGGCTGCGCACAGGCCAGACTGGTGTGAGCTAGTTGGTTGAGGGGAAGGGGCAGCGGCCAGGAGGGCAACACCACATTTGTATGACGAATTACTTGTGGGCATAGCTAGAAACAATGGTCAACAATCAAATGTTTTTTTTTTTCGAGTTTACTTGCCTCTCATTATCTACAAAAACAAAAACTATTTCTAGACCTTCTGTGATGCAACATCTCTTCCAGTCATATTTCTCAGTCAGATAGGAGAAAGGACACAGGTAACCAAAAGTCTTGTTGGCTCCCTGATGCCCTCGCAAATTTCTCACTACAAACTGAAGGCAAGTGAGTACCATTCCTCAGTGAGCTCTGTAAGTGATCTACATATAGCAAGTAAATAACTCCAGCAGGTTTATAATTCTAGATAGAGTAGGTATTGTGTTCAAATATACTATTTGAGAGACTTTAATCCCCTGAAGAGCCTCTGTTAATTGTCTACAAATAGTCCAGACTAAGTTGACTACATTATCAAAATCTCTCGAGTTAGGAACCCCTGTTCACTATCTGCATTCAACTCCCTGCTCTCCCTTTTCAAATCCTGCTGCCCATTCTTTGTTGTTCGTCTGTAGGTCATTTGCTGGCTTTATGCCTCTAAATCTTAGAAACTGGATCATTTATTTGCCTAAAATGACTTAATAGCTTATAGCAGAGTCTACATTTCCTAGACTGTGACTTCATAAGGTCACAATTAATATTTAAAGAGTGATCATGAAGTTAAAACATACTTTTTTAATTATTTAAATAAAATCCAATGGTTGCCTTTTCCAAATGAGTAAGGACCTGTCGGGACAGTACAAAGTAGTAGTAAGTCTCTTGATTGCTGCAATACTACCTTCCACAAACCGTCTCAGTTTAGCATAGCCTCTTAATAACTTTAAAGACACAAGTGTTAAATGAATATTCTCTTTTTAAAAACCATAGTCCCATAACAGCAGTACCTCTATAATGGGTTGACCAAAACTTCCATTTAGTTTTTTCCATAAAAGATACATTTTTCATTTTCACCAATAACTTTATTGGATATTTTGAGTATTCAGCTATCTCCTGCTATTTATTGGCTTCTAGTGGGTAGAGGCCAAGGGTGCTGCTAAACATCTTCTTCCAATGCATAAGAGAGCCCCACAGCAAAGAATTATTTGGCCAAAATATCAATAGTACCAAGAAACTTCACAAATCATTTCTGATACATTCAATCAGTCACAGCCCCTTCTCTGTACATTGTACAAATCTTTTTTGCATTTCACTTGAATTTTTACCTTTCTTGAAAAATAAAGCATAATACTCCATAAATGTTGCATATTTTCTTCCATCTTCAATATTAAAATGGCTGCAAAAATTCATCATTTTGTTAAGTTGTTTAAATGCACACCGATATGACAGCTGTCACAATGCAATCTAACAAAACTTTTTGAATAAAGTTAAAGACAATTAAGCACTACGAGGGCCATCATATGGAAAAAAACCAAATGAACTTTTTGGCCAAACTAATAACTCTGAGCTCTACTTTGCCTAGAAATAAAACAGATGTGCTTTTCTGCTGATCGACAGACCATGCTGGAGTATTTTTGTCTTTAAATTCCAAGTCCATCTCGATATTAAAGGGAAACTAGTTTTATAAAATTCTAATCATATCTATAATACATAAATGAGAAACAAAAGGAGTCAGGGAAGAATGGAATGATCCAATTGCTTAAAAATAAAAGTCAGTCACGTAAACCAAAAATGGGTCTGTCGAAAGAACTAACAGGATTAGTTAAAAAAAAAAAAAAGACTCAAAAGCTGCAAAATTTTCTCAGTTGATATTATGTAAGAATACTTTTGAGGCTACAAGTTCAAGTTCAGATAGACCCTTTTGTGAGGCCCTATCTCTGTCCTGTTAAATCCCACATGAGTCTTCCACCATAAAACTCATGTGGTCAAGGCAAAATAATGGGGTTGATAAGAGCAAATCCAGGACCTGTATGGGGGTAGAAGAAGGTTACTTCAAAGAGCAAGATTTTCTGCAGGATATTTTCATGGCCTTGTTTTAGTGAAATTGGTTTGTTCTCAGGTCCTTATAAATAAACAAGAAATTTCTAGGATTATTTAAAAAAATATATATGAATAAGGATCATACTTTTGCGGTACCAGTCATACACCAGCTCCCGCAGGCCCACACAGTGTGCTGCCTGGGCCACTGGAAGAAGCAAGCTGTTGGTCGTACGTAAGATATCTAAGATAATTGCCTAAGGGGGGTGGCAATAGCACCCAGCTATTCTTATTGTGACATTTTCTCAACTGTGTAGCAGTACAATTAAGAATGAATCAAACAGAAGGGTCTGGAGCCACTAAGGAATTTTCCCATGCTGTTTTCTGACATCTACATTCAAATCTGAAAAACAACACACTTTCTAAAACTTAACTTCTCCTGCACTTGAGGTAAAGAGGAAAATTTAATATGCTTAGCTTCAAAAAGTATACAACTTAGATTAGAAAATTAAAAGTAACTTGCCAGTAAGTGAAATTAAGTAGCTCCTTGCAGTGAAGTGGCAAGACATACTCTCTTAAACATCTTGCTTAAGCCCTGGCTGCTGCGGCTCAGTGGATTGAGTACTGGCCTGCAAACCAAAGGGCTGACGGTTTGATTCCCAGTCAGGGCACATGTTTGGGTTGCAGGCCTGGTCCTTGGTTGGGGGTACATCAACCACAAATTGATATTTCTCTCCCTCTTTTTCTCCCTCCCTTCCCCCCTGTTTAAAAATAAATAAATGAATAAAATCTTTTAAAAAATCTTGCTCAAAATATAAGCCATAGTCTCCTCTACTCTTGAATGATTATTTCTCTGATTATTTGCGATTTAAGTGTAAGCTTACTGATTAGACATATCCACCTTAGTTCCTTAATTCCAGATGGCAGCAATGACAGAAATCAAATTTCAGCTGCTTGTGAGCAAATACAAACACGGGGGCAGGGGCAGGTTAAGACAAAGGTATGAGAGGTGTAAATCTGTTCATCAGATATCCAAATGTTGACTCCCTTGAGGTAAAAACCATATACTAGAACCCAAACTAATGAGTTGTTGGAAATAATGAAAAAGGAACCCCTGAAACATTTCAATAGCAGTGTCTAATAAAAATAAGAAAGACACAATGCAAACAAACATCCTCGTTTCCCACATAAGAATCCATTCAGAAAGATCACAGAGAAACCAACCCGCAGCCAGCAGCGCGGTGCTGCCCAGGTGCTCCGGTGGTTGGTCGGACCCAGCTGCATGCTCGCTCCTTCCTGCACTAAGCCTGCTGCTTTTCCCTCCCCCAAGCAGCTGAAGAGAAACGAGATGTTTCTCTTCAAAGGTGTTAAACATTTGGGCAGTGTGAGGGACAAATGGAAGCCTGACACCTAAGATGAATAACCACAGTGCAGTAGGCCAATGGGAACTTTCACTGGGTTAAAGCCAGCCCAGCTCACTGCTCACACGGTACTCAGGCATACAAGTGTCAGGACCCCACAGAGGAGGAAACAAACTATTTTTTTCTTTTAATATTAACCTTTACCATTGGCCTATAGGGATTTTCATAAAGGAGACTTAGAGAAAGAAAGGCTTGAGCGTATGCTTTTAATACAGTCTCCAGGGTCTTTGCTCTAATGTATCGAACAGGCTCCTGCATCCTCTTCTCACTCTCTATGATGACAGGCCAAGGTTTACTAGGCTTCGAGAACTCACTCTGACACCAAATGCGTTTTCATTATAGGTACTTTCTTGTTAGGTCCATTTGATCTGAATTAAGAATTCTTATTCAAAATTCGGTGAAATACCCAATTGTAAGATTTGTGGTATAGACACACCACTAAGAATTCCAGTTGTGGAAGGGTGTAATTAGCCCATTAAAATTTCCCTCCTAAAAGAAAAAGCTGGATTGGAGAGGGTGGTTCTCCTGAGTAGGTAATCCTGTGCTTAGGTCATAAGAATTATAAAAACCATGTGATCATACATGTCAGTGTTAGTCTAAAAAAGAGGAAAAGCATACAGAATTGTTAGAACGAGCTACCAGCAGAGACACTGCTGCGGGTGCCTATGGCCCTAACTGGTATTCCCTGGGCTACCTGCAGTTACTAACAATGGGAGATTCTGTGTGGGAAGGGGCAGTAGGGACCTTCCCCCATCCCCAGATGTTTTTCTAGTCATGACACCTGCAGGTGGCAGATGCAGTAAACAAGCAGTTGTTTGTAATGCAAATTCCAGTAAAGGGATGCCTGAGGGCTGCTCCCACCCTAAGTCCAAGCACAAATGGTCACTCTGCTCCTGACACCCCATATAAAAACTTATTACCGTGGGCATCGGTCACACAAACACTCCTGCTAAGGACAGAGTTAGAGATCGAGAAGGCAGAAGTGTGGTTAGGGGCAATGGAGAGAGGCTGCCTTCCGGTTACGGTGTCTTGGGTCTCAGACACGTTAAAAACAGCTGTTAGATATTAAACGCCAAAGATTGCAACTCATTTCAGTTGAGCTTTAAATAAAAAAATTGGATGTAGCCTTGTGGTTAAATCAGAAAAGCTTCTGGAATTGTGCAAACTGCAAAATATCTGCAAGAAAATGTGCCTAAAATATATATGTCCTAAAATGTGACAGAATAAAACAAAGCAGCAGATAAGAAGGTAAAGTAACTGTTTCCTGACCACGCCCCTCTCTCCTCCACTGTACACCCACCAACATTTACTCTGGCCAGAAACCTTTCCTAAATAATGAATGACTGTTCAATTTACTGACCTCAAAATTTCAATACATACACTAATAATAAATACCTTCCATTTTCTATCAAAATTTCAAAATGATTAATATACGGAGGTTGGGGGGAGTTGCAGAGAAATTCTGAAGGCAGAAATTGCTTGTTGAAAGAAAAAAAGAAGAAATGATTTTCAACAATAGTAGGGGTCATTTATAAATACCAACAGATTTTTATTATATTGTCTTTAAAAATGTTTTGAAAGAAGAAGTAGCTGCACTATGGAACAAATCCCCACAAATACTCATTAAGCATTAACTGTGTGCACAGCTTTGAAAAGTATGAGTGTTTTAGTGGCTATTTTCTATTGTTTAACAAGTCAGAGACTATAATCTAGATTTGTCAGAAAGATTATTTGTTGTTCTAAAAAGCCTTTCAACAGTAATCTTCAATTATTCCTTATCTAAAACATATTCTCCTCATTCCTCTAAAAAACCCCAACAAAACAAAATATCCCAATTATAAAAGAAATATCTGGTATGTTTGCACATTCAGTTCAAGAAACACAAACTCTCCTACAAATTTTAAAACTTAGAGAAGCATTTATTTGGGGGAGGCTTCTAAATATTAAACTATGTTTGTTTTTAGTAGTTCATTCACTTTTTAGGTAGGAGATTTATATTCACCACACAGGCGTCTCTACCATTACATATTTAAAAAGCCTTTTGGAATGACATGTGACATTGCTATCACCTAAAGCAACAATCGTCAGATCTCCAAGATCACCCTTGTAGCCATGACATGAAAAATAGAAAAATCTTATTTCCTACACATAAGGTCAAATATCTCTTTGAAATCTGTGAAAAAATACAATTTTACAGTGCCCACATAAAATACTATATTTCATATACCTATAATTCCAACAACTGAGTACTATAGATAATCAAGATAAATACAAATACTATTGTGAGTATGAGCCATTCCTCTTGGCAATCTTGGTGAATCTTCTTGACCCCAGATTCTGTTCACTGAGGTATTAATGACACTACTTTCTCCAGATGATCGTAGCTAATTTCTTTCACTTAGTGGAAGAATTGGGCTAAGAAGGCAAAGATCATAGGTTCCTTTTTACTATCAGAATCTGATTTCAGGGAGGGCCAGGCAGAATGGAAAACTCTAATCCCTAAGACCAAGACATGCATGCTTCTTGTTAGCTTTTAGGTGGTGGAGGGAGAGTGAGATGGAGTGAAGGTAAGTGTATTGATGGAGCAATAAAAAGCCATCGCCACTGCCACAGGGATGGTTCTCAGAGGGCAGCCCATCACCAGCACATCTCATGTTCCCTACATGTTCCCCTTTAGATGCTTGCTTTATATAAATGAGGTTTCCACTTCCCAGCAAAAGAGAAATACCATCAAGTAACAGATCTAGAATTCCTCATAGTGTTATGCATCTGCACCATGCAATTATAATGTCACTGCATTTTTACAACTTTAAAAGTTAACGAACCACAAGACAAAAAAAATTTTCATAGGGTTATCTTCAGGTGATATTTTCTTAACAATTGATAATAAAGTAAAAATAGCTCATCCCAACTGATATTAAAGAAACAATTAGCTAATATAATACAAGGAGGACACTGTTTTAGAAGCCGAAGTAACATTCTGAATGTTCAGCTCCAAATGAGCCAAATTAGTTCTGATTCTGGATAGCTTCAGGGCAGTGAAAGCTATATAATACTTAGCTAACTGAAAGAGTCAATCATTTTTTCCCTCTCATCAGCACAGAAAACAAAATACTCACAAAATTATAAATCTGTTGACTTAACTTCACTTAATTTCATGATAATTGGTGATCTGTTATTATTAATCTTAACCCAATAAGCCGAAAGATAAAATTCCAAATGCAATACATCCAAGTTAGAACTCTTTTAAGGCAGCCATTCCTCATAACAGATCTTATTTAGCAATGACTGGTAATACATAATAAAAAGCATTTTCAATGTGTTTAAAAAAACATTTTGTCAAAATACAAATCAATTTGCCCTTCTGAAAATAATCTGCAACATGTTACAGATTGCATGTTACTCACTGTTCTTGGAATGGGTGGAGAAAGAGATCCATTTGACATGTATGGGTCATTATTCATATTCGGCATCATTATGTACCCGGAATAACTCGAGTAGGAGGGCGCCTTGTTGTAAAGGCCTCCATCTGGATGCTTCCCTGAGAGAATCCAAAGAACAATTGATGATGCACTGGCTTCCTTTTTATACTACTGTTTTTTATTTGAAAATCAACTAATTCCATGACAAATCAGGCCTTTCATAAAAGAGTTGTTTACAAAACATTGTAACTAAATTATTATGCTCTATTTTAGATTGATAGTATTTATTCTCTTAAATGAAATTAGCAGGGAACCAGATGTTTTAAAAACATGTGTTTCAATTTACTACTACTACTGACTGGTGTTTTTACAAAAATAAGTGTTATCCATCTAATTTAATTTGTTCGGATACCAATAAGCTGGACTAAAAAAAGAGACACATGAAAGAACATACACAAACCTAAAGCTGTAATATACATATATTAGGTCATCTAGCTATTCACACACATATGTATCTATACAGTTAAAACTACTCTCCACCTTATAGGCAAATGCAAAAATCCTACTTATGCTTCTAGATGTCTAGAAAATTTCTTGACTTTACTGAGGAAGAGAGCTGTAACTAGTACATGAGGAATTACCCAAATTTATAAGGAGTAACTCCAATAGCTTAGTTTTATGTGCTACTCTTACATCATTTTGCCAAAGCAATTTGCATGCGTTCAGTATGTTCATTTCTTCTTTTTAACCTGTATAACTATTTTGTAGCTCAGAAAGAAGCCTGATATTATAGCTCTCTCCCTTTCTTCTCTGGCTGACATATTGTACGTACAAACACCTCATTCTGGTCAGGTCAATTGCAAATAATCAGAAGAGAACAGAAAGCAGACCATCTGACAAGGCAACCCTACAGATTCTTTGATTCTTTTAAAGTCACATAGAGTTCTCCTTTAATCTAAAAAATATATGTCCAATTTTTAAGGTTTTGAGCAAGAATCAAAAATGAAGAGGAAGTCACACTATCATGTTTCATATGCATAGCTCATAATTTTACAAATGAAATTTTATATTTTTACAAGTTACATTCTGCTTTACTGAGCATTCTGCTTTATTCTGTTCATTCTCTGTTTGCCTTTTCACTGTAAGTGGAAATAGCACTTTAACGAATGAAAATCTATGTGAAACTATTCATGTTAGAGAATAAATTGGTTTAGACTGTCACTTTTTATAACAATGCAGGAACAAACGCTAAAGATCTAAACCAATTAAAACTGTAGGTAAAATAAGAAAAAGAGGAAAACTTATTATTTCCTCTTCCACAAAGAATCTGGAAGCCAAATGAAATCCAAAGGCCCCTAACTCATTTGAAGACAGTTTTAAAATTACATAAATACACATTAAAGATAAGCATTACATTTCCTGGGTCCCCCCCTATTTTATTAAAAAGAGTGGGCACAGTCTTATCACATCTGATCCTGTGTTTTTTTTGAGGGGGGAGCTCAAAATAACAAAATGTACCTACAATCACAAATTGCACTTGTCAAATGATTAAGTTGAGAGAAGTAGAATTAAGTCTTACCGTCATCAGGGTGTTCTCTGGCCTTGTCATGGTAGGACTCCTGAGAGGTTTGTGCTTGTCTGGCCACCTAACAGCATAAATCCATACCCCCAAAAAGAAAGAAAATCACCTTAGAGTTTGTGACAATACTAATAGAAGTGTGTGTCCATTGGTAATTTAAAGGAGGAGGGTTAGGTGCCACTCAATCAGCTGTTTTAGTAATCTAAGAGATGGAGGCTAGGGTTAAGTACTGGAAAATCTTTTTCTTTTCAACATGTATTTCTGAATCATTATTATCTTACCCAGGAGTAGAAAAAGGATAAATAATAAGAGGGAAAACAATAACAATATAGTAAATTTGGGGAAGATCAACATGCTGCTCTGATTGCTGTTTGCTAAAATGCATCAAAGGCTGCTTGGAGGCCTAATATGATAGGAGTTTGCGTTAATGCCATTGATCATTTTGATAGCTTCTTCAGCCACTTTCACTTCAATCAAATCTGATTAAAAGCATGCTGAAATATCACTTTGCAACTGAAAATGACATTTTAAATAAAAACAGGCCAACCACTCCCAGATGCGGGGCTTAAGGCCACTGTCCCAAGCCAGACCCAGCAGGAGTTCCATTCCTTGTAACCTACCAAGGCTGGCTGAGTGCAAGCTTACAAGAGAAAAGTAAACTACTCTGTGGTTAAAGAAAGGAAAATTTGAGAGTCGGGTTATAGACATCTGAAAGGTAGCCCAGCTAATATCAGTTCTGGTAACCACCATCCACCCAGGCTCAACCACGTGCAAATCAGTGGTATTACCCCTTCACCATCTTCTTTGGGGCTGCCCATGCCCATTTACCTCCAGGACCAAGATTGACTGAGCCCTAATACCTGGATTCTGGGCTTCAAATATAGCACCCTTCTCCCCAGAGCAGAAGCATGGAGAAAATGTGAAATGGTGGCAAATTCATTTACGAAATAAGGAAGGAGAGCAACATGGGTAGGAAGAAATAGAGGCTCCTCCACAAGTATGAGAGTTTGGCCTAAATGTTTGGAAGTTTTTTTGGTTCTTTGGACATGTCTTCCCCCTCACCCCAAAGACTTCCTCCCCCTCAATACACACAGTCACAAACCATTTAAATGGGGTTGGGTTCACCCTACCTCCCACCACCACGTCCCCCTCAAATTGGCATAATAGGAAGAAAGATTCAGAGGTTAAAGAACACCCTTATACGTTCTCCTTAGAACCCAGGACCCACTCTTCCATTTTAAAATGCGTACTCACCCCTGCCATTGGAATAAAGAAGGTAACTACGAGGTGTTTTTAAACGCGTTGTTTAAAACCCAAAATGCCCCCGCCCCCAAAACCGCACGCTTTCTTTTTGGGGGCAGAAGGATGCCATTTAAGGAAGAAGGGTATACCCTCCAAGTTTCTTCGGAGGGAAGAATCATTGGTGAAATCATCTGAGTGTCAGAACACATCTACCGGATTTCCTTCAAAGCGTTTCCCAGCTGTTGAACCAGGGTGGCCAGTGGAGTGTCCGGTATCAGGGTCCATCCGCCCACCCCACCCCTTTCTGCAGCTCTACAGTGGCCTTAAATAGCCCTTCCGCGGGGTCCCCGCTCGCGGCTTTCTCCTGCTGGCACCCACGTGTCTCTATTTACTCTACTCGAGTTACCAGCGTTATCTCCCGCCACGGGCCAAAAGATCTGATAAAGCGCCTTCCACCCTCCCCTGAGTGGGTGCCCTGGCTTCCGACCCCTCATCAATCTGACTCTCCTGTCTTCCGTGTAGATTTAAGACTGATCTGGGCCCAAACTAACCCCAATATAAGTGCCTTTTTTTTTTTTTTTTTTTTTTTTTAAAGCGACGCGGGTTGGAGAAATCTAGTGTTGCGGGAGGTGCTGCAAAGGGATGGGTCGGTTCAGCGCGCCCACGACTCTGGGCAGTGGGCCTGGCGCTGGGACTCCGGCGGTCGCGGGGACCGGGCCCCACACTGCCCCCGCTGCCAGGGCGCGCGCCCCCTCGGCCGGCAGGCTTCGCACGAGCCCAGCTCCGCGGCGGTTGGGCCAGCCCCTCCTGTCCCCCGCCCACGCCCGCCTCCCCTTCCTCTCCGCCTGTGGCTCTGCTCGTCTCTACCTAAGCCTTTGGTGGTTTAACGCATTTTTGCAGAGATCTCTACCGAGATAGCGGGTGCACTTTGTTTTCCGTCCTACGGCAAACTTCTCGCTTCAGACATCCTCGCTTTAGAGCATGGCATCCTCTCAACGCCAGTGAAAAGTCCGAAGGACAAACGTGTGTTAAAGGCCAGCTTCTCCGCCCGCAAACCAACGGTTTAGCCCCCCAATCCTAAACGAATCCACTTGGAATAAGTTTCCCTGCACAGCTCTCCACCTCCCACCCAACACCCGCGCGCGCGCAACGCGCGCACACACACACACATACACACAAGAGGAAAGCTGACCAGGGGCTCATCCACACTCCAGCAAACCCACGAGGGACCCACGAGGGACTGTCGCCGAGGCTGCCTGGTGCCTTCCCTGCCTCTCTCGCTCGCCTCTCCATCCCGGGACCCGCCACGCCTCTCAGCGCTCGAGCAGCGGCCCACTCACCTCGTGTCCGTTGCTGGCCGGGATGATTTCGGACTCGTTAACCAAGGAAGACTTGATGTCGGCTAA
This sequence comes from Anoura caudifer, assembly GCA_004027475.1. Classification (NCBI taxonomy): domain Eukaryota; kingdom Metazoa; phylum Chordata; class Mammalia; order Chiroptera; family Phyllostomidae; genus Anoura; species Anoura caudifer. Next base: position 211,786 of record PVKU01000431.1, on the reverse strand, counting down.
GTCGCCTTCTTCTTCGGGGTGACTGATCTCGGCGAAGATCTTCTCCTTCTGGGGATCGCCCTCGTCCTTGAAGGGAATCATCTCGTCCGTGGCGCAGAGTTCCGGGTCGCCCCCGCCGCCGCCGCCTGCCCCGGAGAGTTGGGGCATCCCGACCACTCTGTAATCTCCGCTTTGCTGGGGGAGCACTCGAGGCGAAAGCAGGAAGGGAGGGGGTCAACGAAAGGGGGTGAGGAAAGAAGAATTGGAAGGATGCGTGAAGTAAGAGTGAGAGGAAGCGAGGTCGGCTAGCGCGGAGCCGGCGGCCCGCAGCCGGAGCAGCTGCGGCGACTCCGCAGTCCCGGAGGCCGCCCGCGCCTTCCTGCTGCGCGAAGACTGACGCCGGCGCCCGCTCTGGAGGCCGATGGGCACCGGGCTGCGAGGGCCCAGCAGCCGGCGTTTCTGAGGGCGCTGGCGCGGCGAGGCGTGCTCTAGGCTCCGCTGCCCTGGCGGCCACCCCACGCCCCAGCAGATGCGCGCGGAAGGCGCCGGTTCTGGCGGAGGCACGACTCTCCAAAGTGAGGAACAGGGTCGGTCGGCGCGTCTCTACACAAGCCTTCCCACCCTAGGCGGATGCAGCCTTTGGGAACGGGTTTTCCGAGAAAAAGGGAGAGCTGAGCAAAAAAAGGCTCCGTCTGACTCAGCGGCAAAGGTGCAAGGAGAATCAGAAGATAACGAAATGTCCACTTCCTGGAGGATAAAAAAAAATAATAATAATAAAGAGCAACCCGGGTTGGAGATGTCCTCTTTAGAGCTTCTTATTTCCTTCCCTTTCGCTTCGGTTTTCCTTCTCCAGGCGCGTTTAATCTGCTGGAGGAGGAGGAGGAAGAGGAGGAGGAGGAGGAGGAGGAGGGGAAGAGAAAGAGAAGTTTGCCAAGAATAAAGTTTGTGCCGTCGAGCGCTGGGAGTCTGCAGTGGAGGGCACGGCGGGGTCTCGGAGAGTCACAGCAGGGGCCTCGAACCCAAATGCTTCTTCCAGGAGCTGGAGCTGACACACACTCTCAGAGCTCGACCCCTCTTTGTTCCCGGCTCGAATTTCTCAGCCTGGCTCACGGGCTGTCTCGCTCGCCGCTCTCCAAGCCTCCGCTGGGCCTCCCTGTCAAAGCAAAGAGCTGCACCCCTCGGATTCTCCCGGCCAAGGGGAGGGAACTCCGCGGGCTTGGCCGTGTGCGGGATTCGGGCGCGTCCCGGCTCTTTGGCCGGAGAGCATGCAGCCTGGGTCCCTCCAACGCGCCCTGCCCCTCAGGTGAGCGGCTGTGCCTCCCCACTGCTTCTCCTCCTCGCGCGCCTCGCTGGCGCTGAAAAGCTACCCATTTGCGTCTCCTCCTCCCCCTCCCATCCCCCGCCTCCAGCTCTCCTTGGCTGCCCGTGGGGCGGGGGGGAGGAGGGGGACCGCGAGTGGAGGTGGTGATTGAGGACTTTTTTTTTTCTTTTCCCAGAGCCTGCACGACGAGTCCTAGTTTTAGGGTGTGTTTGTGTGTGCGCGCACGCGTCTGTGCGCGCGCGCGCTCCTGGAGGGAAGAATCAGGCAATTTGGCAGGGGAAGGACGACCAGACTCTTCTTGTTACGCACTGAGAGTCAGGCTTTGCCTGCGTGAAATGACAAGAAACTCCCCGAATGGTTTAACTTCATCATCTAAGTATCTCTTTTCTTGTTATCTCCTTCCCACCCCCTCCTCTGCAGTCTCACCCACACCTCCTTGCTGCCTCCCTTTCTACCCCCGCCCCCGCCCGGCTTTGGCAAAGGGAGGAAGATGAAAGCGAAGCCGCCGCAGCTGTGATCGACACCACATTGATAGATGCTCTGACGGAGCGGATGAGGCGGGAATCGGACAGAGAGAAGAAGGGAAAAGAAAATATAACAGACATCGCTCCACTTACGAATGAACAGAAGCAAGAAGGACAAGGGAGAGAGTTATGACTTTCCTAAATGTAATGCCAAAGGACAAGGGATCACACGCTAGCAAAAATAAAATCTTCAGGCTTACCGAGAGTACTAGGACGAGGAAGAAAAAACCTGAAGATCTTAATTATCGTTCTTTAGATAAGATCTCTTACATTACATCCTCACCATGTGATGTACATATAGAGTTACTCTAGGTCTCTTCTGGATTTTCGGAATTACACCCACAATGTGTGGGAATGTCATAGAGTGTGAAAAAGCAATCGAGGGCGGAGGAAGAGAAGGCAGAAGGACCCAGGAGAGCCAGGCCAGTGGAGGGAGAAAAGATCGGCAGTTTTTGGCACATCTGACTGCCTGCTCAAAGGGACCCTTGAAGTTGCAAATCCGAATCCAACCTCAAAAATTCTCCAGGCTCCACCGTCTCTTTGATGCATTTTGCACAAGGACAGGACTTTTAAGGAGATGCTTTGTGAAAGTTACAGTACAAGCGAAGCTGAAGTTTGAAAACACATTACATTTTGTTCCTTGGCTCTCAAATCCCTCTCAGTTAAAAATTTAGGCAAAATTATTATACCCAATACAGTAGCCATCTGTAAAAACCTCAGCACAGTAAACATGGGGCAGGAAGAAATGTGGCTACATCTCCCTTAATTTGAAAATAAGGAAAATATTACAGAATCAGACTTTAACTCTAGGACACAGGAACAGTCAGGCAAAGATCCCGGTTCTTTTCCTAAGAGGGAATGCCTGCTGCTGCACACTGACAACAATGCTTTAAATGAGCACCTAAAACTTCACCTACTGATAACTACTTCCTAGGGATGGGAATTTGCTAGGAAGCGAATTTAAAAACTACCATTTGAAGGGTTCACTAGGTCACACAAAGAATGGCGAGTAGTGATTCTCTTGCCATTCTTTTTGGGGGTGTTGGGCTGGTGAAGGGAACCAGGAAGAGTAAAACATTAAAGCCACTTTGCATAGCTGACAATGCTATGCCTTAGAGAAGAAAAATAAGAGTATTCGGCTTCAGTATGTCTATATGGCAATACTGAAGAGATTGGAAAGAAACCAATTTTATTTTTTGGTTGGCGTTCATATGCAATTTCCCTTGAAGTTGTGTACCAGTGTGAGCATAAGGTCCTAGAAATGGGAACATGTAGCTACGACAGACATTCATACCCTCTTTCCTAAAAGAAATATGGGGGGTGGGGGGAGGTCAAAAGTCCTTTCACAAAAGGGCCAATTTGCCGACAGGAAAAGAACTGGAGAAATGCAGCTTCACTAAAGCAGCCAGGGTAGAAGTTCCTTTTCCTGAAACTGGAGGAGGGAGAGGGGGCACTCGGCATGGCCAGAAGGTAGTTTCTGGAAGCCAAAAAAGATTAGATGACGACCCCGTACTTTACTCCCCACCCCCTCCGTTTAAGTGAGGCAACTCATTTGAATCCCATTTTCTCCTTCACGTTAATTATCTGGACTCCCTGAGTCATTTGGAACTCAACTCCAGGTGTCCTGGAGATTAGGCACTCGAGAAGATGGGAATTCGGGGAACAATAACTGGTGGGAACTGTTTACTAAAAAGACCGAGGGTGGGTGCCTGCTTTCAGTACTTGGCCTTAACCCTGGAAATCACCCAAAGCCGGGCTCTGTGTGCGTGACTGTGTTCCTTCCCTATGGCGTGAGAGATGCTGGCTGATAGTCTTGAGCATTGTTGCAAATGTCTTTAAAGGAACTTGCTTTACTAGGAAATATTCAACCAAGTTTTCAAAAGCTTTGTCTGGGAAGGAGGCTGACATTTCCACACGAAGTCTGTCTCTCCGGGGAAGGGGGTGAGGGCGCAAGAGGGGTGAAGGGACTCTTTCTCCCTTCAGGCTGGGTGAAGTTCCAGGCAAAGGCACTTCTTTCGCCAGCAGGTCTTCTCTAATTCGTGTGGGGGCTGCTATTAACATGTACAGCCGCCTCTTGGGGTGCAAGGTCCGGGATGTGGTGGGTGCGGCGCGGGAGAAACTCCGCGGGCCCGCCGCCGCCCCCTTCCCTCGGATGTAGAGGCGGGTTGTTCTTGTGAACTCGAGCGAACGACTGGAGGTTGGCTGTTGCAGGTTCACTCCTTCAGGATGTGGGTTTCAGGGGGCGTTTTGATGTGATTTAATTCCGACCGTGAAACAATTGCTAGGGGCTGGCTGGATTGCTGTTGGTTTTTCCCCTCTTGCTGGCTTTGGTTGGTTGGGGTTTAGTTTGGGAGCGAGCGAACAGTGACTTGTTTTATATAAACATTTCCTATTGCGCTGGGCGCCGCAGGCAGGGCTGCGCGTGGGGGGCGAGGCGCCCACCCCGCGCCGGAACCGAGGAGGGGGGAGCGGAGATGCGGCCCGCCGCCCGGAGGGCAAACTGGGCTCAGCTCCCCGCGGGTGCCGGCAGGGGAACGAGGAGAATGACCCCCCGCCCACACCGGAGTCCACCCCCACCCCAGCGATTTTGCTGCCAAACCGAGTCAGCTACAAACACTAAAGTGAGTCCTTAATTACAGGGAGGAGAGAAAAAGCGCGGTGCCCTTCAGAGCCCTCTCCGCCCCCGCGGTCCCTAACCCCCGCCCCATTCGGGCTTTGGGTCATCCCCTTTGTATGGCCTGGGCTCGCTCCCAACGAGCTGTAACTTTGCTGGGATCCCCAAGGAAGGGGGTGGCGGGGGCCCACGGAAGAGGATGCTCGAAAAGAGTGAAGCGAGGGCTAAGGATTAGAAAAACGAAGAATGTGATTACAGAAATGGGACTCCGTCCTGCACCCCGGATTTTCCACTGCAGCCTCACTAGAGACTGAAAGCTGTGCGCATCTTCAGTTTAACGGACTAAGGGGAAAGGGAGAAGGGAGGGCAAGGGAAATGGCAGTTTGTGTCCCAGGGGTTCTTCCGCCTCCTCTCCTCCAAAGACAAACAAACTCAACCCCCCACCCGCCGGGGCAATAGAGAGCTCGTGGGACCGTAAAAATGTCGTTCCCAAATCCGGCCGCCTGCGGACACCCGGCTTCCGCGGGCCAGCGGCGACTGCAGGTCCGCCCACGGAGCCCGCTTCAGCCCTCTGGGGGCTTCTCCCTCGCCGGGTGCGGGCCGAGCCTGGAGTCCTGGTCTCGCTGGGTTGGGGCCCCAGGGGTGCCAGTTTAGGGTCCCAGCCCTCCCACGGCCTGTGAGGGAGGGCCACGTCCTGCCCCATCAACTGTGGCCTCCCTAGCACACCCTCTGCCCACCGGGGGGCAAGGGCGCAAGTACCAAGGCCACTGGTAGATCCCCGACGGGATTGGCGGGGTGCGGAACGGGCTTGGGGGGCCCATCTGGGCCAGGGGGAGCCCTGCCACGCGCCCTCCCTGCTCCGCTCCGCTATGGGAAGCCGCGCGGGGCCCGGGCTCCCGCGTGGAGCTGGCATTTCGTCTGGAAGGGGGATCCCCGAAATAGAGGGTAATGGGAGCTGGAATAAATTGGCTGGCCTCAGCACCGCTCGCCTAGGGCGCTTGGACGTTGACAGTCTTCCCCCTTCGCTCTCAGAACTTTTCTCAAGCGCCCTAACTTGGCCGAGGATAGGCCTCGGGCAGCCCGCGGGTGGCGCCGGGATCCCGCCCCTCATTCCCCTGCGGGAACCCCCCAACACCCTCCGGCCTGGGACGTTCGCCGGGCAGCGGCGCGGAGAGGCCGCCCGCGCGCTAGTTTCGCCTTATATCTTCGGAGGGCGGCGCCTGCGCAGGACCCGGCGCGGCGGCGCGGCCTTTGAAGTCCCGGCGGCTGCCGCTTTCATCCTTTCTTTTTTCCCTTGCAGGCCCCTTTGTGTGACTAAATTTGGCAAGAATATGGATCCGAGCCAGTCTTTCCACGTGTGCTCTCAGCTCCCAGCTGAGAAGGCCAAGGGTTCTCTTCCGGGTAAGGAGACAGGGAGAAAGATCAAAGAGTTTGGGGAGCTGGATCTGAAATGTGAATTGAAAATAAAAATCAAGCCTGGACACATTCCAGTTTCTAAAGCAAAACCAACCCTCCGCAGAGACCGTCTGGCTATGACTCTCTTTCTCCCTCTGCTCCCTTTACTCTCTCCCTTTCTTTCCTGCAGCCATCCTTGAGCACATGGAATAAAATAAAGAGGACATAGGGAAACACTTAGTTCCTCCAGATTTTGTTTTGCAGTAATTTTATTAAGGAAAATATCTTGTTCATAATTACCGTTATGTGAAGCTGAATTTCTTCAGCCATAAATATTGTCTCATTTCAGTATGCTTCACACTTTCTTCTGCAGCCACATTTGGGAAGAGAACGTTGACACAACACGTGTGCACGTATTTACTGTGCAGAATGTTGCTTTTTCTACACACAGTGCAGTGCACCACATAGTTTTTTTCCTGTAGAAGTTAGGGTCTGGAGAACCAATGTTAATGTTATTTTTTATCAAAGCACTCACCATCTCAATGGTCTCACTGATTTGGAGGCCTTTTATTGGCAGATTTTAGAAATCTTTTCCTACAGTTAGAATGTGACTAGAAAGTTTCTGTCTTGATGGTTAAACTGTAAGGCCCCTCTTGAAATACTTCCTGAACAGTATTCTCTTGTTTTAGAAGTAACCAGTATAAAAAGACAGCTTTGAAAGAGTGTATTGCAAAGGCTCAGAAATCCTGGGTTAGGGGTGGGCTTTGCCACTCCCTCCCATGATGTGATGGTCTTAGGAAAGACTTTCAACCTCTTTTAGACTCAGTTTCCTTCCTGCAAAATGGGTATAATGGCTGCCTACTTGATAAGATTATTTTAAGAATTCAGTGAGGTAATGCATGTGAAAGTATGTACAAATCTAAGGTGTTATAGTCCACAAAGCAAAGATGATTCTTGAAGAGATCTGTAAGTTACAAAATAGGAAATTTCTAAAGGACTAGGAACCTTTACCACAGGGGCGGATGGGGATGGTGTCAAGCATGTACATCCCCTGCTGTGACCATCTCCACAACTGCAACAGTGGTATTACAAAGGCACCAGAGTCACCTTGGCCCTTGTTACCTAGAATGAGTGTGATGAGAGAAAGAATATTCCAGGAAGAGAGGGAATGTGCCTTACCTCTGCCTTATGTTTACGATGGGCTCTTAATGAACTGATAAATGGATGAAGAAAAATAACACTGAAAATAGAATACTTTTTTGTGAGGCATTTGACACAGCTCCCAATAACTCTGAGAACAGCCTTCATAGTCTGATGGCCTATGAAGGGGATAATGTGTATGCATGGATAAAGTATTTCAAACAACAAAAGCCCTATGAATACAGGGAGAGTGAACAGAAAGGCACATAAGAGGTGTTTCTTAGGACTGTAAATCTCGCCAGAATTTACGGTACAGAATAGGATGTGATTGCATATCTCAGACGGAGGCATCTCAAGTTTTGAAGGCAATAAAGATTATGGCTAGGGCTGGATGGGAAGTGACGAGAGTGTTGCAGGTGCAGCACTTAGGGCCTGCAGTTCAGCATGTTTCTTTCACGTGTGACCCTTTTTCACCTAAGCGAGCCCGGCTGACGGAGGCATTGCCTTGACTCTACCTCTCAGTATAAATTTTCTATGTGCCTGTGTACCAAGTGGTGAAGCAAGAGTAGAGGCTGGTTTCCAGTGAACTGTTCTACTTTTCCTGCGGCCCAAGGCTGCTCCACCTCTTTTGGCAGCAACACTCAGACTTTGCAGATGGTGTCAAAGGGACTCTATGGTCATCAGAGGGGAAGGCATTTAGGAGGCGGCTTCTTTTCAAAAATATCTTTCCCCAAGTATTTCAGATTGAAGTAAATGCTGATCAAGTTCATTGATCAGCTTGAGTCTCCCTTTCACTCTTCTTTACAGATGCAGCCATTTTGAAATTTATTCTTGGTGGAAAGAGGGACATGGACCAAGGCACTGAGAGTTCTGTCTCCTTTGAGGGGTGAGGGGTTGGAGCAGTGGGAAGACCCTGAAAATACTCAAGGAAATCTTGGGTCCTCTGTTGAAGAAGATAAATTCTCCAAAGGGAGAGGCGTGACTAAAGGATTTTCTTATTTTTATAAATGTGTTTCCTCCATGGCTGTGGTAATGGAGGGGTTTCTTGAATGGTGGCAAAGGCACCTTCTAAGATGGACAGCCTCTGTAGCCTTCTCAGGCTTCCTGGGCTATAATAAGAGCAGGGCCCTGGGCTCTGCCAGCCATGGGCCAGTGCCTAATCCCTGGTTGGAGGCCAGAAGCCCAAGCTACAGTCTTATTGCCGGAAGACTAGAGCAGTACCAACAAAGTTGTATGGAGATTAATGCAGAGCGAGGTCATTAGTTTCATTGTTTATCCGGTTACTCAAAGCACAGATTTGTGTAAATTTCAGCTGCAGTGGTTGCAGCCTGCCTTTGATGTGCATGATCTGTACATTTTAGTTCTGGGGGGAGAGAGGAACTGCCTGACTGACAGGAACTACATCCAGGGCCCAGAAAGCACACCTACACAGGCACAGTGAGACATGGAACTGGACAATTTTCCAATGAATGTCACCAAAGTAAATAAACCACCTGGAGGGTCAAGATTTAGCCTCCTTTTCATCAAGACAAGACTTTGGGGGTGTCCTTGTGATTGCTCTGTACTTGTTCCCATTTGAAACTGGGTACCTACTTTAAACCTTAATATATCTCTCAGAGGAGGGTCTTGGCCTACATAACATTTGACTTTGAGGATGCTTTCTTTTTAAAAGTACTTCTGTCCATCGAAACAGACTTATTGAGGGGGGTTATCTAGACTAATACTTACATTTATCCAAGACACAGCTTGTGTCTTGCATGTACAACTATACTCAATCTCAGAATTAGCAATTATGGCACTAATTCAGAAGGTAGACAGCCAATGCAAATAGTTCGGGCTACAAAATTGTCATCTGGTTCAACTAAACACTTGTCTTTGGCAAAAATAAAGCTAATCTGTCTGATCTGAATTTGACTTAAAGGTCCTGCAATCCTATTCTGCCTATTGCAGATCTCAAGTCCACTTTCCTTTGTTTAAAATGGCAGAAAGCAAGAGACAGAGACAAATTACTATCTTATGAAGTTAGGCAGTTATTTTTTTTACTGCCAATTCAGATAACTCTACAGACTCCCAAATATATTTTGAAGCTTAAATTATCCAGATATTTGACCTTTGCTGGTCTAATTCTCTGGATAATTTTTGGATTATTTTACTTTGTATTGTAGGGACAGCAAATCTCTGGTGGCTGAGTCAGACAGACCTTGTAAAATCTCTCTTGCATTACTGCAAGTAGCCTCTTAGCTGGTCTCCAGCTTCTGCTCTTGCTGGGTTCCAGGCATGCCCACAACAGTCCATGCGTCATAAGGCAGCCAAAGTCATCCTTCAATATTTCCTAGTCGTGGTGGCTTCCAAGTTGCTACAGGAATAGACTTCCGGCTTCTTTTCTCTCTACTCCTTGTTCACTGCCCTCCAACACCACTGGCTCTCCTGCTGTTCCTCCAGTGTGTAAAGGGCGAGAGCGCCCACGCACGCACGCACGCACGCACAACGCACATACCCCTCTTAGTCTTTTACTTGTTGTCTCTGCCCAGAAGCCAGGCAGGACTCCCTCCTTCATGTGTCTGCTCAGATGACAATTCCTTCTCAGACCTTCTTATCTAACAGAGAGCCCACCCCACCTCACCCTGATTCTGGGCGCTATGTGTTCTTTCATAGGCCTCGTCTCTCTTCACTGTCACTGCCTGATGAATTTTTTATACTTATTTATTTATTACCTTTCTCTTCTTCTAGACCATAATTTCCATGGGAATAGGGACTTTTGTTGTATCTCTACTGCCTACAGCAGCCTTAGGTGCACAGAAAATAAGCAAGATACGATATCTGTCCAAAAAAAGTCCAGCCATTGTGAGTATAATGAGAATAGTTTGCATCATCGATATAACCTGGCAGCCAAGGAGAGTGAACTGGAATGAGCATGTGTGAACTATGATGACTTCGCTGTACTAGTCAGTGGGGGCAGTAGATGCCGTTGAGTGAGCATGTACACTGTGTGGCCATAGCATTCAAAATGACTGAGTGAGTAGAGCAATGAATCTGCATCAAATTTTGCTTGCATATTCCATCACAGCAACTACTGGGATGATTCAGAAGTCTGCAGCTGTGGGCAACTGGGGATTGGCAGCTTCATCACGACAACGTGCCTGCTCCTGCATCATGTCTTGTGCGGAGATTTTTGGTGAAACATCAAGTTGCCCAGGTGACTCAGCCCCCCTACAGCTCAGGTTTGGCACCCTGTGACTTCTGGCTTTTCCCAAAACTACAATCACCGTTGAAAGGGAAGAGATTTCAGACCATCAGTGAGATTAAAAAAAAAATACAATGGGGCAGCTGATGATGATTCCAACAAAGGATTTTGCAGAGTGTTTTGAACAGTGGAAGAGATGCTGAGAGAACTGTGTGAGGTCCCAAGGTGCCTACTTTGAAGGGGACTGAGGCATCATTGTCCTATGTACAATGTTTCTTGTATCTTGTATCTTCTTCAATAAATGTCTCTTTTTCATATTACATGGCTGGACTTTCTGGACAGACCTTGGTATGTGTTGAATAATGAATAAATAGAGCCTTTGCCCCTCAGTTTCCTCACCTGTAATACCATTCTTGTGGCAGATTACATTATATCTAATATAAAATTAGCTGGCACATTGTATATACACTGAATAGGTTAGTAACTATAATTGTGTTGATCAACGCTGGCGATAGAAATAGAACACAAGTCACATGTAATTTTAAATTAAAAAGCTAGAAAGATGCAGGTTAAATTAATTTTAATAATATATTTCAATTAACTCCAATATTCAAAATATTACCATTTCGATATGTAATTGTTACTAAAACTTATTAATGAAATATTTTACATTCTTGTTTTTATATTAAGTTTTTGAATTTGGTGTATCATTTACTTATAGTATTCTCGGTTCATAGTAGCCAAATTTCCACCCGTCAGCAGCATGCATGACCAGAGCCTACCATATTGGACAGTGCAGCTGTAGTGGATCAGCTCTTTAATGACAAATTTTTGTCTAATTCATCTTTGTCAGCCCCTTGCTACAATAGTGCCTTGCACAATTCTCTTAAAACAGTAGACGATCAAAAATGTATCAAAGCATATTATAATGTTGTTACATACTATTTTTACGGCAAATATAAACTTACTTTCAACTTCATTGGAGGGTGAAATAAGTTTTTGAGCTAGTTTGAGATTATAAGAATCATCTTAAATGATTAAAATGGTGCTTTGCACATAATAGGGGCTCACTGAATAGTTGTGGTTCAAGTGTGTGCTGAATGAGTATTTTGCTACATTCTTAGAAATATATAAGGTGAAGATTTCCTATATCATATTTTCTAAAATGATTTTTCTCCTCCCCTGCAAAACTGCTAAATTCTCTACAAGTTGTCTAGGATCAAATGTTTCTCAAGAAATACATAGCATGGAGAGCTCCCACTCACACCCCAGGCTTTATTTTCAGCTCTCCTCCTTCTACTACGTCTTGGCCGCATGTGGGCCAGATAGTAAATCTCCTCTGTGCTGTGCCTGGCTTTTTCAAACAAGGCATCTTAATAAAGCATTCGCCTTAGACTTAGGCAAATAATTTAGAATTGCAAAAATCATTCTGCCCATATCAGAGATTTAAACCCTGATGCAATAAAAAGTTAGGTAATTTCCTGGAAGAAATGGGTGAAGAATTTTCTGATGGGGGGGTTTCCTTCAAAGCCTTGATGTGCCTTAATGGTAGAGAGGCATCACATAGACATAAGTGCATGAGCATGTCATCCTTTCCCATGGTTTTGGAAATGACCTATCAATTCTTTCATGAGTTAAAGAGTAAGCTTATGCCACAATGAAAGTGAAGAGTGTTTGAAATAAAACAGTTAAGTATATTAACCATGATTCCTGAATTTCTTTTGCCAGCAAGAAAATCACTAAAAATACATGCAAAAGACTCTCAACAGGATGTTCACAGAAGAGTAGTTTATAACTTTGGAAAGTCTAGTTGTTTGAACTAGGGGTTATTAAATAAATTCTAATTTACCACATAGGAGCATTATGCAGCTATGAAAATCATGTCATATAATTATTTTTATTCACTTGAAAAGATAGCAGGGCTAAATTGTTAAGTGGCAAAAGATTATAAATGAACAAGTATTGATACTTAACATCCCTTTCTACCTGTTATTCTTTAGCATGCAAGCTCTGTGACAGCAAGGGCACTGCCTTGTTTATTACAGTGTGCCTGGTGCCTCGAACAGTTCCTGCCACACAAATGGGCACTGGGTCCGAGTCTGTTGGCTCTCTCTAGAAGGCTAAAGTACCGATGGACTTGTCTCCGAATAGTGGGGCACAGGTGGGTTTTAATCCTCTACTTTGTACTTTTAAAAACATATGCAATGAACAAACATTATTAAAGGAAGAAAATTTTAAAATGTTAAAATATGATAAAAAGGTTTAAAAAAATAAAAGAGCTGATCCTAGGGTGTTTTGAAAATAACAAAAAAATGAAAAGAGATTATGAGGTCTCCATGGACAAGGAGAGGATAAGGCAGCAGCCGCAGCGTCGGAGCCGCCGTGTCACAGCAGACACCTCGCAGGGCCCAATGGTGGGCGTGCAGAAAGTCATGCAAGGGGCTCTGGCCATTTATAGCAAAGTGAAAGGTGGGTTATCCGTCTATCCCTCTCTCTCTCTCTATCTCCTCATCCAAGGACATTTTTTTCCCATTGTTCCTAGAGGGAGAGAAGAAGGGAGAGAGAGAAACACTGATGTGAGAGAGAAGCATTGATTGGTTGCCTCCCTGCATGCTGGGACCAGGGACCGTATGCGACCGACCAGGCATCACATGGACCCACACCCCTGCCTGGAGCGGGGGTCAATCCTGCCACCCAGGTATTTGCTCTGATGAGGAATCGAACGTGCAACCTTTCGGTTATGGGACAACGCTCCCTGAGCCACATCAGCCAGGGCTGGTCTTTTTATTTTTAAGGCAAGAGTTGAATAGAGTGAAATGTACAGGCTTTAAGTGTACAATTCAATGAGCTTTTATAAATACATACACCTGTGAAACCACCCCTCTGATCAAGATACAGAACATTTCAATCACCCCAGAAATTCCCCCATGGGAGGAACTTACCTTGAAGCAACTTTTAAAGCTACATTTTTTGGTGAAATGTCATATGTTGTTAGATCATCCTTTTCTTGCTGACTGCTTTGGAAATATCCCTTAACTTCTATGTGATTTATTGTCTCCATCTGAAAAAAGCTGTCTGATAAAAATAGGCTTTTCCAGAAAATGTGCTAATAATGTATTTTATAGGAAGGGCAGAAACCGAACTCAGGGTGCAGGGTTGGCCATTGAAATGCTGAAGTGAAACACCAAGTAAGTTCAGGGAGATATTTGTATTACAAATTGTTTTTCAATGTAACAGATGAAATAATGTCTGTGGCCCCAACAGACACAACAGTCAGAAGAGGTCTTGGGTGCTCCGGTCACCGTGCTTTGGGGAGGAGACTGTGGGGTGAGTTGAGAAAGAAGTGATGGGGTGATTTCCACAGGCAGCTGCATCCGAGAGACTGGGAATGTGAAGATCCATGGTAGGCATAGCAACACCGGAGGGCAAAATGGTGCTGCGTTTGCGCAGGCCTTCAGCACATGCTCCTGAGCTTAGCACTCCTCTGGCCTCTGTCCGGTGCAGTCTGCTGCGTACATGCAGTTGAGCAAAGCTAACAGGAGGGTGTCTTGACTGTGGCACAAAATAGCACTCATTGTAAAAATAAAAAAAAGGAGGTGGTAAAGGGGGGCATTTCCTGGATTTCTCTTATGGGAAGTGTTAAAAAATACAGACAGGATGCAGTCTGATGCTTTTTCCCCTTATTGTGAAATAGTTGACATTCTTGTCTTCTCTCTCTCAGTGGCTCTCTGTGTCTCTCAGTTCTCTCCCCACTCCCGCCCCTACACGAAAATAAACCTGGGCTTCCAGGAAGGAGAAAATTTAATCAATTTAAATATGGGCTCAAAGCCTGTGCCTGAACAATCTGATCAGTACACAGGTCAGAATGGTCCAGCCGTCTGTGGAGTGCATTGCCGCGTGGCTCAGATCAGATGGTTTCACAGCTAAGGGTCAGAACTTCCTGGATTACCAACCTGGTAGTCCAAAAAGACATTGCATGCTGTGAGGGAAATAAAAACAATAATGTGAAAACCACATTCAGGATTTACTCCCAGGATGGACTGCAAAACGCTCCAGAGCCGCTGTCCTGCTTCTCCTTGCCTTTCATCTGGCCCCCTTCCTTCATGGGCCCTGCAGCACGTGGGGTGTGAAATCACTTGGCAAACTGTTTCCACTGGTGAGTCATGAGAATTTCATAGTTTGGCCTCTGAAAATGAAGAGAATTAAGAATCAACATGGTGAATTGGTCACCAGAAACCTAGGGAAGAAACACCTTTGTGCAGTGGCCCTGTAGGTAAGAAATAATAAGTGAGCTGAAAATGAAGATAGTAAGAAAGAGGTGAACAGAGCAATGATAACAGTTAAGTTACACTCCATGAAAAAGAAGCAAGAGAGGAAGTTTACTTAACAATTAATATTTTCCTTTGTCTGCCTCCTTCACTTACTGACCAAGGTGGGCATTTATTTGTTTGCTTGTTTTGCCTGCAAGAGTTAATGCTATATAATTAATTATAGTCTTTAATGCAACAACAGGAACCGTGAAACTGATCTTTAAATGACCATCATTGTCATTATATCTATTTTTGATTACTAAAAGTGAAAAAGGATTGAAAATCAAATGGACATTGTACATTAGTCACTGTGAGTATTTCACTTTACTATGGTTGATTTGAAAAAAAAAAAGCTGTTCTGTTTCATATAATGCTTCAAGTAAATGACATTTTCTGCCTCTCACGTTTGAATACAGGACTGTTATCTCAGGGCTCCCAGCACTGGGGAAGACACACTTCAGGGAAGTGGCTCTAGTTCAGCCACTGTCTCTCTCTGCTCCTTTTTTATTGAAGGAAAAAAGAGAAAAAAGAATAAGATGAAAAAGAAAAAAGAGAAAAAGAAATAAAACAATAATTATATTTCTAGCTTAAGACTACGATCCTTTGAATAAAACTGCCAGCGCTTCTCATTAATTGGAGGATGAGTGATATCCTATTTCCTCATAGTTTCTTCTCGTCTAAGATGAAGGAGGAATTCACAATCAAATAAGGATGATACTTGCAGACATTACACGTAATTTATACAGTTAAAAACTCAGAATTGTATTCTGATCAACATGACACAAGGTTTAATTTAAAAGGGAAGAGGGGGCAATTTCTCTTTTCTTTCTATTTTAGTAACCCAGTCGCACTGTGCATGGATCAATAATCATGCCACCAGCTTCACTGTGAACACTGATGGATGTGACTTTGTGTTCACACACTATGTTGCTACTGGATTTAAATGGAACTAACTTCATCACCAGGTTGGAGATAATGGAGACGTATTGCTTGCTCCTCTTTTTATCCCACTGTCTCCTTTTTCCCATCTTCCAGATTGCTGGTGCCATACAGGAAGGGAATAGACAGAAGGGAAGAAAGTTATTTACTGACTTAGATATTACAAAGCACTCACAACAGTGACTCTATACACGCAATATCCATCATACTTACTACAGGCATCACAGTATGTGGTCGATATTTTTCTTCATGTAAGAAATAAGTCAAAAAATTAAACCAGTCATTAAGATATTTGATTAAACATCAAATATCTTAAGCAAAGCACCCTACTGTTGAAGAAAAGGCAGTTTTGTTAACCTGAATGAATCAGTTAAATGTGATGTTTAATTATACTTTATTTTGTCAGGGAATAAAAGTAGAGTTTTTTAAAGGTCCCAAGCAGTGCTAAAAACCACTGGCACAGAAGGGGCAGCAGGTGCAGGCATGTGCCTCTTCACGCACTCTCTCCTGAACACATTTCAGACATGCTTCAGGCCCTAGTGCTTCCCTAAATCTGATGGTCAATTCTTAATGGACTCAGCATCAGCATTTTGACACAGTTGATTGCTCTTTCTTCACTTTCTCACTTGCTCCCAGGATGCCACCAACTCTGGTTCTTTCCTGGTCTCCTGGGCCACCCATCAGTCTCCTTGGCTTGTTTTTCATTTTCTTCTTCACCTGAAGTTGGCAGAGTACCCTGTGGCCCAGCCTCTCAACCCCTTCTTTTCCATCCATTCATTCCCTTGGTGACCTCATCCAGTCTTGTGCCTTTAGATACATTAGACACTAGCAACTCCCAAGTTAAATATTTGGCCTAGACCTAGCCTCTGACTTACTGACTTGCATGTACAACTGCCTAAGACCTCTAAGTTTGGATGTCTTTGGATGTCTAATAGGTATCTGAAATCTAACATGTTCAAAATCTAACCTATCTTTCCCCAGTTCTGTCACTGCTCAAGCCAAAAGTCTCTTTGTCTTACTCCCCATACCTAATCTAGCTACAAGTCCTTTGCCTGCAAAATGTAACCAGAACCAATGACTTCTCATCATCCTGGCTCAATCTGCCATCATCTTCCACCTGGATTTCAACAGCAGCTTCCTAACTGATCTGTTCCTGGCCTCACCACACCTGCTTGTTGTCTTCACGGCCAGCAGAGTGATTCTCTTAAACCTGAGTTCAGGCCTCTCCTCTGCTCACGACTATCCAGATGTTTACCATTTCAAAGGTTTACAAGACCCTTCGTTATCTGCTCTCACTCCTGGCTTTTTCGGTCCGGCTCCTGCTGCATCTCCTTTCCCTTGTTTACTCTGCACCAGCCTTGCCAGGATTCTTGCTGTTCCTCAAATCTCAGGCATGTCCTTGCCCTGGGATCTTTGCACAGGCTATTTCTTCTCTTGTAGTAATTTTTCTCCAAATCTTCACCTGGCTTACTCCCTCGCCTCTTTTGAGTCTTTCCAAATATCCCTTGTCAGTAAAACCTTCTCTGACCACCTTATTTAAGATCATAACCTCTTCCCAGCCACTGGGACTCCCTATCCTCTTTTCCTGCTTTATTTGTAGCATTTATTGTCAGCTGACATCCTCTGTATATTATTCATTTCTTTATTGACCATCTTTCCCAGTAGAATGTAGTTTGTTGGAGGGAAGAGGTTTTTGGGTTTCCTTTATTGCTATGTCTCTAGTCTCCTAGGACAGCTCTTGGTATAGAGAGAGTCAACACATGTTTGCTGATGAAAGAATATATTTAAACACATATACACACAGTTTGGTAGCACTTGGCACCTCTATACTATCCCTGGTGTACTTGTGAGCTATAGATGGGGTAGCTTGATATTTGTTAATAAATTGTTTTAAATGGATCAGGGATGTTATTAAATCATTTTAAATGGATCAAAGCATATGATGGCCTTTTTATGAGGATAAAATTCCTTTTAAAAATGATCAGTAGTTTTCATTTGTCTATATTGACAATACAGATTTTCATCCTAATGAATTGCTTCCATGGAGAGGAATCTTTAAATTTTTTTTTTTATTGATTGATTTTAGAAAGAAAAGAAAGGGGAGAGAGAGAGAAAGAGAAATATTGTTTTGTTGTTCCACTTATTCATGCATTCATTGGTTGCTTCTTGTATGTGCTCTGACCCAGGATTGAACCCACAACCTCGGCTTATTGGCACAGCGTTCTAACCAACTGAGCTCTGGCGAGGATAAGAATCTTTTCGACAAGTCTATTGGGCAGGTAGATATGATGAGGCTATTTCTCACTGATAGGGAAGAAGGTCAATTTAATTTTAAATTTAAATGTATTTTATTTTATTTCATTTATTTTTTAAAATTATTTTATTGTTGTTCGATTACAGTTGTCTGCATTTCCCCCCACTGCTCCCTCCACCCCAGCCAAACCCCCCCTCCCTCCCTTGCTTCCACCCTCCCCCTTGGTTTTGTCCTTGTGTCCTTTATAGTTAGTTGTTCCTGAAAACCTTTCCCCTATTGTCCCCTCCCACCTCCCCTCTGGTTACTGTCAGATTGTTCTTGCTTTCAGTGTCTCTGGTTATATTTTGCTTGCTTTTTTCTTTTGTTGATTATGTTCCAGTTAAAGGTGAGATCATATGGAATTTAAAAGCTCTGTTTCTTGGTGGCCTGGTCTGGACGAGATTGGGCCACACCCCGCAGGAAGGTGGTTGGGTCAGGCTCTGTGCCTCTGGAGCTGCTTCAGGCCTCACTGGGTGGGGAGGCCTTAGGCTGTTGGTATGGAAGTTGATTTTGAGTGATTAATAGGTACAGGGTAAATTCCTTTGATGTAAATAATGAGAAAGCTATTTCCTTTTTTATCTTTTAATCTCAGTTTAGTGTCTAGCAGCCTCTGCCTGCTGGTCCATATCTCTCACCTTTATCAAGTCAGGGTACTCAGACCAGACTTCCAACTGCAGCACTGGTGGTATTCTTAGCCTGAGGTCTTTCTTCTCTTGCCTCTGGGGCCTGCCTTGCTGCCCACAAGGCAGCCCAGGAATGTTGGGGAATTAATGTTCCCAGAATCAGCGTTGGAGAACAGTGCGTATATAGCTCTCACCCCTGGTGGGGGTTAATTCTGAGGTGTACTCTTCACTGGCTTCCAGAGTTTCTCCGAGGGGATTAAGCTCCAGCTTCTTGGAGAGATTGCTGGCCTGATGCATCATTTCTTAACTTCCCTCCCTTTTCTATCACAAGTCCCAACTTCCTTATTTGTGTTTCAGTGTTTCCTTCACCTTTCAAGTAAAGTACTTGCAACTGAATTCTTGTCAAAGGGTTTGCTTCTGAAGAAATCACACCAAGGCGGTACCAGTAAGGCTTTCCACCAGTTACAGTGCTTACAGAGCTTTTTTTTCACAGGAGCACTAGTTCAGGCCTCAGGGTGGAAACCTTGGGTTCTTGAGAGCTTCTTGCTGGAATTACTGACAGTCGTTTTTATTTTATTTTATTTTATTTTATTTTATTTTATTTTATTTTATTTTATTTTATTATTTTATTTTATTTTTATTTCTCTTTTTAGAAAAGATTTATTGAAGTATAGTTTACATACCATAAAGTTCAGCCATTTTAAGTGTACAATTCAATCAGTGATAGTCAATTTACAGAGATGTTCAACCATCATCACAACACAATCTAATTTTAAAATATTTCCATCACCTCAAAAAGAAAACTTATACCCATTTGGAATCAATCCCTGTTCCCACTTCTAGCCACCAGCAACCTCTGATTTGCTTTCTACTACTGTAGATTTTTCTTTTCTGGTCATTTCATATAAACAGAATAATATGATATGTGTTTCTTTTTGTGTCTCTGTGTATCGTGCTTTTTTCACTTAGCGTAATGTTGTTGAGATGTATCCATGTAAATATTTTATTTATTTATTTTTAGAGAGAGGGGAAAGGAAGGAGAAAGAGAGAAGAGAAACATCAATGTGTGGTTGCCTCTTGCACGCCCCCAACTGGGGACTTGGCCTGAAACCCAGGCATGTGCCCTGACTGGGAATTGAACTGGTAACCCTTTGGTTTGCAGACTGGCACTCAATCCACTGAGCCACACCAGCCAGGGCTGTTTGGTTTTTATTATACTTATTTTTCAGTAACCAATTTATTGTGATAATGATTTTCTATTTACAATTGTGATATTAAATGGATCCATTCAAGTGTAAAAGTGAGTTGATTTATACAGTGTTGATTAAAAAACAGGACTGGTGATAAAGGGATTTGACAAAAATCACGGACTTCAATGACTGAAGTTTGGGGAACATCCTGGTAGCTCCTTAAATGGCTTTGTCGGGTCTCTGAGGGAACTTGAGAGTTTCCTGCCATGCTTCATGTGGCTCCTTCACAAAATAGCGAGAAGTGATATATAGCAGCAATATTATTTTATGGTTTGTTCCCCATAAAGTTGGTATCTTCCCTTATGATTTAAATGCTTGAGCATGTTAGATAAATTTGTTTCATCCATGTAATCTTTAAATGTCTCCCTTTGGAATATCATACCTTTTACTTCTCCTTTATCCTTCATCTCTTTTCTTGGAAGAGAAGGAAAGAGCAATCACCCATAATCTTAACACCCAGAAATAATTACTGTTGACATTATGTTACATTTCTTTCCTGTTCTTTTCTAATGACATACATAAGTGATGGGCTGAACCCATTCTGGTAAAGCCCCCTGATGAACACTAAGGGCAATGCTCATTTTCACCTGAGTCATTTTAGTTGCTCCCTTCTTTCTGATCCTTCTTGAAGTTCTGCCTACTGATTGCGACACTGAACTCTCCCCTTTGGGTCTGCTCGTTCTCCATTTTCTCATAAAAATCTGTCTCTGCTCATTTCTATTTACTTATTCATTTTTAGAGAGGGGGAAGTGAGGGAGAAAGAGAGGGGGAGAAACATCAATACAAGGGGGAAACATCGATTGGTTGCCTTTCGTACGTGCCCCAACCAGGGACTGAACCCACAAGCCAGGCGTGTGCCCTGACAAGGCACTGAACTGGCGACCCCTTGCCTTGCAGTATGACACCCGACCAACTGAGCCACACCGGTCAGCACTCTGCTCATTTCTTAACTCCAGGCCTTTAATGTCACCACCATGTGAAATCCACTCCCTGTCTACTTCTTTAAGTTGGACTGCACCCTTCAGCTCTAGAGCTAAGATATCCTTTCCCACATGTGCCATCGCCATATCCAACTCATTGTGCCCAAAATTATAATAAAAATGTTTTCTCAACAACCTGGGTTTTTTCTGTATTTCCAAGCTCATCAGCTTCAGCCAAAATGAGCGAGTCATGCTGGCCTCCTCACCCTCTGCCCACCCTCCTGCCCCGACTGCTGCGCTGCCTCCACGCAGGTGCTCAGAGCCTCTGAAACAACTGGCCCTGTCACCTGCCTTCAGTTTCCTCACCTTATGCACAAAGTGATTTTTTTTTTAAATGCTAAATCTGTTCATGACACTTTCTGGCTTAAAACAATCTCCAATGAAATGTCCAGAAAGCTAAACACTAAACTGTTTTCTCTAAGGAATGGGGCAAGATCATTTGCTTTTTATTCTATGCACTTTTCTACAACTTGATTTTTCTTTACCAATTAGCATGTATTATTTCACCAATGAAAATGAATAAAGATAAAGATGTTCAAGGGGAAATATGTTCAAGGAACAGCCCCTGTGCTTATAAGCTGGAGGCTAAAACTTCACTCACTGTGCCCTGCCGCCGATTCCCCCTCAGGCTTCCTTTTTGCACATGACTGTCATCTTATGCCGTGTGGACCAGGCTCATACTGCAGGCTCCAGGAATTCTGAACTACATGCAGTTTTTCAGGCTTTGCTCATGCTATTCCCTCCATCTATAGTGCCATTCCAGTCTCCACCACTTGCCCTGTAGTTAAGCATCCTTCATGGCTTAAGTCCTGTCACCTCTTCTACGAGGACTTCCCCATCCCAGCTGATAACCCTCCAAATGATCTCCATATCTCTGAATTTGTTTCTGTTCTGCTTATTTGCTTAGTTTGTTTTTTTAGATTCAGTTGTGGGTAGTTGTGAATTTCTTGTCATTTTAATGTTCATAGTTATGATCTTTTTCTTATACAGGGTCTGGCACAAATACTGCGCCCTTTTAATTGCAAAATCTTTTATTACAAAAACATAAACATGTAATTCTATAATATAACAATATCACACTAAAGCACACCATATGAAATTTTAGGTGAAATGTTCAAATTAAAACTATAAATTATCACACCCATATTATTATCCTACCAACCACACTCAAGCAGAAATTACTTCTGGACACTGCATAATTCTCTTTAACATTTCATATAAAAAGGACTTGGTGATGATGAACTTTAACTTTACATTGTCTGGGAAGCACTTTATCTGCCCTTCCATTCTAAATGATAGCTTTACTGGATAGAGTAATATAGGTGGTAGGTCCTTACTTGTCACCACTTTGAATACTTTGTTCCAGTCCCTTCTAACCTGAAAAGTTTCTTTTGACCAATCAGCTGACAGTCTTATGGGTGCTCCTTTGTAGGTAACTCTCTGCTTTTCTCTTGCTGCTTTTAAGATTCTCTCTTTATTTTTAACATTTGGCATTTTAATTGTGATGTGTCTTGATGTGGTCCTCTTTAGCTCTATCTTGTTTGGGACTCTCTGTGCTTCCTGGACTTATATGTCTATTTCCTTCACCAGATTAGATTAATTTTCTTTCATTATTTTTTCAAATAAGTTTTCAATTTCTTGCTTTTCCTCTTCTCCTTCTGGCACCCCTATGACTTGGATGTCAGTATGTTTGGAGATGTCCCAGAGGCTCCTTGACTTGTCCTACTTTTTTTTAAATTCATTTTTCTTCTTGCTGTTCTGATGGGATGTTTTTTCTTCCTTATGTTCCAAATCATTGGTTTGATTCTTGATTTCATCTGACCCACTATTGGTTCCCTGTAGATTTTTCTTTATTTCACTTAATGTAACTTTCATTTCTGCCTGGGTCTTTTTTATGCTGTTGAAGTACCTCATGAGTTCCTTAAGAATTCTGATAACCAGTGTTTTGAACTGTGCATCTGATATGTTGTGAATCTCATTTAGTTCTTTTTCTGGAGTTTTGTTCTGTTCTTTCACTTGGGCCATAGTTCTTTGTCTCCTCATTTTGGTGGCTTCCCTGTGTTTGTTTCTGTTTTGGGTAGAGCTGCTTTGACTCCCTGTCTTAGTAGTGTGGCCTGTTGTAGAAAAGTGCACTGCTAAGTTGCAGGGGGCAGAGCCTTAGGTAATCACCAGGGCAGGGCAAGCTGTGTCACTGCTCTGTGTCTCTGTGTGGAGGAGGGCTCAGAGTGGGGACAGTGCTGCTTTCTGGCCTCTGGAGTTTTGCCCACAAGGAAGCTGTCTCCTGGCACTTATCCTATTGTCAGTCACTTCAATTTCTCCCCGTATGCCACTGGTACCCTTCCAGCTGTTGTCCTGGTGCTGAATTCCAGAGCAGGTGCATCTGCATAAGACCTAAGTCCATTGCAGTGCTTTAGGAGGAGTCTTCTGAGAATCCTGCTGTTTCTTCCGCCTCCCTGTATCCCACTGGTTTTTACAGCCAGAAGTCATGGTGACTTATCTTCCTGGCACTGGAACTCTGGGTTGGGTGGTCTGGTGTGGGGCTGGGATCCCTTGCTCCTGAGGTCTGCCTCCCAATGTTTATCTACCACACGTGGGTGTGGGACCACCCATTCCAAATCTCTGCGCCTCTCTGCACCACTCTGCAGTTCCGTGCTTCTCCACCTCTCCACCTGTCTTTGCATCTCCACCCCTCCAATCTGTCTGGATGAATGTAGCTTCTTTAAAACCTTGGTTGTTGGACTTCCATACAGCTCACTTTTCTGATGAATCTGGTGATAATTCATTTTGTAGTCTAGTTGTAATTTTTGCTGTGGTTGTGTGAGGAGGTGAAGCATTTTTACCTTTGCCTCCATCTTGAGCGAAAGTGCCTAACCTCATCCTTTCTCCATGTAGTCTCTAAAAGAGGTGCCCAAGGGCACCCAAGGACCACAGAGCAGTTTGCAGGGGTGAGCGTATATCTGCCCTTGGGTAATCTGCCCAGGGTTGGAGACATTTTAAAGTTGTTTGCCAAGTTTATTATAACAGCTTTGTCACTGAACAGGGCACACACACAAAGCATCTGGGGTGGGGACTCCACCTCAGGGAAACACTGAGCTGTTCCCTCTCTCTGGGCAGATGGGAGGGGCTGACAGAAAGGTCTGAATGCCTTGGCAAGCCTGTGGCTCCGCATGGGAGCTGTGGGCTGCCTGGCACTCCAAGTCTGGGAGTCACGTGTATGTGTGCACGGCCTCTGCGTGTGCCTGTGTGCGTGCACAAGGTGAAGCACAGCTGGTGGAGGGCAGTGAGGCTCTGGGCAAGTCAGACTGGCAAGGGTGGGCATGTCAACTTCGCCTGGTTCGAAAATGGGGTATGGGAGAACCTCATCTCAGAGGCTCTCACTGCTCCTGCAAACGTTCAGACTGAATGGGTCTGGAAAAGAAGTAGGAACGTGCTGGGAAAGATGGGGGCTCTGGTTCCCTCTTGTTGGGGATGTGTGTGTGGAGGGCACAGTAGCAGTTTTGTGAGCCCAAGGAAAGAATGAAAAAAATCAGATATTCGTTGTACACTTAGGTCCATTTCAGAGGTAGAGGAGACCTAACTTCTCCTTGGAGGAGTTTACATTTTAGCAGTGAGAGGCACACATGCAGCACAGGAAAACAGCAAGCATGGTGTGTGCAACAGTGGGCAGGCCTGCCGGGGGCCGGCTGCCGTGGACACATTATTTCGTTCAGTCATCACACATCCCAGTGAAGCAGGAATATCCTCTGGTCTTACCCACGACAAACCAAACCCAGCTGTGGCCGTGTGCTGCCAGGTAGGTGACAGCACCTGGATGCAAACCCAGTTCGGAGGCCAGATTGTGTCCCGTTCTAGCGCACTGTGCACTGAAGGCATGAGTCAAACTATGTGCTAAGTGTGTTATGCAAATGTAGAGTGATAGTGATATTATTATGTCTGCGCATGACACTGCCAGCACTTGGAGAAAATGGAAACAAAACTTGGTCAGGTGGGTCCTGGGAGGAGGAGGGCTTCCTGCTGAACAAACAGCATCACTTTTTGTTACTCAGGATTTGGGCCACGCAGTACTTTGTTCTACAAATTTTAGTAGATAACAAATGAATATTTATTGTTCTTATGAGCATTGTTTTGTATAAAACAAATTTGGGGGGGAGGGAAGGAATAAATATTTGGGACAGCAAACATTTTAATGTCAGTAGTTAATTTACTTTCTCACCTTGATTTACAATGGTAACATTTGGGTGGAGAGTTGAAAAAAAGAACACTCTTTTGTTCTTGTTTTATTTAGAATTTCTAAAGTCTAAAGGAATGTTTTTATTGCAAGTACATAAAGTAATGAAAAAGAAAACCCCAAGGATTTAAATGCCATTAAAGAAGCTTAACCCCAGGGTGTTAAAAGAGCAAAGAAAATTCTAGCGTATTTAAAAATTGTTTTGTATTTTTATTTCTTAAAAACCTTCTAACTTCAAATTTGTTGTTACAAGGGCAAGGAGG
This sequence comes from Anoura caudifer, assembly GCA_004027475.1. Lineage (NCBI taxonomy): Eukaryota > Metazoa > Chordata > Mammalia > Chiroptera > Phyllostomidae > Anoura > Anoura caudifer. The sequence goes on along the minus strand of PVKU01000431.1, from coordinate 186,743 downwards.
GAAAGGAGTGTCACAAAAGAGAAACAGTAAGAAGAACCTAAGCTTCAGGGGAGTGGACCCAGGGCTCCACACACTGAGGAGAAGGGACTAATGGCCTGGTGGTTTGGGGCAGAGGAGACAGTAGGTGTCTCACAGACTAGAGGGTTTTGTTGGGATGACTGGAATGGCTTGTCTGATGCGGTGTGGCATAGACTGCCCTGTCTGCTGCCTGCGTAGGTGCAGCCTGCATGATTAAATAGCCACCAGCTTTGGAGTCTCAGGAATCCTAAAATCATGTTTAGAGCTGATGTGATGTTTAACAAGGGTCAGCTAGAGGGAAAGCATCTGATAGGCTCGGGAGGTACAGGCACAGGCTCTTAATGTGTCAAACATACCATTTACCTCGATCACACGTTATTTTCAGGAAAGAAGATAGTCTTGTCTCTGGGACTTTGCCACACTAGAAATTGTTCTGAAATTTTAAAATGCTCCAAAGTTTCACAATCTCCACAAGAGTCCACAGCTTATGTTTTTCAAAGCCTATTGTTTTAGTTCAAATTTGAATTTTCTTACGTGTTTTATGTCGTTATCACAAGCAGAATGGTGTAGCTATGGCAATGCTCACAGAATGTGTGTGTCACGCTCTGGGCAGCAGCGCCCCGGGCGCATCTGGAGCTGCCGAGCTGCTGCGGAACAAGGAGGAAGATGACATCAAAGAACCTGAAGACTGAGCACGTTTACTTTTCTGATTCATGTTACTCCATTTGGAAAAGAGTAAACACAATTACCTTAACAAATGAGCTGGAAGGCTTTGAGGGCTTAACAGGACATTGTTTTCCTAGGGAGAGGTAGGGACTGGGGAGGATCTGGGAGAGGGGCCTGAAGAACCAGGTGGCTTGATTTGTTTTTCCTTTCTTTTCAGAAATGCTGTGGAGTAGTTATGAACCGTTTGATTGAATTTCTTACAAAATTAACTTTACGATTTTCCCTGATTAAAATGGAATTAATGTCCATTATAAAATAATTAAAGAGGCCCGAAAGAAAGTTTACAAAGTTCTGTCACCAAGTCTCTTCGTACATTTGTCCCCCCAGCCAACCACTCACCTACACAGATTTTATACCCATTTATAAACCACCCCCCAATGATAGCATGTTGTTCATTGTTTGCTTTTTTTTAACGTAGTATATTCTGGAGGCATTTCACTCTCAATCCATATAGAACTGTTTCATGCTTTTTGTCTGTAGCATAGTATTCCATTGTATGGAAGTTCCCTAGTTTATTTAACCTGTCCTCTAATGATAGATATTTAGGTAGTTTCTAATCTCTTGCCATTACCAACAGTTGGATGATTAATATTCCTATAGTTGTGGTATTTTGCAATTGTGAGAGTGTGCCTGGAGGATAACTAGAATTGGATTTGCTAGATTGGGAGGTATGAGCGTTAGTGGTATTGGTAGAAATTGTATTGCCTCACTTTCCATAAAGATTAAGGCAATTTATTCCCCTGCAGCCATATGAGAGAGTGCCTGTTTCCTCACATCCTTGATAACACAGTGTGATATCAGACTTCTGGACCATTGCAATCTGGAAAGTGAACACAGTGTCTCAGTGTAGATTAATGTGAACTACTCTTACAAGTAAGGATGAACACCTTTGCCTACCTTTAAAGAGCTCTTTGTGTATTTTATATTCTGTAAACTGTATGTTTATATCCTTTGCTCATTTTTCTATTGTTATTTTTTCTTATTGATTTGTTATAACTCTTTATATATTAACAATGATAGTCTTTTTTCCCTCTGGAATATGAATCACAAATGTATTTAACAGTTTGCTTTATGTATTTTATTTTATTCTATTTAGTCCTCCTCCATCACCATGCAGAAAGTTTTTATTTTTATGTAATCAAATATCCAGATATTTATCTTTTATGACATAAAGGTTTTACATTAAATTTGAAGACTCTTTTCCCAAAATAGGTTATTTTAAAAATATTTCCATACTTTTATCTATTTGTCTATGAATTTATATTTGATACATCTGGAATTTATTTTTGTGGGAGGTATAAGGTAAAAAAACAGTCTTACTGTTATTTCCCATATTGCTATCTGCTTGCTTCAACACCATTTTTATTGAATAATATATATCTTTTTATTAATGTTAAAATTACTACTATATTATTATTATTTTTAAAAGTTTTATTTATTATTTTTAGAGAGGGGAAGAGAAGGAGAGAGAGAGGGAGGGAAATATCAATGTGTGGTTGCCTCTCATGTGCCCCCTTACTGGGGACTTGGCCTGCAACCCAGGCATGTGTCCTAGACTGGGAATTGAACCGGTGACCCTTTGGTTCACAGGCTGGCACTCAATCCACTGAGCCACACCAGCCAAGGCACTACTATGTATTAAATTACGTCATGAGTTTAGGTCTATTTCTGGGCACTCTGTTTCATTCCATACATCAGTTCGTCTAGTCTTGAATCAGTACCATGTTGTTTTCAGAACTTCAGTTTTATTTACGAATTTTGAAATCTGGTAGAGCTTGTTCTCTCCTATTACTCTTTTCTTCCAAATTTTCATGGCTGTTCTTGCTTGCTTATGGACATTGAAATGAGCTTGTCCAGTTCCCCCACCAAAATAGTTAGCCTTTCTTTCTGAATACATGTTGAGTTTACAGACTGATATAGGAAAAATTAAATTTTAAGATGGTAAGTCTTTATCCAAGGGCATGGTATTTTTCGCTATTTTTTTCAAGTCTTCTTTTGTGACTAGTAGCAGATTCCTTTAATACTCACTCCAGTAAAGAGAATCCTTCCTAATGAGGTGCTGGCAAGAGGATAAGGTTCCCCAAGAGATAGCCAGGCAAAGCGAGATTTTGGCTTAACTAATGTATATTTATAATCTTTGGGAATCACCTTTCTCTTTATTAAGCATACACAGTCAGTGAGCTTGCATCTGTGTGACCATATTAGTAACATGTAAACAACCTTTGTGCAAAATTATTCCACATTTTTTTTTCTCTTTGGATATGAGAGAGTCCAGCAAGATGACTTTTTGGCCTGTAGCATTGTCTCTCTCTCTCTCTCTCTCATTTTTATATCTAAATTTGACTTAACTTTTTAAACCAAATATGTTATTTTGGGATAATTTTCAATTAACAGAAAGTTTCCAAACATTTAGATTTGCAAAAAACGTTCCTATGCTCCCTTCATCCGATTTGCCCTAATGTTAATATTTTAAATAACCGTGGGGCATTTGTCAAAACAGAATTAACATCAACATTACTTAACTAAGCCCCAGACTTCATTTGGGTCTCACTAGTTTTTCCATTCATGTCATTTCTGTTTCAGGATCCAGTCAGGAAGCCATCTGGCACTTCACAGTCTTGCTCTTTGATTAACCCACAAAGGAGGCAGCAACCTTGCCCTTTGCAGCCTCTAGGGTTAACCACATCAGCTCTTGTCCTATGGCTGGAGGAAAACCCTATGACCACAGAATCTGATCATTCAGTCGCACAATACAGCGTTCCTGCTCTACATGTTCCTTTCTGTATTTGCATCATTCCATGCATTTAACCTAAATCTGTGTGTGTGTGATATAGAGACAAATTAACATTTCTTTATGTCTTTGCAATGACTGTATTTCAAATGCTACTGATCAGGTTGTCATATGTACTTTGATGAAACCATTGTTTATTACATCAGTAAATGGGTTCTTTTCATAATGTCTACATTTGCCTAATCTACGAAGATAAACAGCACGATTTGTTTCTGTGGTTAAAATCACAGGCTCTTAAAAATCTGGGTTTAAACCTCACTCAGGCACTTACCATCTATGTAACCTGGGGTGAATTCCTTCATGTCTCTGAGTGTGGGCTGCATCCTCTGTGAAATGGAATGATCTGATCATAGAAACTTCCAGAGTTTATGCATGCAGAGCCCTTAGTACAGTACAAATTTCTAATAAGAGGTTGTTTTTATACACTGGCCATTTCCCATCTTCCCCGTTCTAAAATAAACTTTATATCCAACACATCCCTCAGGGCCACAGCTTGGAATTTTCCAATGTAATTGTTAGGTTGTGAAGGAACAGGTGTGGGAAGAAGGTTGGGAAGAAGCGTTCTGTCAGGTACAGATTCCAGCCTCTCCTCTTGCTATGCAATGCTGTTTTATTTTGTTCTCAGTGTGGTTTGCAAATGGGAAGGATGGAATTGGCTCAGATACACATGGAGAGAGGAGGACTGTGGAGCAGGAAGGATCTCTTCCCTTCTCTCGGGTGGCTCTGTGTTGGCTGCAGCACTGCAGTATCTGGCCAGATGGGCATTGCCCAGAGGCTGGGTGGCCCTGGCTGGAGTGGAGTTCACAGGCCTGATTCTGGGTGAGTCTTGGGCTGGCTCTTCCATGGCTGTGGCTATGGGGTGCCTTAGAGAGCTTCCTCTAGGGTAACTTTGGGTCCTCTGAATGCTGCTTCCTGGCTCTGCTGCCAAGGAGAAATGTTGTAGTTCACGTGAGGCATTTAGAAAAGACCAGAGAACAGGAGAAGAAGGGCAGGGACAAGCTCCTTGGTCTGCTCTACAAAACATCCTGAGCTACAGGGTGTTTCTGAGACATTTATTATAATTAACATTTTCAGTCAATGCTATTAACTCTGCAAAACTTGACACATTTTACAGTATGAAGTATTCTTGACTTTATACATAAAGGCTTTCCATTACAGCTCACATATTTCTTTACCTGGATGTAATGCTAATGATTTTGTCTTCCTCTTTTTTAAAAAGTTTTATTTATTTATTTATTTATTTTTAGAGAGACAGGAAAGGAAGGTGAAAGAGGGAGAGAAACATCAATGTGTGGTTGCCTCTCATGTGCCCCCAACTGGGGACCTGGCCCACAACCTGGGCATGTGCCCTGACTGGGGATCGAACCGATGACATTTTGGTCTGCAGGCTGGCACTCAGTCCACTGAGCCACACCAGCCAGGGCTTGTCTTCCTTTTTTAATCTTCTTTTTCTATCATGGTTATAAAATCCTGATACATATATCTTGATCTGTGTGTGTGTATATATATATCATATATATATGATATCATTTCAGGTTCTGAATGGAAAAAAATTTATGAGGAAAACCGTACCTTAAATTATAAGGCTGCTCTCTTTTCCCATGATATGTCCTTAATAATGTTTGGAAACATCTCATAGATAATACATAGTCTACCTCAAGCCTATTTAGCAACAAAATAATCCCCAAACCCAGTGATGAATAAACTATGTGCCTATGACATTCTTGCAGATATACATACTGTCCTGTTTCAGGGTCAGAGGCATGAGGAGAGCAAAGGTTTGTTTTCAGTTTGTTATGTCCTTGCAGTAGACTCACAATTTTTTTTCTTTGCTGTGATATATTTAATATAAGATACTGCTTTACATTTTTATTGCTTCTCAGCAAACCTGGAATATGGATCTTTACATCTTTGCACATGAATGTAAATTTTCCTTACATTATGATAGAAAAAAAAAGTCCAATACTTTCTCACACTGCTTTCTTCTTCTTCTTCGAGGAAAACCAGTTCAGCTATTAAGGGAACCTCTCAACATGGAGCAGAGTAAAAGAAGGCAGCGTTTCAGAAAGAATAGCTGTTTACCATCAAAGCGAACTGGGTTCCACACAGACATGGTATATTTTTATACACAAAGACAGAAGTAAATGCTTCATAGTTTTACTAGTAATTTACTGTGCTTATATAAATGCACTAGAGCCTCTAGAATTCTTACTGATCATATTACTTACTTTTCTATTGTTAAAAAAAAAAAAGCGGAATAATGAATGTAATTTTAAAAAGTCAGTTTTCTGGAATCCAACCCTTCTGTCAGCACCAGAGTAGCCTGATGCTTCTGCTGTGTCAATGTCTATATATTGGAGACACCTGATTTATTCCAAGTGCTAAATGCCGACTTGGTGATGCCATATAATGAAAACTTACTAGCCTTTCACTTATCAAAGTGTCTTTCTCTGCTCAGTTTTAAAAAGCAGAAATTTTACTTAAAGTTATATATTTCTTGTGTTAATTTATATTTTATAAATACATGAAATTATTCATTTATTCTATCTGTAGCTTGTGTGGACCCTGAAGCTTATGGCAGTGCTCTTATCTGTTGTAGGGATGCAAACATGCTCTTTGATGTCTTATTCTTGGGGACTTGGGAGGATAAAGATGGAATACTCATTGGGCCCGGCTCTCCAGATGGGCTGAAAGTGCAGCAGTGTGTTCCTTGCATTTGCACAGAGCAGGCTCATAACTTTCTAATCTATATCATATTGTAGAGAACAGGGTTCTTCAGGCAATAGCAGCCTCAGCCATTTTCGCTCTCTTCTCCTCTCGGACGGGCACTGGACTTTGCCTGTCCAGGAACGTCCCTTCCTGTGCATGCTTGCCTCGGTGACCTGCCTCCACGCTCACTGTGTGGAATGAAGTGCACTACCCAGGAAAAATAACCCGTGTGGATAAAAGCATAATCATATACAATGCCAGCCTATGTCACAACCTGTTCTCAGTGCTTTATTTCTGTTCACTCACCTGAACATCACAACGGCCCTGTAAGACAGGCTTTCTAGTATCACCAATTTGCAGATGAGGAAACTGAGGAGAAGAGTGGTTACCCATGTACTTCTTTCACTCTCTGGCCCCAACCCTGCTTTAGTGGTGCAGACTAAATCTTGGCACCGAGGTTTATTTTTGGTTTTGCTTCTTAGGACTTTATTCTTTAATTTACTAATTTATTCTTTCAGTCGACATATATGTGTTGACAGATCCAAAGCGCCAAGCACTGCGTTAGGTGACGAGGATACAATTGCGGACAAGACGGGCATAATGGTCACCCCACAAACCTGTGGGAAAGACAGACTCAATAACGGATAATTACAAGGGACTGCAGTGGTGGCTGGGGAAATACTAGCTGCTGTGGGAGAGCAAAGCTGGGGGATCTAATCTGGTCCAGAGTTCTTTCCCAGGGTGGAGTGAGAATTAGCCGAGTGAGGAGACGATTACTCGAGGCAGAGGAACTCCACGGGTGTGCATGTGACGTGGGGAGAGGGGGGGCAGGCAGGAGATCTGTGAGATAAAGGAAAGGTCCTTTTTGAGAAGCTGAAAAGCTAAGGTCAAGTCTGGAGTGGGGAGTTGGAGGGAGAGTGGGGGAGAGACCATCCTGTTGAGACAAGCTGGGGTAGAAAACGGAGGGCTTGTAAGCCACTGAGAGTTTGTTCTGTAGACTCAAAGAGAAGCCTTTAAAAGACAATCAGGGAAGTGACATGCTCTAATGCACACCTTCGCAAGGATCTGTCTGCTGCTCTGTGGAGAATATTCTGATATGAAGGCAAAACTGCGGCTGGGAAGACCGGTAGGCAGCTTTTGTCATAAACCCCCAACTATCAGAGATACTTTGTTTGCAGTCCCACGGGGATGCTGACAAGTTCTCTCCTCAGTCAGTGGACATGCGTTCAAGGTCCCTGCATTCCACCAAAGGCTGATGAATGAAATGTGCTTGACTGGTGTAGCTGGGTTGAGCTGACCTAAGGGCCCAGGCTGTGTGCTTCGGTGGGGCTGGGGAGAGACAGAGCCCAGAGAAAAGGCCTTTGGACATTTGATAGGCATTGGTTCATTCAACTGCCATGTGTCACCTCAATAAACCTGTTGGCACTCAAACTTTTTTCCAGTTAACCGACAGCTACCACTGCTAAAGTGTATCAGGCTCCATTGTAGGCCTTGATGTGGATTAGCTTATTCATTCTTCATCATGGCACTCAGAATCTAGTATTTATGACCTAGTTTCTAGTTCAGGAAGCTCAGACAAAGGGAGCTTAAATTACTTGCCTATGACACATAACTAGTTAGAAGAGAGGAGCCAGGGTTCCACTACATGAGTGAATGAATAAACGAATAGGAAGACCGACTGCCTTCTCTCACTTTCTGCAAACAACACTTGAGAATGCTACCTGCTCTTGAACTTTCAACTCAAAGTGAATGATCTGCACTATCTTCATGTAGATTGAGCAGCTGTGTGGGGCTCACTGGGTCTACCATCTGGGGCCTCCACCCTAGAATGGAGAAAAGAAACTGTAACTACTGATCTTACTATATTGTGGGGAGTGTGTTGCACTTGGTCAGTCAATTAAAACAAGTTTCTAATAAGAAGAAAGTTTCTGTAGGAAAAACAAAAACAAATATGTAAAAGAGGTCATCTCTATTTTTAAGGAGTTTAAAGCTCAATCAAACACACATACACTCACAAAAGATAACAGCAACATCTTTTGATTGCCTTAGGAATTTTCTCTCTTTGTGGGCCCCTCCCTCCATTAAAAATATTTAAAAATATACTTTACAAATGTGTACTACAAAGATAATAATATTCCAGGCTGGATTCATTATTATCATTTTCCCTTTTATTTTAAAAGAAACTCACATAAAAACATTTTTGTGGGCTACCAGGTATTGCGTTGTTGTCCCTAGTGGGTAAGTCAGTCCTATTTCCACATGAGACACAGTAAGGAAAAAAATCAAAAGAGGAAGAGATTGTATAGACCTGATCTAAGGCTCTTAGGAGTTCAAAGTCAGCCAAAAAGATGATGCTAAGTGGTTAGTTTCCAGGACAAGGGGAAGATAGGATGGGTAGTTGAATAAAGTCCAGAGTGCAGTGGGAAGGAAGGTGGACAGGTACACAGTGAGGGAGACTGGAGATTTTCTTTTACCTAACGCCAGTTGTGGATTTGGGAGGAGATTGCTAAAAGGCACTGTGCAGAGTGGACAGAGACCAACATGGGCCAGTGTGGGTAGGGAGGGGTTCAGGGGAAATGTGGGATACTGGCCAGGACCCTGAGAGCCAGAGAGTAGAGTGGAGGAGCCTGGGGCGATGGCAGATACAGGGACAAGGCTGTGCAAGGCAATCAGGAAAGGCACCCTGGAGCAGGAAGATATGGTGATAGTCTGAGAGAACAGGGGTCATTCTCTGTTCATGGTAACTTCATTCTTGTGCTTCTTCCAACAGCACAGTGCCTACTGTTCATAGATGCCCTTACAGTAGAGCTGTGGATGTGAATTAGGTTCTACCAATCAGGTGCATTTTGTGAGACTTGAATTATGAGCTCAGTTAAGTTGAGAGAAGCATGGAGTATGGCACAATTTTGCAAAGAAAAAGTCTTTTCTTAAAAGGTTTTATTTAATTTTTAGAGAGGGGGAAGGGAAGGAGAAAGACAGGGAGAGAAACATTGATAGGAATCAAACCGGTAACCTTTCAGTTTCAAGGCTGGTGCTCAACCCACTGTGCCACACCAGCCAGGCTGCAAAGAAAAAGTCTTAATGCTCAAATCCAGTGTAACCTTCTGCTTGCATCATATCTACTATGCAAATCACACAGCTGACCCCTGAATCAAAGTGGGTGGGCCTGGTCACTGCAAAGTGACAAAAGCCACCAGCCTAGGAAGGGGCAAAGAACTAGAACCATTAAGGTAATTCATCACAGGGAGTAAAGGAAGCAATCCCCATGTTAGAAGGACCACTCCGGTAGCTGTGTGGAGAACAGATCACCAGGAGCAAGGGCGGACTGAGAGAGAACAGGCGGGAGGCTGTGGCAACAGTTCAGTTGGAAATGATGCTGGCTCTGAGTAGGGTAGTAGCAGAAGATGGTGAGAACAGGCTGGGTTCTGGATTTATTTTGAAGGTTAGAGCTGATGGAACTTGCTGATGATTTAGATGTATTATCTGAGGAGTAGAAAGTAATAAAAGATGACTTCTAGGTTTTTGGCCTGAGCAAGTGGATGTCGTTTCCTTTGAGGCCCCAATGGTCCAAGCAGTAACTGGTTGCATGGTGATTACTTGAGTGTGTACACTTTGTGATAATTCATGGAGCTGCACATGCCATGCATTTAACTGCATTGCTTTCAGTATGTATGTTAGCTGTCATATTAAAAACTAGGGGAAAATGGTAGAAAGATGCTCAATAAACACTGGGAGTCAAACCCATTATTTCCTCTAAATCATTCTCCTTGGTTCATAGATTCTTCACATATCTATTGAATTTGTTCTTTCTCTCATCTCCCTGGCTTGTGCTTCAGTTCAGACCTTTTGCCTGGACAATGGCAACTGATTTGTCTCATTGCCTCCAAATCCCTGTCCATCTTCATGCTGGCAGAAAAATCACTGTATATTACAAATATGATCATGGCACTTTCCTGCCAAAAATTACTTCCACATAGAATGAAGGTCAAATTCTACTATTCGCGATGCAAAGCCCTTTCAGGTCTGACTTCTACTTATCCATGCCCAATCTGACATTTGCTCTCTTCTTCCCATCCCACATTACAGCCATCACAGCTGTTTGCAGTTTGCTCAACACGCTGGGGCTGGTGCGCAGCCGTTCCTCTGCCTGGAGAGCCCTTCTTCCTTTGTGGGCCTGGGTAAGACCCCACTCAGTTACTGCCCCTTTGCGAGGCCTTCCCAGGGCTCCCAGGGCAAAGCCTTATCCCCTCCTTCATCCCAGCACTGGGCCTTCCGTTTCCTTCCATGTGTTATCACAAATAGCATTCTGTGTTGTAATTATTTTTTAAGGCAATGTTTATTTTCTTTTTCCTATTAAAGAGAGCTGAATAAAGTGAGAGAAGTAGCCATTTGGATATGACTTACACAAAATAGTAATAGAAAGAAGGAAAAAGCACCCCAAATCTTACCATTTAAAAATCTTTCTTTTTAGCCTTTTCTCAATACTTATTTTAAAAATATATTTGGAAACATACAGTATGATTTCTGTATCTTCTTCATGTACTATTATACTATATTGAATTAGGTTACAAGTAGCAGAAAATCAGGTGCATTAGCCCCCCTAGTTTTACTGAGGTATAATTAACCAACACAATTGTATATATTTAAAGTGTACAAGGTGATGATTTGATATATATATAAAGTATTACCAAAATCAAGTTAATTAACACATCCATCATCTCACATAGTAAGTTACCTTTTTTTTTCTAATGAGAATGTTTCAAATCTACGTCCTTAGCAAATTTTTAGTAAACACAGGTGTATCAGTTTTCTATTGTTGCTTTAACATATTACGATAAACTTGGTGGCTTAAACAATACAAATCTATTCTTTTACAGTTCTTTAGGTCAGAGGTCTAAAATGGTTCTCATTGGGCTAAAATCAAGGTGTTGGTGGGGCTATGTTTCTTCCTGGAGGCAAGAGAGGAGAGATCTGTTTTCTTGCCTGTTCCTGTTCCTGGAGTTGGCCGGCATTCCTGGAAGATGACCCCTTCCTCTATCTTCAGAGCTCGTGAGGGCAGGCTGAGTCCTTTTCACATACGGTCACTCTCACCTCTGCTTCCACCACCACATCTTCTCTGGCCCTGACTCTCTTCTGCTTCCCTCTCCCACGTTTAAAGATTCCTGTGATTACACTGGGCCCACAGGTAAAACTCTTCCTGTTCTTAATTCCATCTATGCCTGTAATTCTTCTTTGTCATGTAACTTATCATAAATACAGGTTCAAGGTCATAACTACAGGTTCAAGGGATTTGGATGTGGACATCTTGGGGGTGTGCATTATTTAAAAAATATTTTATTTATTTGTTTTTAGACAGAAGGGAAGGGAAGGAGAAAGAGAGGGTGGTTGTGTCTTGTGTACTCCCTACTGGAGACCTGGCCTGCAAACCAGATATGTGCCCTGACTGGGAAGTGAACCGGTTTCAAACCGGTGACCCTTTGGTTTGAAGGCCAGCACTCAATCCACTAAGCCACACCAGCCAGGGCAGGGGCAAGCATTATTATATACCACACCAGTCAAGAAAACAAAGGTGTTTACTTGTTTTATGCAAAAATAAGCCTAAGGTGTCAGTCCAGGGCTAGTATAACTTAATTATGTCACTAGGTACTCAGGCTCTTTCCATTTTTCCTCTATACCATTCTTAGTGCATGCACCTTTGACTCTGTGCTTAGTGCCTCATGGTGGCCAGATGGCTGCTGAACCTCTGGGCATTTCTTCCAGTTTCCAGGAAGGAAAAAGATGGCAGAGTGAAGGGCAAAGAAGCAAAAGATAGAAGGGCATGCCAGCTGAATATGTCTTAGGTCAGATTCCCCAGAAGCAGACCCTGACCTGTTCATGTGTTAGTGATTTACTAAGGAAGAATTTCTAGGAGAAATTAGTAAATGGAGAAAAGGAAGCAGCATAAAGGAAAAAGATGAAACCAAACAAAGAAGTGCTTCAGCCTAATCTCAAGGGGGAACTATGAGCATAAATCATACAGGTTGGTGTCATTTTCAAGCAAAGTGGCTCCATGTTTAGCCCGCTGCCCCAATCAGTGGAGGAGGGATGGGGATGTGAAGACCCAGACCTCTGATATCTGGGCAGAGAGGCTGTAACGGCCAAGGTAGTTGTCTGAAGAAACCAACAGGTGCCAAGCTTTAGGATCAGAACCCACAGAAAAGGGTGCACAGAGAGGATAAAGGGTTTCTGAGGAGGTCTGGGCAGAGCACCCAGTGTTCGCTGCAGTTTGTCTCTGTTATGAAGCTTCTCTGGATGCTTCATTTAGCAATCTTCAGTCCAGTTCTAAACTTATCACATAGTCATGCCTCACGGCAAAGATGTCTAAAACAGGATTTTAAATTGGATACATTGGTACTTTGAGGAAATTGGAGTTCTGTTAGTAAGTGAAAAGGAGAGAATAAATATTGGTTAGCTAGCCATCAGTCTGCTAAAATATATTTCTCATTTTGTTTATTTTAACATTTGTTAATTTTTTAAACAGAAGATTAAAATTTTTACATAGTAGATATTTTCTCTTATAATTTCTTCCACTATTTACTGTAAATGCCCTTTTTAAATGGAGATCTGATAAATATCAATGTATATTTTACCTATATTTTCTAGTTTTTAAAAATATTTAGCTCTTTAATCTACCTATATCTTATTTTGGTAAATAATTTCAAGTGATGCTACAGATAATTACCCATACAACCATATAAACACAGCATGATTTGTTTGTGGGGTATATATTGGGTTGGCCAAAAACTTTGTTTGATTTTTTTCCATAAGATGGCTCTAGTAGTGCTCAGTTGTCTTTAACTTCATTCAAAACAATTTTGTTAGAAAAGAAAAGAAACAATTTTGTTAGATTGTATTGTGACAGCTGTCATATCAGTGTGCATTTAGAAAAAAAAACTTATCAAAATTGGTGAATTTATTTGTGTAACCATTTTAATATTGAAGATGGAAGAAAATATGTAACATTTTTGGCATATTATGCTTTATTATTTCAAGAAAGGTAAAAACACAACTGAAATGCAAGAAAAGATTTGTGCAGCATGTACAGAAGGTACTGTGACTGATCCAATGTGTCAAAAATGGTTTGAGAAGTTTCATGCTGGAGATTTCTCACTGGATGATGCTCCACAGTTGGGTAGACCAGTTGAAGTTGATAGTGATCAAATCAAGATATTAATTGAAAGCAATCAATGTTATATCACACAGGAGATAGCCAACATATTCAAAATATCCAAATCAATAACATTATTGGTGAAACAAAAAATGCGTCTTTTATTTTATAGAAAAAACTAAATGGACTTTTTGGTCAACCAATATTTCATGCCATTGGTCTGTTTGTTTAATTCATCTTTAGTGCCACACATTTTAAATGATATGCTTTTATAACACATTTTAATTGTAATAGGGCAAGCACCCATCTTCATTTCTCATCTTTTAAATTAATGGTGGGTTTCATCAAATTACTGTCAACCTCTATTGTTATGATTATATAATTTTTCTTGTTTTTTTAAAGACTTATTTATTTATTTACTTTTTAAAGAGAGGGGAAATAAGGAAGAAAAAAAGGAGAGAAGCATCCCTGTGCTGAGAGAAACATTGATTGGTTGCTTCTTGAACACCCCCAACCAGGGACCTGGCCCCAAAACGAGACATGTACCCTGACCAGGAATTGAACTGGAAAGCTTTTGGTGTGCAGGATGATGCCCAGTCCACTGAGCCACACTAGTTAGGGAGATAATATAATTTTTCTAACTGATCAAGTCATATATATATTATTAATTAGCTCTGTCACTTAACAGCTGTAGCTTCATTTTTCTCCTCTGAAAAAGAAGGCACTCAATTAGGTGACTATTAGGCTCCCATCAAGGTCTAACATTTTATCACCCTAAAAATTATCTAGCTCTCTGAAAAAGATGCCATTTGGTTAGCTCATTGAAATGACTGTAGTTTGCTGTATATAATGTGCACCCATGTTTTTGTGTGCATTATACATGGGATTATTATACACATTGTCATATCCATGAAATGTAATCATTATACCCATGCATAATGTGCATCCTTACTTTTCCCTAAAAAATATGGGCAAAAAAGTATGCAATATACATGGCAAAATATGGTAGTCGTGGCTCTTTTCTGCATAAATCAATAGATGCTCTTATGGCAGGGGTGCGGGGGTGAGAACACTTCTAGAAAATCATGGCTTCTAGTCTTCCTCCCAGCATACCTTGCTTGCTGCTTTCAATCACCAGGGGCTTCCTTTCCTGGACATCCAAACCAACTTTTCTCATGAAAAAAGAGGAAAACAGCAATGCTTAAATAATAATAGTAAATGTATTTATACATAACTTTGTTAATATGTATTTAACTGATAGTTAAACTTAGACCTGCACCTGGTACTAAATAAACACTGCATAGTTATAAGCTATTACTTTTTGTTGTTATTCTTTTATTTACTATTCCATGACAAATGGGATCTGGGAGACCTGAATTTACTGACATTTTAATTGGTCTCAGTTCACTCTTGCTTCTCATAGTTAAGGTCTCCTCACTTAGAGACTCTCTAGAGTTTTGTTTTAATGTTTAAAATGTTGTTCTAGACATCTGGTCAAGACAGCAGCACAGGTAAACACATCTTGCCTCCTTGCACAACCACATCAAAATTACAACTAAAATAAGAACAACCATCACTCAGAACTGTCAGAAATCAAGTTGAATGGAAGTCTGACAACTACAAAGTTAAAGAAACCACATCCATCAGACTGGTAGAAGGGGTGGAGATGCAGAGATGGGCTGGTCCAACATCCACATGGGGTGGATAAAAATTCAGGAGGGATATCTTGGGAGTGAGGAGTCCCAGCCCCACAATAAGCTCCTTAGTCCAGTGTTCCAGTACCAGGAATGTAAGTCCCCATAACTTCTGGCTGCAAACACCAGGGTGATTGAGTCAGTGGAAGAAACTTCTGGAGTTCCAAGCACTTCCCCTTAAAGAACTCACACATGGACTTATTCAGACTCACTCTTTCCAAGATCCCGTACCAGGGTTGCAGCTTGAAAGGCACCAGTGGCATAGGGGGAGGAAATGAAGTGTGTGGCAACAAAGTGAGAGCTGGGGGACAGTTTTCTCTCAGACAGAAAGGTGGGCAGGGGCCACTGTCTCCTTCTGAGCCCTCCCTTATCAGAGCCACAGAGCTGGCAGACCAGTGCCACATCTGAGGCTCCATCAACCTGGCTAACACTGTCTGCTCTGCCCTGGAGATCACCTGTGATTCTGTTCCCACTCCCACCCAATTTATGGGACCACCCAAACTGTTAATTGTGACTTTTCCATATGAATGGCTGGTCTTGGCTCCTACTTCACAACTACCTAAATCCTATCAAACAAGCAACAGTTGGCCTCAGTGAGCTCCCATCTCTGATACTACTTGCTAAGTGGCCACAGGCCCGACACTAGCAGTAGCCAGCCTAGATTCACAGTACGGCTTTGCGTGGAATCTCCAAGCTCACATTGTTTCATAGCTCATGCAGAGTGGCCCGAGGCAGAACACAGGTGGGGCTGACCTTGGCCTGCACCACCCAGGAAATCCAGGGCCTGCACACACAGTGGACAACTGCAGACCACATAAGAGGACAACCACCTTCCCCAAGCACAGCTGATCCTCCATGGAGGGCAGAGATTGATGGTCAGTGGTCACAGCCAATCCTTACAGCTGACTGGCCTGGGTAAATCTCTCTCATTGACTTGCCAACAGAAATCAAGGCTCAACTACAAGAGGAGGGTGTATTCAGCCCACAAAAAAGACTCACCTTGAGTACTCAGCTTGGGTGATGGGAGAGTCTGTGTCACTGGACCCTATAGGATACCTACTACATTAGGCCCTACTACCAAGAAGGGAGTCACAGAAGCTCATAGAAGTTATAGAAACTGCCAAAATGAGGAGACAAAGGAACATAGCCCAAAAGAAAGAATAGTCAAAACTCTAGAAATAGACCTAAATGAAATGGAGATGAGTAATCCATCAGATGTAGAGTTCAGAGCACTGGTTATAAGGATGTTCAAGGAACTTAGCGAGGACCTCAACTGCACAAAAAAGATCCAGTCAGAAATGAAGGATACACTAATTGAAATAAAGAACAATTTACAGGGAATCAACCATAGAATGGATAAAGCTGAGAATCAAATCAATCATTTGGAACATAAAGAACCCAAAAACAACCAATCAGAGCAACAAGAAAAAAAAAAAAAAGGAGGATAGTATAAGCAGCCTCTGGAACAACTTCAAGCATTCCAACGTTTGCATCATAGGGGTGCCAGAAAGAGAAGAGAAAGAGCAAGAAATTGGAAATCTATTTGAAAAAATAATGAAAGAAAACTTCCTTAACTTGGTGAAGGAGATAGATGTGCAAATCCAGGAAACACAGAGCATCCCAAACAAGATGGATGCAAAGAGGCCCACTCCAAGACATATCATAATTAAAATGCCAACAGTTAAAGACAAAGAGAGAATTTTAAAAGCAGTGAAAAGAAGCAGATTGTTACCTACAGGGTAGTTGCCATAAGACTGTCAGCTGATTTCTCAAAAGAGACTTTGTGTGCTAGATGGGATTATCAAAAAATATCCAAAGTCATGAAAAGCAGGGACCTACAGCCAAGATTGCTCAACCAAGCAAAGCTATCGTTTAGAAGCAAAGGGCAGATAAAGAGTTTCCCAGGCAAGAAAAACCTAAAGGAGTTCGTCACCACCAAACCATTATTATATGAAATGTTAAAAGGACTTATTTAAGAAAAAAGAAGAAGATCAAAACTATGAACAATAAAATAGCAACAAATACATATCTATCAACAATTGACTCTAAAAAACAAGCTAAGCAAATAAGAAAAACAGAGACAGAATCATGGAGTGCATTTTGATGGTTGCCAGATGGGAGGGTATGTTGGTGAATGGGTGAAGAGATGAGGGGATTAAGAAGTATAGATGGTAGTTACAGAATAGCCATGGGGATGTGAAGTACAATATAGTAAATTGAGTAGCCAAAGAATTTATACACATGACTCATGGACATGAACAATGGTGTGGGGCTTGCTTGAGGGGAACTGGGGTACCAGTTGGAGGGGCACAAAGGGGGAAAATTGGGAGAACTGTAATAGCATAATCAATAAAAATAATTAAATAATAAAAAATATTGTTCTAATGCTTTTTGTGCACTGTTGTCCATAATTTCAAGTCAATAGCTTCATCTGGTGCTTAACCAAAGAAAAGCTTTCTTTCAAACTTTGAAGAAAAGACTTGCTATGTTGGATGTACTGACAGGTGATATGTCAATTTTCAAGTTCACATAGTGGATCCTCATTATTCATGAGTTTTGCATCTGTGAGTTCACTTGTTCACATTTATTTGTACTCCCAAAATTAATATTGGTACTTTCACACTCATTCATAGACATGCACAGAACAATGAAAATTTTGAGTTGCCTAATGCATAGTTTTCCCAGCTGAGGTCAAACTACACAGACTTCTGTGTTCTTGTTTCTGTTCTTATATTTAGGTGTCCATACAAATAGGACACCTCATAAACAAGTGTCCTGTTTGTAGTCCATTTGATGCCATATTTTTTGTGTTATTTTGGTATTTAAAATTATCCTTGCCCAGTGCAGTCTGGTGTTCCTGGGCAGGCAGGATGTGATGTACTTTCTGGAGAAAAATGTGTTAGATAAGCTTCACTCAGTCATGAGTTGGAAGGCTGTTGTCCATGAGTTCAATGTTAATGAATCAACAATGTATATTAAATGCAGTGTTTTAAAACAGAAACACATAGAAAACAAGGTTATGTGTCAATCAGTTGACAAAAATGTTGTGAACAAAGCCTCCCAGGAACCTAATCCTCTATTTCCTCTAGGAACAATAGTTCAGTATTTGCAGTGACATTATGGAACATTAACTACCATGAATAATGAGAACCAAATGAAGTGTTCTTTCCTAAGGGGTATTCCAGGGTGTTCAGGGCTACCTGAGTATCCCCATGTTACCTCCTGCTCCCCAAAGATGAGACCCCCTATATCTTATTTAAGTATGCCACAGGAAGCTTTTGGATGCCTGTGATATCATAGCACCTTACTTTTGAGCCCATATAGCCCTGTTTTTTAAAGGCCTAGTGAGTGATTTCCATTATTTAATTTGACATTATATTGTATATTCAATTTCATCATGAAAAAAACAGTGGTTTGTATTAAGAAGCACTGAAAACTGTCTTTAAGGGAGGGAAAGAAAACTGTACCCTGATTAATGATGTTATAGATTCTTCAGTGATTTAGGAAAGCATTTCCTTAATGATAAGAACAGTCACCGTTAAGTTCTATCATGTGCCAAGCACTGTACTGAGCACTTTATATTCATTATTTTATTGCATCCTCACATCAACGCTGCACATAGGTTATGATCTTCAATTCAAATGAGCGTCTGAAGGTCAGGGAGCTGGATTCATATCCAAGCCTATTTGACCTAAAGTCCAGATCTTTCTACTAAAGCACTCATAATAAGCGCTATTTGCCTGTATTAATTGTACTTCCTTGTGGGCGCTGGGTAAAGCACATTATGAGAACTCGAACCAAATTTACTTATCTGAACTGCATGTATCACATTAGCACCTTCTTGACTTAAGGGAAGACAAACAAATGTAAAGAACATGAGCAAGATGCCACAAACAAAACCCATGGTTTGTTACTTTAACCAAGAAAGAGAACTGTGTAGGAAAAAAAAGAAAAGAAAGGCACACAGCAGACCATCTATTTTTGTAACATATTAATTAATAATAAGTACAAACAAATATTTGTGTAATATCTACATTTCATAAGCTGGGGGAAAAGGACGCAATTCCAGAAAGGATGCCTTTAGCTCCAGTATGCGCTGACAATGAAGCAGCAGTTGTTATATCAAACAAATAAAACAGATCTTTCTGCCAATGCTTTCAGAGTAATGGTAATTAGATTTGGGGTTACTCCTGTCCTATACCCTGCACTAAGTTGATTAACCTGTTTAATGAGTCTGTAAGAATGACCAAAGCTGACCTCACATCAAAGAGCCCCATTGTTGCTGTGTGCTGACCTGAATTTTAATTGTGCACTAGGTTCTTTAATTGCATCACAGATGTGCTGGAGAATAGAGTAGGTATTTTAAGCGGCAGTGGGTTTCTTTTCCCAGATGTGCTCAGTTACACGCAGTGTTTCATGCTGGCTTGCATGTCCAGGCTCTGAATACTGCCTCTCTCTGCAGATCTACAGTTTAGCAGTTATCTTTGCTACAGATGGCAGTGGTGATAAGTTTTATTTATATGGTAAAACTTAATTTTATGTATTATTAAACATCACAAAGGAGTTTAGAAAACAAGTGTGTAAATAAGTCAACAGTGAATAAATTAGCATCCAGTTTCAGGAATCCTTTAAGGACTCCAGCCTCTTGTCTTGAGCCTCCAAGATGATGGTTAGGAGCAGATGTAGCGTCCTAGGAGGACTGTCACCAAGGGCCGATTATCACTTCAAGCTACAGTACCAGACTATAGGAAAAAGGAAGCCAGTTGTTAAGTGATAATATTGATTTTTTAAAACCCAGAACTCAGTAAACACATTCTGTGGTCTTCTTCCCAACTCCTCTTGAACTTATTTTTGTGGGCAAGTTGGAGAGGGTGTTTTGGCTATCCACTTGCAGTAGGGCAATGGCATTCTGAGCTCATTTTTCACTGTGACATTTTTTAAAATGCTAAAGGTCCTAGACTTCTGATGCTTAGGCCTTAAAGAAAACATATCATCTTAAAATCTTTTTGCAACAGGTTGCTTTTTGTGGGGAGTGGCTACATATGAATAGGGATAAATAAAGCAACTGCTGCTGCTCCTTGGACTGTTCTCCTCTCTCACCCATTTCTGGGGTGGGAAGTGGACCCATTGACTATAGGTAGGGACTCAGTTGACTTCTGTCCTCCAGTCTGCATCTAACCATCTGTGACAGTGTCCCCAGATGGAAATGTGAAATGGCACCTGCTCCAGGCGGGGTGGAGGGGTGTGATCAGTGGGTATAGCAATGGGGAGGGAGTGTTGATCCCCACTGAGATCAGTGGGAGACACAGGGTGTGTGTTTCTCTAACTTACGAAGGAGACTGTATTATCCCAGCAGCCTTGGATTCTCAAAGCTGCTTTCTTTTTACTACTTTATTTCTGCTGCCTGTCTTGTTCTTGGTTTCTTGTCCCACCACTAACTTATACTATGACCTTGGAACACTCATTTACCTTCTTTAGGCCTCAATTTCTTCATCTATAAAATGAAGGTGCACTACATTATCTTCCAAGTTTGTTCCAGTAAATGAGTTGTTTGCTATTTTGTGCTTGTCTTGTTTGAGTGTTTGACTAAAAAGATGATTAAACTATTTTCTAAAATCCCTTTCCTTTTTTTTTTTTGAGGTATCTTTGGATTTTATTTCATGTTCCTTCACAAGCATTTATTAAAAATCCAGTCTGTTGTTGATAGATGATTTTATAGCTGGACAAAGTCACTGGATTCAGGCACTTCAAGCTACCCTGAGCTGTGATTAGTTTTCTGAAGAGAAGTACCTACATCTATACATGCTGGTACATTATCACAGCCAGAATGGGGCCACATGAGCAGAGTCAGCAAAGGTGGGAGCAGCAGGGTGTTTGTGTCATTGGTAAGATCCCTTTAGTGGTGATTGGATCTCTGAACAGAAAATGTTGAATTGTTCCTTTGTTTGGGGAAGATTGCTGGCCTATCAGCTGGACCTCTCCTTCACAGGTCAAGTCAGCTGGAGGCTGAGGAAGTTTTGTTCCTCAGTGTGCCTGGCTGCCACTAATCCCACATCTAAGTGTGTAGGATTATATTCACTGTGTCGACTGGTGCACCCTGCAGTGGGGTCTTCTGTGAATGGCAGCTGCATAGGCTCAGAAACACATTTCTGGAAAGGCAGTGTCTGAAGCACTTTCCTTAGGTTTGCTCAGGTGGGGAACTGTCTGGAGGCAGTGGTGGGGTGGGGCAGCAAGTAGAAGTGATGGAGAGAGAAGTGAAGCTGTAGGGGCAGAGGGAGGAGGAAGGAGAGTCCACCAAGGCTGGTAAGACATGGGTCCTTCCTTGGAAGTAACTCTCCCAGAACAATGTGTGTGATAGGGACACCTACCCCCTGCACAGTCCAAAATCCAAGTATAACTTTTGACCCCACAGAACTTAACTATGAATACTCTACTGTTGACTAGAAGCCTCACCAAGAACATAAACAGTTGATTAACATGTATTTTGCATGTTATATGTATTATATGCTGTATTCTTACAATAAAGTAAGCTAGAGAGAAGAAAACATTATTAAGAAAATCATAAGGAAGATAAAATACATTTACACGATTTATTTAGAAAAAATCAGTGTGTAAATAGACCCACACAACTCAAATCTGTGTTGTTTAATTGTCAACTACAGTTCCTTACCCGAAAGAGTTTGTATTGGCCTTGGTTACAGTCACACTTACTCTCTCTGTGAACTTGGTCAAGTTCCATGATTTCTTTGAGCCTCAAGTTCCTCACCTGTAACCTAGACTTGATAATGTTAGCTATAGGGAATGGTCACATTGAAGATCCAATAGGCAAATCTTTGTGAATGTACGGTATACAATAATGCCAATCTTTTGTCTAACCATAGCAAGTATTTAACAACTCTATTATACACATTTTTTGTATTAGCCTCCTCATTCCATTTATTGTCCCTATTTAAGTTCCATTCATTGTCCCTATTTTTGTTTTATTTCTTTCCACTTCCAGTTTGTAAATCTGCTGAATACATATACCATTTTGGGGGAAAGATAGGGTATGCATAAATAATTGAATACATTACATGATCATTTTGCTAGTAGAGTGCTAATAGAAACAGAAAAATATGCTAATGGTAACCAACCCAGGATGAGGCTGCAGCTTATACCAGTGTCAATCATTGACTTGCAACACGTCAAGTGCCACCTGGGCCCCTTCCTTTCTAGGGAAGGTGATAATTGATTAGTGTTTACCTGATTAACAAAGTCAGTTATGTTGCTTACCTCATATGGCCCGGGAGTGGGCAGATCTTGGCTTTAGGCCATATAAGCCCAGAGCTACCTGCTTGGTGAGCTCTTTCCCTAATGCTACCACAGGCCAGCTTCTTGTGGGGATATCTCTCAACTGACATACCTGGAAATGGTAGGAAAACTCCACTCATTCATTCCATTAACAGTTAAGGAGCCCCTACCATCCACCAAGCACTATAGCAGGCGCTCTGGGTGTTGTAGGAATGGATAAGAGATGGTCCCCACCCTCTGAGAGGGTGTGGGCCAGTGGAGAAATAACTAGGTAGCTAAGTAGCTCAATGCAGAAAGGCAGTGTGGTAGAGCACTCGACTGCACAGTCTCTGGAGCTGTCCTGCTCCGTCATCTACCAGCTGGGTGACTTCAGGCACCAACCTCTCGGGGCCTCAGCGTCCCTATGTAAAAAGTGTGAATAATAATGGCACTTACAACAGAGTAGTGGTGAAGATTACTTCAGTTAACCTGTGTAAAACATGTAGAACAGTGCTTGGCACCACAGAAAGCCCTTGTTAGAGGATGAGGATGCTTATGATGGGGGAGTGGTGGTAGCTGCTCCCAGGTGTGAGCACGAGAAAGACATGTCAGTTCCATCCAGGACGTTGGGAAGGGCGGCAGAGCGGAGGGAGCTCCCAACAGGTGGAAGGTTCACCACTACGGGTACAGTTAGGGTGGGGAGAAGGATGTTCTGAGAACTTTTGAGTCAGGCAGCCAGTGCTCCCTGCCCCTGAAATCTGAACTTGGTGTCTAAGTGGGAACAAACATGGCATGCTCCCATCCCAAGGATGTTTTGTTTGTACTCCAAGAGAAAATTGGCTAGGCTGAAAAAGTATGGTTTGTGAACAAATGCTTTTCTCAAGTAGGCATGGTCAGTATCTACAGTGACAGGGAGGTTGGTAATAAGAAGTACTTAGCTGGTTAATTCCAAATTGTGGAAAAACTTGTTAAGAAAATGAAGGGTTTAAACAAATCTGAATGAATTATACAGGTTAATAGTGTGGTCTGAATTTAGCAAATTATTTTTTAGCTTTTCACTTTTCTTAGAACAAATACACAAATAAATGTTGCAGTCAAGCTCATAACCCACAATCAAATGATGTCAATGGCAAAACCCCTGACTGCTTTTTATCCTTCTCATTCCCAGAACACTATTCTCTTAAGAAATAAAGGGCATGAATTATTGTGTCTCCAAAATGGCAGAAATTACTAAAAATAAAACCAATGAAGGCAGAGAAAAAGACCCACTTGATAAGCTTGTTCATAAATAAATTCATTTATTATAATTTAGTGTAGAATTTCTAAACAGAATAATCAGTTAAAAATTAATGTGGTTTATTAACAATTAAAAGTGATAACACAGACTGAAAAAGATTGGGGGTGAAATGTTGAGTTTCCTTTGATAGGTAGAGTAATTACAAAGTGTGCTTTTGAAGTTCAAGAAGACAGCCTTAGGACACATTTTTAAAGTAAAAATTGGCTTGCACTCTGTTCAAGTGATTTATTTTGCACTAAGAAATGGGTGTGAGACATGATGTGATTTAAAATTTCATCCCTTGATGGAACTGCTTGAGGGTGACATGATTTTTTTTTCTTTTTTCTTTTCTCAGCCTGCTCAGCCTATGAAGTTTCCTATCTGAAAGTTAATCTTCTGAAATTCCTTCGGAATTCAAGGAAACCTAATCTTTTGGTGTGTAAACAAAAGGGACTTTAGTATATTGCTTTCCCTCTGACACTCAACAGCCTAGGAGTGTCGGAGTAGCAGCTAACAAGATCTGGTGCTTACCAGGCAAAGCAAGCCCAGCCATTCTTGTTTGGTTGCCTATTAAGTAATTACCTTTGAAAAAGTTCACCTTTACCATTAAAAATGCTTCTTCTCTCTTTCAGAGGGCTTGAAATGTGTGGGGGTGAATTGAGGTGGGAGGCAGTTAAACTTGAAGAGAGAAGTTAAAAGGAACTGAGATTTAGTTAAAATAAAAGGCTAGATTATCAAGGGAGCAGTTTATCAAGGGAGAAAAGAATTATAGTTTAAAAAACAGTTTGATGGCAAAGATGTTTTATATGTTTCAGTGAGTGTTTCTTTCTTCTCTATTTCCACCAAGGAAAAGAAATGCATTTAACAGACTTTTAAGTGTTCACCCACCTCGTTTCTTTATATAAAGAAAAAAATACTTGAAAAAAATCTGTTATGGTATGCTAATAAATGCTTAAATATTGGCCCTCTGGAGGAACGAGAAGGGAGGGAAGGGCTGATTTGTAGTGTTTGTCAATTTCTGTGGTGTAAATACTCCCACTGTGGCAGATTCCACCACTGCAATATCACTGGGCTTGAAGTTGGGAAGAGATGCCCAGTGAAATACTATTTGTGTTTCCACCATAGAGATACAATAAGTGTTAATAATCTCAAAATGTAGATGATAGTAAACTGTAGTAACAAAAAGAGGAAGTGATGAGTTTTTAGTACTTACAACCTTTAATGACTGTGTTTAACAACCAGCTCACAACTTTCCTGAAAAGTTATGTTGGCTCTCAGGAACCAGAATGAACTGTATCTAGCACACTAGTAAACACATCTAGGACATTCTGCAAAGGGGTTTGGAAGGTCACACCCCAAATTACTGACTGCAGTAATCACCTCCTGGTGGGGAGTTGTGTGTGGACTGGGGGGAAACTTCATGATTGACTCTATGTACTTCTCTTTTGTATATATTGCTAATGTAATGAGTGAATAGAAAATGGGTTTCATAAAATATCCACTGTTTTCACACCAACATTTCCTTCCCTTATTTCACCTGAGTCCAAGCCCCCGTTCAGCACGCTGAATGAGAGAACATTGAACTAGGCACTAAAAACTTGGGTTTTAAGTATAGTTTGGCCTCTGGCATCTAGGTGACAGTGCAAGTTATTTCAACTCTCTGAGCTTTGGGATCTTTGTCAAATGAAGATATTTGGATTATATCTTTAAGAGTCCATCCAATGCTAAACTTTACATTTCAGGTTCCTTTTCATGTCACTCAATAGGTATGCAGTCTGCAGGAGATGCAGAGCACACCCACAGAGTTCTGTGAAGTCCGACTCATCACATGTGTTGCTTCGTTATTTTTCCTGACTTTTCAAAAGATTATGGACTTGAAACTCATGGTCACTGTTCACAACCATTAACACTTGGCTGGGTGGAGAAAACTGAGGTTTGGAAACTAGCTAAAGGAAGGTCCAAGAGATGTTCCCTGATTAGCTCTCTATTCCTAGCAGAGAGTTCATTGCCTCGCTGGCTCACGGACAGTGTGCGTGACCAGGGAGCCCGGAGCTTGCACCCTGGAGGATCCCTCCCATGCTGCCTGGTCCGTGTTCTTCTGGAACATACTGGCTTGAGTTGCTGCTCTGAACATCAGTCTGCATCCAGCTGGCTCCCAGTAAAAATAATAACATTTTTTTTGTTTTTATTTTTAAAATATAAATGATCAATATCAGACATTTACTGTGGAAAATTTAGTATATAGACATGAGCAATAAAAATGGAAGCTCACTGATTTTAAAGTGTAGCACTTTCCATCTTTGCTGTTACTCTGTTTTGTAAATACATATATGAACATATGGCGTTTGAAATAACATCCTTCTTCCGAGAGCGAGGCACAGCACAGACAAAGCGTGTCACGTTCAGGATGGCGTCCTGGCTCCATCCGCGAGCTGTGTGACATCATGCAGTTTGCCCTGTTACTCTCTCTGTGCCTTAGTTTGCTCATCTGTGAAAGAAGATGAGAGAACCTGCCTAGTGGATTTGTTGTGCAGACTGAGTTAATACATATGAAGCCCTTGTAGAACAGTGCCTGACGCTATTAAATGAATCGTAGCTATTTTTATTTTATTCTATTGTATATTGCTATTCATAGCTTGCTAACCTCTTATGTTCAATATTTAAGTGGCTTCTAATGTTTTAGGATTGAAATGAAATCCTTTATAAGTTATAACTGCACACATCCTCAGGGTAAATCTTAGACCTGGAATTGCTGAGCATGCACATTTTAATGTTTTCAGCATAAATTATGAAAATTAAAGCCCTCCTTATACACCGTGAAGAGAACGTCCATGTAAGTGCACACACGTATCCATCTATCTCTCATGTCAGTGCTGGTGAATGGGCCAGATTTCACATTCCTCACTGAAGTGAGAACTGCAGTTTGTTTCCATAATATATACAAATCTAGGCTCTTCATCTCAAATCAAAACAAATGTGCCAAGATACTGTTAAACTGTGAAAAATTTGTTAAATTGCAGGCAGGCATTCTTTTGCACAAATTAATGCACCTGGTTATTCCTAGACAGGGAAACATGATGACGCTGAGCAATGGCCCCGCCCCACTGCTGGGCAGCAACCCGGAAGAGACACAGGCTGATGGGGGTGCACGCTCCCCCGAGGTAGAGGGCAAAGGGCTTTTTTTGTCTCTCCTTTCCAGCCTTCTTGTCACTGCAGATTCTGATATTCCCCAGGGCTTTGAGGCAGACCCTTTATGCAGCCTGAGGGGAAGATGCTGTGTTCATCCTTCCTGACTCTGCTTGAAAAGTGTGTTAGCACTAATCAGGGCTCCACCTGAGAACCAGAACCAGCAGGACACTGGATACACTCAGGTGAGATTTCTTCATCCTCAGGAAAAACCTTAGTTTTTCTTTTTAAGAACTTTCAGCAGGTTGGAAGAGGCCCAGACTGATTATTGAAGATAATCTCCTTTACCTAAAATCAACTGATTGTAGATGTTAGCCACATCTACAAAATACCTTCACAATAACACCCAGATTAGTGTTTAATCTTATAAGTAGGTACATTAGCCTTGTCAGGTTGACACATCACAGGCAGTCACAGGAAGCCAGCATTCTTTGTGACCAGTGGTCCACTTCCACTCCCACCAGGTGCCTGAGCCACCCTAAGCTCTAGGCCAGGCAATGTGCAAGATTTCTGATACAGAGATGCCCTTAGCAAAGCACATAGAGAGTGTTAACCTCTCTTCATAGGGAGAAAGATGGGAGCTTTTATTCCTATTTTCATGTAGGATGACTTGAAAATTACAGTTCCTCAGTCTCACCTAATAAATGGCTTCAGACGAAAGTCTAGAATAGACTACCCTTAGTCATTGGAAGGATGGTTGGGAGCAATACAGGGCTAATCGTGATATAACTCCGTGTTTCTGAATGCAATGACAAGGTGAGCTCCAAGGGGCACTAGTTCCATGGAACAGAAACTAATGCATGCAAGGTGAAGATTCCAGAGTGGGGGGAAAAAAAAAAGGAATTCTGGGTTAAATTAAACATGTTTCTTTACAGAAAAACTGAAAGGTCTCTTTAATAGAATAATATGAATTGGGACCCCAAGTGATTACTTGATCACTAAATTGATTTTTTGCTGAGCACCTTCTGAGTATAGAGTCCCAGAAAATATGTGGGAAAGATGTTACAATCTGTAGTGTTAGCCACTCAGAATACAGATGGGATAGAATTTGTTCCAGATTATGCCATGCACTGCCATTCAGCATCACCAGATTCTGTGCAAGAGTAAGTTTACTGAGAAATTCCCATAGAAGATGTTAGTGAACACCCACCACCTTTACTGAATGCTCGCTGTGTCCCAGGCTTTATGATCAGTGCTGGGGACACGGGCAGTACAACACCAGCACAGACTCTCATCCCATGGAGCTTATGTCTTTTCCTAGACTTGTATCCCATGAGGACGTGACCCCCTGGCTCCTTCTCTGTTCTGGATGGGGCCCCAACATACCCACTGTCCACTCTGGGGCACATGTCTCCTGTAGGTTAAAGGATTATAGAAATGGGGCCGTGTGTCCAAACAGTCTGTGCCGTGGCCAGTGGATGGAAGTGCTCTGAAAAAGCACATTTGTCTTGCCAGAAAACTAGATCACAAGGAGAGAAAAGAGAATCCTTTCACATGGGGTGAGAAGGTTGGCCAAAAGCAATGCCTCTGAGGTTGACGAAAGTAAAAGGTAGCCAATCTCCCCTTACAGCTGCCAATATCTCCCCCTGATAGCCAGAGACATCCTTGACTGAAAACCTTGAATGTGAGAAGATGCAAGTAACTAAAAAATCCCAGGTCTTTCACAGCCATATAAAGTGAAAAAACCAGCCAAGAAAGCTTATACCTAAGGCTCTGATCTCTAGGTTCCTTGTCAGTCCTATCACTGAAGAGAAATTTTAGTTAATTTGAGACAGTCTTTTGTGGATATTAAAAAAAAAACAAACTATTGGCTGTCATAGGCAGGACTGTTGATTCCTTGGTTTGCCACACCCTGTATCTTATGGGTCAAGCTCATCTGGGCCATCTGGGACTTATCTAGCCAGATCCTGGCCATGGTGCGGCTGCAGGCTTTCAAGAGTAGGTGTCCTATTGGGAGAGGTACTCACTGGCAAAAGAGAATCACTGGGAGACAAGGGGAACGTGAAGGGCAATCCTTCCTTCTATCTCACACTAGACATCAATCAACAAACTTGCATTGAACGTTCCTTTTACTCAATGCATATAATAAAGTGACGTTAAGGTAGGTCAGATATCTTAGACAGTAGAAATTTAATTCAAACTGGGAAGTTATTAGTACATGTTTTCCCAAGGTGGAATTGGACATGGATCTGAAAGTTTTTCCTTTTGTGCTTATTCTGGTTTCCAGCCTCTGCCTTCTCAGCCCCTCCCCCACGTGTCTTCCCTTTGGCTCAGCCATACCCAATTCTTTTTTTAAAATTGCAGTTGGCGTTCAATATCATTTTATATCAGTTTCAGGCATACAGGAAGTGGTTAGACATTTATATAATTTACTGAGTGATCTCTCTGATATATCTAGTATCCACCTGGCACCATACACAGTTATTACAATATTATTGACAACATTCCCTATGCTGTACTTTATTTACATCCCTGTGACTGTTTTGTAACTACCAATTTGTACTTCTTACTTTCTTTACTTTTTCCACCCTGTCCCCAACCATCTTGCAACTGTCAGTCTGATCTTTGTATCTATGAGTTTGTTTCTGTTTTGTTTGTTCATTTATTTTGTTCTTTGGATTCCACATGTAAGGGAAATTATACAGTATTTATCTATCTCTGTCTTATTTCACTTAGCATAATGCCTTCTAGGTCCATCCATGTTGTCATAAATGGTATGATTTCGTTCTTTTTATGGCTAAGTAATATTTCATTGTATATATGTATCACATCTTCTTCATCCAGTCATCTATTGATGGACACTCAGGTTGCTTCCATATCTTGACTATTGTAAAAAATGCTGTAATGAACATAAAGATGCATTCTTCAAATTAGTGTTTTGGATTTCTTCAGATAAATTATACCTAATTCTTAAATCACTCTGATCAGGACAGTGAACAAGTTCAGTACCTTACTTGGAAGTGAGGCATAACTTAATCTGTTGCCACAGACTGAGTTTTGGGGATAACTACTGACCTGCTCATCCCGTTGTGGCTTCCCTTTACTGTACTCCTACCACTGATTTCCACCCCATCCCATATTGGTGTTTGCATTTCTTTGACATTCTGTCTTCTAGATCCCTTTTGAGTCTGCAAAGGACATTGCTTAACTTTGTAGGAGTTAGTCCTGTAGCAGTCAACTTTCTCAATAAAACTCTCACTCAGCCCTAGCAACACTGATCCAAGTGATAAAAATATTTTCTCTAAAGGTCAGATGTGATCACACAAAACCTCATAAACGGCAGTGGTTACTTATGCATATTCAGGAGTCAGTTTATATGGTTCAGATCCTGAATCTGCTACATACCAGCTGTATAATCTTCAGCAAATCACTTAATGTCACTGGGCCTTAGTTTTTTCATCTAATAGAAAAGGTATATAAACTTATAGAGTTGTTGTGAGGATTATATGAAGGGTGAAGCCCTTAGAATATACTTATCAAATAGCAAATGATCAGTGAAGTTAGTTATTGTTGTTATTGGTAGTAGTTTCCTGGTTGATCCAAGGGGACTGTTGGTTCAATGGGAACAAACTCATCCATTTGAGTCCTGCTGTAAGGGAATGGGAGAGGTGTGGGACGTACCTGTCTGGACGGCCAAACTCACATTGCTTTTTCATACTTGCAGAGAGTTCAAGTGTGATCTTGGAAATGTTCATACCCCACCCTCAAATCTGCTATGACAACCTTGGAGTTAGAAGTTAAAATATGGTTCACTATAATTTTAAGTGCAAAGTAAAGATTGTCACCACTACACATCAGATCCTACCACTAATCCATTAAGCAGGGGTTAGCCAAGGGAAACACCCAATCTCTCACCTCCTTTACCACCAGGACACTGCTCTGAGTACCTCCCACCTCTGAACACCAAGCTTTGAATTGTTGCTTAAGACTCAAACCTTTTCTTTAAGGAGACTTCTTAATTTGACTATTACCCTCAGGGAAATCTACTTGCCAAATATTCAACAGCAACTATGGGTTGAGATGCTAGAGGTAAATTAGTATTGGAGTTCTGGGCAATTTGCCCTAAATGCTAATGTATAAAAATGCACCTGGATAAGGACATTTTTCTTCTGCATCACAGATTTGTGGACTTATTTATTTGTTTATTTAGTTTCCAAAGATTTTATTTACTTATTTTTAAAGAGAGGGGAAGGGAGGGAGAAAGAGAAGGACAGAAGCATCGATGTGCTGAGAGAAATATTGATTGGTTGCCTCTCACATGCCCTGCCCAGGGGGCCTGGTCCACAACCCAGACATGTGCCCTGGCTGGGAATTGAACCAGTGACCTTTCATTTTGCAGGACAATGCCCAATCCACTGAGCCACACCAGTCAGGGCTCATGGCCTGATTTTTAATAACAAGAAGAAAAGTGCTCGGCCTTGCTTTTCTTTTAAAACTAAGTACACTGTGTGAGGTCTACCTAGATAACAACTTGAAGGCAGGGACTCAGCATTCACTGTTGCAAGGTGTATTCCAAAGAGGAGGTTAGACAAGGCATAGAATCCTGGGTTCAAATTCTAGTCCTGCCACTTAATTATTAGTGCCTGGGGCTTGAGTAGGTATTTATCTTCTTTCAGAACTAGTCATGAAGAATAGTGTAGGTAAAGTACCTGACACATCCTCTTCTAATGCTGAATGTTATATGATTGAACCTGGAATTCTTTCCCATTTCCAGGGACCCTCTTGGACTCTCGAGAAACTTACTTTGTAGTACTTAACTTTGTAAGCTTTCCAAAAATGATTCATTCTGCCTAACCTATTTGTTTTGATCATAGAGATAAATCACATTTGCTCTTTTGCTACTCATTTAAAAACTAATTATTATGGCTTTTAAAAAACTTAGCCATTATTTTCTAGTAGAATATAAATTATTCTTAAGTCACTTTTATGAACCCATTAAATCCTCAAGACAGGCATTACTGTTTTCTTTTTGAGTAACTTTTTACTTCATATACCTTGAAAATTCTCAGACCAAGCTTCTAGGTGGGGAAAAAATAGAAAATCAGGAAAACAAGAAAGATAATCAGATTGGAATCTGACTTTTCATAGACAAACACTATAAGCTAGGAGATGATGGATTCTAAGGAAAAATGACCATAGCCCTAGGATTCCACATACAGCTAAGCTATCATTCAATTGTGATGATGTGAAAAAACACAGAAGCTATGCTACCTATACCTTTTATAAAAATAATTACTCAGGGAACTACTCCAGTGAAATGAAAAACAAATCAGAATAACAAAGTCAGAAAGGGAAGCTGAGGTAGACAAGACAGAATGGTGAACATAAAACTTATAGTAACTAACTGATGCTGTAATTGTAAAGTTAAAGTCAAGTTTTAAGGATTTTTATATCGGAAGAAATAAATTATAACAATAAAACAATCTGTAGCCAGAACTTCAGTTTACTCAGTGAAGCCTAAGAGTGGGGAAAGGAGTTAAAATTCTGCTGAAGATCTGATCTTGAATATAGATGAGTTGTGTGAAGGTCTAATCTTGAAGACAGATCAGCTGTGTAAAGACAGATTATAGATTCTGAATAATTCTTGACTTTGATAGAGATGTGTATGTTCAGTTATATTTATTAGAGTAAAAAGGGCAAAATGTAATAAAGAAGAAAGGAAGCAAAGAGCAAGTATAATACATTGAAGTACAAATTAAGATGGCAGGAATAAGACTAAATCAATAGTAATATATCAGTAGTTAGAATAACTGTGAATGAGTTAATTCTCTTCCCTATACCACTCAACAACAAGCAAAGGCTTTCCATTTGGGTAAAAAAGCAAGACCACTTATGTTTTATTCATAAGAGATATACTTAAAATTAACTGACAGAGAATTATGTTTAAAAAGAGACATGAAAAGATAGAAGTTAAATGCATGCAAAAGAAAATTAGGAATAGAAATATTGTAAGAGAAAAGAAGAATTTAAGACAAAATACACTGAACACAAGAGAGGGGACTATTGCAATATTAGTAAAAGATAAAATTTATCAAAGACATAAAACTTTTATGCACTGAAAAATGCTTCATTGAATTGAAAATTATTTGCAGCTAATATGGCAAAACAAAGCTTATAAAGTTCTTACAAATTAATTAGAAAGAGATCAACAAAGACACCATTATCTCTCTTATCACTTGAAAAATTCCAAGCGTTTTAGAAGCTCTGTGTTGGAAATGGGAACTATGACAACCACCAAGGGAATGATGACTTCACTTTTAAGCATAGAGACAAAATTCCGTGCATCAAGGGGTAGAACCCAGCCAAATGATTTTATATTCTTTCATTCCTTTCAAAACTAATATCTAAACAAGATTTGAGTAGGACCCACATGGCCTTGAGCCCTGTGTTGCGACCATTCAAAGCTGGACAGGTTCACGGTATTTGGGCAGATGGAAGAATATTCACAGGGCCACTGGGATGTCTGACAAGCCTTTATTCAAAGGTGGGCAAGCCATGCACACTGCAAGCTGTGTGTCTCCCTGCATGTCCCTGAACGGCACACTGTATGTCACCTGTCCTCTTTCATAGCACATGTCATGGCACCCAGTGGGGAGTCCCTACTTGCTTAAGTACCAGAGACAAACAAGGCCAGCAGGATGCCAACAGACCTTTTGCAACAGAGCTTCATACTACACATGTGAGCCCACTTAAGGCTGTGGGAACAGTTTATGGGACTCGGTCTCAAGGCTATGAGAACACTGCACATCAGGCGCATTCTCAAGGTTATGGGAAACTGTTCCCCTTAGTTACCCAGACACCTGGGTGAGGAAGTCAGACTGCCTCCATTTACCCTATAAACCTTCCACCTGAGGATGAGAATCAGCAGCTACCTGGAAGATCTCAGACCTGAGCAGGGGATGTGGGGGGTGGTGGCAGAGGGTGGCCATGGACCTGGCAAGGTCACTGAAGCTGGCCCAGGATGTCTTTCTAGTAAACTGTGAAGATCTCCAATCTTTTTTATGCTTTCCAAAGAAGAAACTATGGGCCTACATTTGAAAGGTACATAAAACTTAATTTTGCCTTATGTGGGATACAAAAGGACAAGTTTTTTTCTAATCTGTTCATGGAGGTGCATATAAGCCAAAAAAAAAAAAAAAAAAAGTGGGGGTGGGGTGGAAGCAAGCCAGATTTCTAAACAAATATGGTCCTAACCTCAATTTCTTTCCCAAAGGAAATGGTGCAGTGACTTTGGCCTATCTTTCTTAAGGACTGTGGTCATAATCTATAGGTCCCTCCTGAGTCATATGTAGGGGAAGCCATTCCATGTCCAGCACAGAGTGTCATACCCCAGTTAGGGGTTTTTGTGATCATCCTCTATGGCACTAGACTTGCTTTGGATCAAGGCGGGAGGGTCTGTCTGGCTTCTCCATTCCTACCCACTTAGTGCCACAAACCAAGTTTCCAGTCCAGGTGCTGTATCCACCCACTGTTGCTGCTCCAGGTTTGTCACACCCATAATGAAATCTAAGCCCATCCCCTGGCTCTTCCACTTTCCATGATTTTCATATCCTCCTTTCTCTGCCCAAAAGTCCCTCCCCTTCCCCCAACCTGGCTACTACTACTTCTTCAGTTTTCAGCTCAGGTGCAACCTCCTATAGAAAGCTGTCCTAGCTGCTTGCAAGTCTTGGCTAATACCTGTCTTTGCATCTGTTGTAACACAAATCCCATTGTTTGGTTATTGTTTGTTTACTGGACTGACTCCTATATAAAGCTAAAGATGTAAGAGGGCACATTGACACCCAGCACAGGCCCTGACATACGGTTGGTCAGCATTCAATAAGTATTTCCTGTGTCATTTACTTATTGATCTCATAAGCAAGGATACTTCTTTCCCTGAGATAGCAGTAAATTGAGAGAAGAGGTGTGATGAAAGGCTGATGGAGGTCAGGGCAGAAGAGGAAGGTGCACTTGCTTACAGGCACCCATTCTTCCGTGAAGGAGGAGGTTAGGCTGCCTGCTGAGGGCAACGAGGCAGGGAGCTGGAGGGACCCTTGAGGGAAGTGGTAAGGCTCACGACAGCTGTTATGGAGAGGGATGAGAAATCCTTGAGGGCCCAGATAAGGTTGGGGCTAATACATTTATAATAACGATCAGTAATATGAATGTACAATTTTTTTGCAGCAACAGAAAAAATAATACTAGTTGCCATTTACTCATACCTACTATGTGCCAGGATCTGTGCTATACGGTTAAGATGCCCATTCTTTATTTCTCATAACAAAGCCTATGATTATTTCTAACACCTGGATGAGAAATTGAGGCTCATGGAGATTGAGCTGGCAATTGGCAGAAGCAGTTGCAAACCGCAGGCTCATTTCAAAGGCCAGGGCTTGATCTGGGGCCGTGCCATTCCACCAAGCCTTCGGTGGTTTAGTTGGATTGGACTGAGCTGGGGGTGGTCATGGGGACAGCAGAGGGCCCAAAGGAGGCTAGAATGAAGGGTACTGGACAGAGTGTTATTAGAAAGACTAACTGTGGGCTCTAGGTAAGTGAGTGTCTGAATCCAGGTATGTTTAGAGAACTCCAAGGAAAGAGAAATTAAGGTGTCAGTAATATCAAATAATATTTTTGAAAAGAGGAAAAGAGCAGGAGAAGGGCATAGGTAGGAAGGCGTGGTTGTGTTTATGAGTTCAGGGTGACCCAGTCCCTGAGGTGTGTCCATGGGAATGGATGTAAATGAACCAGAGTGAAGGAGGTCGTGAAGCTACAAGACCCTTCTGTATTGTTTCTTGGGAGATTAGTGCCTGGCATATTTTAGATGCTCAATATTTACTAAATGAATGAATGAGTAAATAAAAGGATAGCCACAAAGAGAAGCTATAAACTTTACTTGTGAGCTGTTTTACAATCCAGTTTTACTGATAAGCTAATCAAACAGATGAAGAGAGCAAAAGAAGTTTTCTATCAGAAATGAAAACAGAGTGCCCCCTTGACGTGACTGTCTGATTTTTGGAGAGTAGAGATAGGTGGGGGGGGGGGCACAAATGTGTGAAGAAGGCCTTTTTGATTGGAAGAGACGAGAAAGTTCAGTGAAAACAAAGTTGTTGTTCCGGTTGAGAAGAACAGCGATACAATTTAGAAACGGCAATCTTCTGTATGCTCTGTTGTTTCTCCTGGACAGTTAGCGCCTGTGCAGTCCTCTGGCAGAGATGGTATGAATATTTTTTGTTTCGTGTATTATGCCTGGGACCCAGGCTCAGTCAACACTTTTCGTGCTTTCAAACCTGTAATCCGGGCAGAGTCTTATTTAAGCTAAATCACGATAATCCTTCACAAACGGAATATAAGGCAGAATTCTGATTCATGAATTAGTTCATTGTTTGTCCCTGCTGACTTCTGATTGTTAGGTATAACATACCGGCATGCCAAGTGATGATGGATGAAACAGCATGAGGTAATCGTGCATTTCAAAGAGTGAAGCCTCCAGGGTATTGGTAAACACACAGCTAAACTGAGCCTCACAATACACTTCGGTGTTTTATGGTTTTGTCAAAATCAAAGGAAATGTGTTTACTTTGGAACAAGTAATTGTGGGAAATATCTATAGTGTCCCTGTGGCTTGTTTTCATGGTAACCAGAACTCCCTTTGGTGAGTGAATAACATTGTATAAGTGCTCAGTGTTGGACAAGGACAAGATGTATTCCAGCCTGAATGATGGTTACAGGAGTTTTTCTCTAAGCTTCTCACTAATGCATTAAAACAGATTGTTCAACAGAATCCCAGGGAAAGTGAGTCACAATAAAGGTGTGTACAGAAACAGCAATGCGTTAAAGCCTTCTGAAACTTGTGAAAACATATTGAATTTTATTCTCCAATAGATAGAAGGGTGTCTATTATGGTTTTTGATTGCAAGGACAGGAGATTATAGACATATTATGTATTCATTCCAGATATGTTTCCCTAAACTTTTATGCCTTTTCTTTCCTGTCTTCAGAATAATGGAAGAATTACTTAAGCTGGTTCATTGCTAATTCCTACAAGGTAATTGTATAAATAAAGAATACTGTATATACGTTAAGACCCGATAGGATTCATTTAATGAAAAATGGAAAAGTCATACATTATAAATCAAGATGGTTCTCTGAAATACTATATCTCGTCATTATGCTCCAAAAATTAGAGTATTTTAGGAAAGAGGAAAAAGAGCTCATATGATTTGTAATTTACATCCTGAAGTTTCTTCCTCTTTCAGAAAAACAATTAAGTACATTTTTTTTCTTTTTAAATCAACAACATACAACCGTGAGAATTGGGTGGTGTTTAATTCTTGTGAATTATTATTCTTGAAATAGAACAATTTCTTGAAATTATTATTCTATTATTCTGGAAATAGAATTTCACTGCAAAAGCCTAACTATTCTATTTTAACCTTGGTTTTGAGTGATTTCTCTAGTATCCTGTATTTTTCTTGGTGATCTATGCTAAAGCAGTGTTGTTAAAGCCCCGTGGCTGGAAGCGAGATTTCACAAGCATGAGATATAGTGCATGGGTCAGGGAGTGGAAATTGGTGACACAAGGTTACTTTCAAGAAGTTGGCTGTGGGGAGAAGAGAGTGGGCGATAGCCTATGGGGTAGTATATCAAGGGAATGCTCTTTTAGGATAGGAAGAGCAATTTCAGCTTGCTTGTAGGCTGATTAGGCAGTGGAGAGGGAGGAGGAGAATCAAGTAAACTGACAATTGGTATTGCTGCTCAAGGAGGTTACCTGGAAGATCAAGGGCACATGTATAGTGGTTGGCCTCGGAAAGCAGAAAACTGTGCTCTGTGCTCAGAAGGAAAGATGAAAAACTGGATGAAAATCTAAAGATAATTTGAGGAGGAATGGGCCCATGGCCTCAGCTGAGACAAAACGGTAGGAGGATTTGAAGAAAGGGAATGATGTGCAATTGGCTTTGTAGGGACTATGACTGGGTTTCACTGGATGAAAGTACAACCGTTTTAAATTATTTTTCTTTTTAACATTTCCAGTAATAGCATCCTGGGAAGAGAAAGGTGAATATGGATGGTTTGAAGATCCGCGTTAGGGATTCCTAATCAACCCATGTTCCCATCAACACATGAGAACATGGGTTGATAGAATTGGTGGCACTAGATGGGGACTGTAAAAAGTCTAAAAGAGACCAATGCTCAGAGAGGATAGGGAATATTAAGAATTAATGGAAAATGAAGCAGAGAGCAAGTTTAATAGGGATTGAAGGTTATCATCAAAGAGGGCAATTTAAGATCTTGGGTGTGAGCAATTCTGAATTATGGATGACCAGATCAAAAGTGGGGGTCTGTTGCTGGTCAGGGAAAGTAGAAAAGTGGAAGTGATCAGGTCACAAAAGAGACAGGGCTTAGAAGGGCTGACATATGTACTTGGAGGCGCTACAGGGTTCAAGCTTCCATTGCACCAACACTCTCTCCTTGCTAGCACTCGTTCTTCCTCCATTCTCTCGTTAGCATACGTCTGCCTTCCCACCAGACTGCTAATTCAGAGAACTCGAATACTTACTTATAGATACTTATTTACCTTTTTATTCCCATGCTTGATGCAGGGTTTTGTGCATCTATTAATGCACAATAATTGTTAAATACATGAGTCCAAACAACCAAAACCAAGTACAGTTTATGAAAAAGCTGAGAAATATGGCAACAAGAAAAAGGAAGAAAGGCGATCTATGTGGATGGCTTTGATTTCAGGGTGAACAGGTGTTCAGAGATGGCTGAAGCACCCAGTTTGTGACTGGAGTATGCTTCCCTCCAAGGTTGGACGGCAGGTCACCTTTGAAAGGGCTGGCTTTGGCACAAGCCAGAACTGAGG
Source organism: Anoura caudifer (assembly GCA_004027475.1). Lineage (NCBI taxonomy): Eukaryota > Metazoa > Chordata > Mammalia > Chiroptera > Phyllostomidae > Anoura > Anoura caudifer. Next base: position 148,082 of record PVKU01000431.1, on the reverse strand, counting down.
AGAAAGGACAAAGAGTGTGTGTGTGTCTACATTAGGACAGAGATTCCACAGGGCAGAGTGGAAGATCCTGGTGGAGTGGGGGTAGGATGGGGTTGAGCCAAATGGGAGTGAGAGTATGGGAAGTGAGGACAGAGTGTGGAAATTTCCATCTAGGGCAACATTCCAGTAATAGGAGGCAGGAAGGAATGGGGGAGTCAGGCTGAAGGTGCAATGGTGACACCGACAACTTTTGGGGACCAATAATAGCTAACATTTACTGAGGCCTTCTTATGGGCAAGGTACTGTACTGTACCAAGCACGTCCCATGAATTACGTCATTGAGTCCCACAGCAGTAATATGAGATAGATACTATCATTTCTATTTTCTAGAAGGTGTATTAACCTCCCTAAGGCCATGCTGTTGGCCAGGAGCAGACTTAGGACTTAGCCTGTCTGCTAAATCATTACACATCCAGCCTCCAAAACAGACCCCCAAGTGCCATCAAGTAGTGTTGCTTTTTCACACACATGTCCCACAGGTCACCCAGGAGATTTCAGTCCTGTGTTCTTTTAGGTGGTCTTTAGAAGCAGAACATTAATTTTGTTTAGCCTGGGGTGGGCGATCCAAAGCTCCACAGTGAATTGCAGCTCTGAAAAGCACTCTGAGAAACAGACTAAAAAAAACAAGGGCATTGATTAACTTCCATGAAGAGGTTGTTGCATGAAGTAGTGTATGTGCATTTGTGTGTACGCATGTGTGTGTGTCAAAGAATGGGAAAATTAACCGTTGTGTATGGAGGTACATTGTTTTGACAGCATGTAATGCAGAACCAAGTGTTTTCCTACTGCAACAAAACTGTAGAAAGCACAAACTATATTCAGTCAGCTCTCCATATCCATGGTTGCAAAACCTGTGGATTTGGAAAGCCAACTAAAGTACTTTAGCATCCACAGATTTTGGTATCTGAGAAGGGTCCTGGAACAAATGCCCTGTGGATACCGAAGGACCACTGTACTCTTAAATTGTAAATCATGCCCCAGGTTTGGATGGGCTGTTTTTGTGCCCATTGAGAGGGTTGAGCAGAGATTGAAGGGCCTATGGGGTTGGTATCTGGTGTGCATAGGAGATAGACTTGTCCAGTGTTGTCAGGGCAGAGTGAGTCAGGGGTAAACAGGGAAGGTGGGAACAGAACTCCAGTTGAGCACTGAGCACTGTATCAGGGAGCTCAAAAAGCTGTCGTCTAAGGGCACAGAGCAATTTAGAATGGGCGGATAGTGTCAGGAAATGGAACGTGTGAACGTGGCTTGGACATACTCTTCTTGCACCATGGTTCATTTCAACCACACAGTGGTTTCACTCCTGGGCACGTGGGCAGTGCTATTTCATCCTCTGATACATGAGGCAGGTGGAGATTTGATTTGAAAAATGATTCATCAAAATCTATGAGGTATTTTAGTTTGTGCTTTGAGGACATGCTGAGAAGTTTGCAGTACCTGTCATTGGCTTTCTCTCTCTCCTTTTTTAAAAAAATTTTATTTTAATTGTTGTTTTTGTACAGTCTTCTGTCTTTTACGCCCTACCCAGCCCACTGCCCCAGCCCTCCCCACCTCCCTCCCATTTCCATCTCCCCTAGTTTTTGTCCGTGTGTCCTTTATACTTGTTCCTGTAAACCCTTCCCCTTTCCCCCTGAAATTTCCTCCCCTCTCCTCTCTGGTCATTGTTGGCCTGTCCTCTGTTTCAGTGTCTTTGGTTATATTTTCCTTGTTTGTTTGTTTTGTTGATTAGGTTCCTGTTAAAGGTGAGATCATATGGTATTTGTCTTTCACCTCCTGGCTTATTTCACTTAGCATAATGCTCTCCAGTTCCATCCATGCTGCTGCAAAGGGTAGGAGCTCCTTTCTTTCTGCTGCATAGAATTCCATTGTGTAAATGTACCACAGTTTTTGATCAATTCATTTACTGATGGGCACCTAGGTTGCTTCCAACACTTGGCTATTGTAAATTGTGCTGCTATGAACATTGGGGTGCATAGGTTCTTTTGGATTCATTTGGCTTTCTCTGAGTCTCAGTACATTCAAGTGCTAATCAAGGAGTTCATTTCAGTCTGATTTGTTGTAATTCATGAATCTTCCTCATCTTGAAGATATCTATTTCACAATTATTTGATACAATGCTAGGTAGCACATATGAAAATGTCTATCTAGACTTTGCCACTTTGCAGGCAAGTGACTCCAGGTAGGTAGATGAATCTCACTTACTCATCTATAAAATGGGAGTAATCAAGCCTACCTGAGGTCCCTTAGGCAGAGTGCATGGCACCAAGCTTTTCACACAATAGGTCTCCAATAAATGTTACCTGCCTTCCCCTTACTCTTGTCTCCCACTTTGGTGCTGGTGTGATTCCAGCCATGTTTGTCTGACTCAGCTATGCACCCTTCCTGTCACTGACATCCTGGCTTTGTTAGGCATCTCTAGACCATTCTGAAAAAAGTATTTGTGTTTTGATTATTCAGAGAAATTTGTTTAGGCCAAAATAATTAATAAATGGCTATGTAAATTTTTTTTTACCATTAAAGGAATTATAGGAATATATGACAGAGAAAGAAATCCAAAGTTTTGTTTGAGAACCCAAGCAGACACATGGGTAATGGTGTTGAAATAGGCTTCCAAGCCACTGTGAAACTTCTGGATCAAAATGCTTTGCAATTACTGCTTGGAAAAATATTTTCAGAACAAACTAATAATAATCACAATATCATGTATGAATTTTGTAGGCATAATGTTCAGTGGGAAAAGTCAGACATAAAATAGTACCAGTTGTATGTATTGAATTAAAAAGGGCCACATGTATTTTGCAACTACACCCAATAGGAGACAGAGTGTGGGTATTCCTCCTGTGAGTATCAGTTGCTGTTATGACCTGTTTTGACCAAGAGAATGTGTATGAAGTAATGTAGGGTCACTTCTCAGCCTGAGCCTCAGTGGCTTGTAGCTCTCACCCTCTTGGAAAATAAATGCCATGTGATAAAGTCTGTACAAACAATCAACAAAGCCACCAGAGATTTATTTGTGCCCTTTTAGATCATGAAGCACCAAACTAAGCTGGCGGGTGACAGAAGCAGTGTGTGTGACCCAAGGTGGAACAAACAACAAAGCTGAGCCCAGGCCAGATTGCCAACTGAAAGAATTGTGAGCAAATAAAATAAATGGTGGTTGTTTTAAACAACCATGTTTTGGGGTGGTTTGTTATAAACCAAAGGTAACTGATACAGTATATGATTTTATGTATATGAAGTTCAAAATAAGGCTAATTCATAGGGACACAGCTCAGAATAGCAGTTATCTTTGGTGGGGTGCTGTCGGGAAGGGGCCTAAGGAAGCCTCCTGGAAATTATTGAGCTGGTTGATGGTCACTCAAGTTTATTCATTTGGTAAAAATTCATCAGGTTTTATACTTGAGCACTTGAGGTTTGTACAGCGTGCTACATGTGAGTTAAACCTCAATTAGAACACAGACACACACACAGTGTATGACCGACAGCGGTGTGCACTTGGAGGGTGAGTTAGTAAGCTGGCATGCAGGTGCTGGTGGCGTCCGCAGAACACCACACTGACAGACTGTTGGAGATGGAAGGCTTTCATTTAAAATACACTTGTCACCCACCTACTTTGGACCAAGTACTCTGCTTGGGATAAATACTTGACTAAAACGCAATCTGACTTTACAAAAGTATGTGTGCTAAACCAGACCAATGCAAAGACAAAGGCTAGAACTAAACGATATTATTTTACCATGACAATGTGTAACTGAGGACATAAAATGCAATTAAAAACTGAATTATAAATCGCATCATGGTCTTTGTGAGAGAGACTGAACATGTACTGCTCGTGAAGGTTCACTGCCTTCAACAGACGCACAGAATGGTGTACCTTTCATTTTGTGTGACCCTGCATGTGCTCATGAGACCTGATGATACCACTGAGTTCGGGGACAGCTAACATGGAAGGGCTGCCCCTCTCTTGGTTAGATCATATTTCATACTTTTGTCCCTGAGCTTGACATTGCAGTGTAACACAGCAGAGAGTGGTTAAAACAATCTCATTCCTCCTTTATTCATTATCAAATACAGTGCCAAGTTTCTAGAAAATATGTCACCGCAATCAGCTTCTCTCAAAGGTAGAATTGTTCAGTGAGCTGAGTGAAGGCTGAAAGTGAAGCCAATGCAGAGGAGGGCCGAACTGTGAGGTGGGGACATAGGGTTCTGTTGACATTGTTTGAGCCCTGAATCTAGCTGTGCCTGAAGCATAAACATTGTATCTTTATTAGTTATTTATTATTATATCAGTTTGAGTTTAGTTTTTTGCCACTTGGAAGATTCCTAACCAACAGAGTCAGCTGGACCTCCTCCCCACCTCCTGCCCCTACCTTGGCTGCTAGTTAAATCCTTACTTCTGCCTTTTCTTAGGCACAAAATTATCCAGGGTTGTCTTCTTTCTCTTAGGCAACTTTATATAGAGCAGAGGTGTGGCAGGTCAAAGTAGTGGCCAAAAGATGATGAAAAACGGTAACAATGGCAGAATGTGGAAGTTTTTCCTGGTTTGAAAATGAGTTCTAGCTGCCATCTTGTCAGTCACCCAAGTGCTTGGTGCCAGCAGTGCCGTAGTTGCCTTTGTGTGGATGTGACCTAACAACATGCATACATTAAAGATGACACTTGGCATAAGTAGAACAAACATGAACAACTTTAATACACTTACTTTATTAACTTTTTAACCATTTAGTCAACCTATTAACTTCCCATTGTGAGTTGTAACCATCTCTATTTTCTTAAATAGAATTATTGCTACGTATCAGAAGGCATACTTTAGTTTATTGTGTATTGCTTTATAATTAATTTATTACTTTATAGTAGACCCTTATATGTATGAATTGCATGTTTTTTAATATAAGGAAAATTTATGTGAGGCACTGGGAATGACAAGAGAGAAATAAGATGTGGCCCCTATCCTTCGGGAATTTATAACTGAGTCACAAAAACAGATATATGGACTGGTTTTGGAAACCAGTCTGGACATTTGGTGTCAGTCATTTAGTAGTGATGCGTCTAGTCTGTTGTCCGAACATACGTGTAACATATATGTAAGTAAAAGAAGAGTGTTTGAAACTAGACAGGCACTAGAACCACTAGACATGGCTCTTTCACAGGCTGTATTACAATCTCCTTCTTGCTTGTCCCCCAAACTAGAATGTGAGCCCCCATCATCAGGGCTAGTATTGGTTTTCAGCTTGTTTTCTAGACCTTTGCATACTGCCTGGCTTAAGTAGTGTCTGGTTGAACTGTAGGTACATCCTTGGTTCATTTAACGTTATAAATAGGTACCATATCCATCCCACTTGGCTGCTGGCTGCCTTTCCATAGTTCAGAGGAAACAAGTAGATTCCTATATCCTGCTTTTTGCTTTTAACATATACTGGGCATCGAGCCAAGCAATGGCCAGGTGGACAGGCAGACAGGAGCCTAGAAAGTTTATACCAAAGGTCAAGGAAAGGTAGATGGGCCTTGGGTTCAGCCAGGCATGGAAAACAAAGTGAGTCCAAATTTGAGAAGAAGTCAAGGGTCTGGGCAGGCAGCCAAGGTGGCTGCAGGAAGAGATTCAGAGGAAAGGGGAGGCAGGATGAACTGGTGACTAATTCTTATGAAAGGCTCTAGTCCAGTCAAGAGCTTACTACTTTGAGAGTAAGATCCAGGCTTAGAAGATGGGAGATGTTAGGGGCTCTGGATGGAAACTGGCGGGCTGTGCAGTGAACTAAGGCAGTTCCTTAACAGAATCTCAGTCTCTTTCATTCTGACAGCAGGATCTCACTTTTGTGAGCAAAGGATTGTCCTTCACAATAATGTCATAAACAGGATTCTAATTAATGAATTCACAAGTAACAATTTCCTGTTTGCATGCATTAAACAAAGTTTACTCACCAATTTTCTTTTAAGCCTAAATTCAGTCACGCAGCTGGATACAAAATAGATACACACGTGTGTCTGCAGGAGCATTCCTGCTTACCCCCTCCCAAAACCCTCCTCCCTGCCCCGCCCCTCCACAGAGCGAGAGAGAAAATATCTCTGAATCTCTGGGCTAGGATTTCAAAATGTGGAGCAACACATACTGATAATTAGAATCCTAATTTATGAAAATGAAAATCGGATTGCTATCAGGAACACTGAATTCCTTTCATATGTGTTAGTGGCTGTGGGTCAGACTGAGAAATTTGTAGAAATTGTTCAATATTAACCCTTGGAATTTATAGTTCGGATCTCTGAACCTGCTCTCAAATCCCTTGAATCAGAGTTATAAATCATGCTGTGATGGAGTAATTGGCACTGTGTTTTTACCCCTCTGCCATATACAACTAAAAAAATGGGCAAAAGGATGTAAAACAATAATAGTGTTTAGTTTTTTTTTTTTTTAAAGAGTGGAGCATAATGATCCCTGAGAAAAGAGAAACAAGTGAAGTGCATCCTTCGACTGGCCCAGCTCACTGCTTTGTGAATGTCTCCAGGCTGCAGTGAGTTTCCTCCCTGAGTTTAGGAGAAGGATTCTGTACCTTGAGAAGACAAAGGTGGCTAGAATTCGCAGGGCAGAGTACCAGAGACCAGAGAGCTACAGGGTGAGAGAGAGAGACAGAGAGACAGAGGGAGGGGCAGGGGGGAGAGAGAGAGAGAGAATGCTCTGGAGATATGCAGAGGGTACCGTCAAGTCTTTAGCTGAGTACTGGCCAGTGCATGCATGTGAGGAAAATTCTAAGGCAAAGGGAAGGAGTAGGTAGGGCAATCCCCGGAGCTCACACAGGGCCAGGGATAGTTCACCTTTCCACCATTCAGTCCTCTTGACACATAGGATATTCAGTAGAGTGCTCAGAAAGGTGTTTCCTTAGTTGTGGGGTCACTAAATGTTATTATGACCCTGCCTGACAAAAATTAAAAACAAGTTTGAAAGGATCAACCTATTTGTAAGTAACTTAACTTTCCCAGAACAATGTTCAAGAATATATAAAGGAATACAAGAGCAAGAATCCATCACTCGACAGCTAAAGATCCACAATGTCTGGCATCTAAAAAAAATAATGACTAGGCCTGCAAAGAAATGGGAAGATATATAATATATCAAGGAACAAAAATGGTCAATAGAAACAGACCCAGATATGAAATGAATCATAAGATTAATAGATAAGGACACTAAAATAACTATTTAAAATATGCCTTATATGTTCAAGAAAATAGGGGAAAATATGAGCATGGTAAAGAGAGACATTGAAAAGATAAAGAAAGACCGAGATCAAACTTCTAGAGATGAAAAATTAATGCTTGAGATAAAATATAGACCAGATGGGATTAATAACAGACTAAATACTACAGAAAAGAATATTAGTGCGTTTGAAGGCATACAAATGTAAACTATCCAAAATGAAACACAGAAAGAGAAAAGACAGCAAAAAGAAACAAAACAGAAAAAAAAAAACCCAAAGAGAGGGAATTGGAACAACATTGAGTAATTCTACACTAATTAAAGATATTGAATTAGTAGTTACATTTTCCCCACAAAGAAAATTCCAGGCCCAGGTGGCTTTATTTGTGTGCCCTACCACACATTTAAGGAAGAAATAATACCAATTCTGCAATACAGATGTTTTGGCAATTTCTTAAAAAGTTAACCACATACCTACACTATGACCAGACATTTTAGTCCTGGGTGTTTACCCAAGAGAAGGGAAAGCATCTTTTTACACAAATACTCATATGCAAATGTTCATAGCAGCTCCACTTAATAGAACTGGGCTCATCAGTAGGTGAATAGTTAAACAAATTATGGTATATCTAGATAACAGAATTCTACCGCAAAAGGAAAAAAAGTACTGACTCACAAAAAACATGAATATCAGAATAATTATGCTTTAAGATAGACAAAAAGGAATGCATACTTCATGGTTCCATTTACATAAAATTCTAGAAAATGCAAACAAATCTATATGATAGAAAGCAGGTCAGAGTTTTCCTGGGTTGGAGGTGGAGGGAAGGATGGATTACAAAGGGCTACCAGGAAACTTAGGGGGCGGGTGATGGAAATGTTATCCTGATTGTAGTGATGTTTGTATGGGTACATACTTGGCAAAACTTATCAAGTTGACACTTTAAATATGGGCAGTTTATTATATGTCAATTACTTTTCAATAAAATTGTAAAAAGAGAGGGATGGAAGGAGGAAGAAAGTAAGGAAGAAAAGGAGTAAGGAAGGAAGAGAGAGAGGGCAGAGGAGAGGAGAGAGGCAAGGAGGGGAGAGGCAGGGAGGGGAGGGGTGGGGGGAAGAGAAGAGAGAAGAGGAGAGGGGGCAGTGCCGCTCCCCTGTTTACCAGGGGCAGGGGTGGATCTAGGTTGAATTCTGTGTTCTGCTTGGTTTGTTGGGGCTCCTGGGACACTGGCAGCTAACAGCAAGTCTGTGTCATCCATCAGAGCTATGAAGAGGCTGGAACTGCTTTGGATTTGTCTTGAGCTTCTGGAGAAGCTGAATAAGACTGTTGCAGCTGGAAACTTGAGTCCAGGCCCTCATTATGGCAGATGGGAATTGATGGCATGGGTAGCAATCCTTGAATTTTGGGTAACTCTCTCTCTCTCTTTTGAGTGAAAGTGTTCACTCAGTTAAAAATCAGCTGCTAGACAAAGGGAGAAACATTTTGCTATGCAACTTTCCAAAGTACTTAAAAGAAAATGTAAAAACTTTTGAGATGATTAAACTTACATGAATGCTTAGTAACCACAAGTTATCCTAAAAAGATGTCAGCCTTAATTATGAGTGATCAGGAACAGCTAAGAAGGAGGTGACCAGTGGAAGTTAATCCCATTTCACTTTTCCATTCAACTAATTCTTGTCTTTCAGAGTGAAATAGATTTTAGAGTAAAAGAACTAAGCAAACAAATTTAAACAGTCAAATTTAGATACAACGAAAGACTGATACTTCTGGAAGTGTAGGCACTGGGAAAAAAATCAAGTTTATGAAACCACCAGTGACCTCTTCCATTAGGGCTCCAGGCTGAGCTCTCTGGCCTGGTCCTCCCCGGAGGGTCAGCCCTGATTAGAAGGAAGACCTTTTCCTTTCCCTCCTCTGAGATTCGCACCTTTGTTTTGCTTCTTCACCTGTAACTCCAGTTAAGTGTTTGTGATGACAGTGGATCCAAGTGGACACCATCTTCTTGTTTTCCAAGATGACTTTTATGAACCACAATGAGGACCTTTTTTGCAAAGCAGTTTTTCTGGTCTGCAATATCCTTCTATCAAAATAGGTATCTCTCCAACAAGGAGTTCCCATTTTCCTCTTCTTAGATTGGATTCTCTTTCATTGCTGAGCTTCTAGAAACACTAAGAAACCAAAACTCTTTTGTCTTTCTCCTAAAGTAAGTTTTAATTATCTGTCATAATCTGATTGTATATTTTTATGAATGGATGCTTTGCAGAATTGTAAATCCTAGGTTAGTATTTTGTAAATAAAGTTGATTGAAATATTAAGAAAATAGAAAAACATTTAAAAATGTTACATTAAAAAAAAATCACCCAAATCCTTAATGTTACTTTTTCCTTTGGGGAAAGAAAAACCAGGAAAATAACATTTGAAACGGTGCTTGGGATTTAAGAAATGTAAATGATTATTCCTGTTTAAACCACCTTGCTATAATATCTAGTTCTACAATCAGTGTGTTAATTGTAATTTTTTAAAAATGAAAATATTTGTATATATACAATTGGATTTTTTAAAAATCGCAAGCTTTCAATTAAAGTCAAATTGAGCTCTTAATGGGCAAATGCTGCTCTTCATCTTCCTTCTTTGTGCAGCCTGTTATGAGAGGACCACTCCCTTCATAAAACTCTCCACCCCTCTGTTTCCGATGGGCTGGGTCACTTCCGGCTCTTTTCACACATAACCCCATGTACCATTCAACACTTTCTCCTTGAGGAAGGTCTCAGGAGGCCTAAATCTCTATCTCTAGCTCTTACCTTCCTCCTGACTAGATATCTTCATTTCCAGCTGACTTTCACTATCTCTTACACTTTGTTACCACCACCCTAAATTTGAAAGGTACACAACATGCCTTCATTTCCAACCATGTTTCCCTACTTGAATTTCCTACTTGATTAGTATTATTATCAACTTCCTAGTCATTCTATCGGTAAGTACTGGTACTTTCCTTTATTGCCCATAACCAATTTTGTATCAAGTAATAGTTTTGGTTTATATGCAGAAATTACTGAAATATCTTCCTTCATTTTTGTGTACACTGGCACTTGCATAGTTCAGATTCTGTCATTCCCTCAACTGGATAAATTACAGCACTCCCTATTTCTCTACCTGACAATATACTTTTTCCTATTCAAGAAATCCTTCATGCCCTGGCTGGTGTGGGTCAGTGGACTGAGTGCTGGCCTGAGAACCACAGGGTTACTGGTTTGATTCCCACTCATGGCACATGCCTGGGTGCAGGCCAGGTCCTCAGTTGGGGATGTGTGAGAGGCAACTGATTGACATATCTCTCGCACATCGATGTTTCTCTCTCTCTTTCTTTCTCCTTTTCCCTCTCTCTAAAAATAAAATAATAAAATCTTTTAAAAAACACTTAAAAAAAAAGAAACTCTTTACACTAATGCTTGAATTTTCTTCCTAATTTTTAGCTTGGTTTTATAGCTCATTCATTTAAAAATGTACTAATTCATTACCACCGTTGGAATAAAACTCACCTTCTTATTTAGCTGTTCCCAGCCCTCCCCAGTCTGATGAACCTTCATTCATACTTTATCTCCAACTCCATGAATCCCATGTGCATTTTCACTACTCAGTGCCTTTTTGCATGTTTTTCCTTTTTCTTGAGGACACTCCCATAGCACTGGTTAAATCCTAAGCCATTTCTGAAATGGTGCAGAAATGCCCATTTTTGATGGTCAAATGGATTTAATCCATTTTTTTTTTGTTTTGTTTTGTTTTGCCCCTGAGATAGCCCTTTGCCTGCCCGTCTGTTCTAGTACTCATGATGTGCTTGGTCCAAGATACATTTACCTCTGTAGATGGCCTCTGTGCTCTTAAAATTAGAGATTGTCTTATACATGGCAGTAGCTCTGGTACGTGCTTAGTATATGGCTGTGTATAGAGAACCGTTCTGCATGGCAGTGGTGAATGTAGCACACCCCCTGATTTGGAAAACTGGCAGAGAGAGAGCCGGCACACAGGACCCACGCCCACAGATATGTTCTCCCGTGGGGAATCAGGCCTGAATTGTACCTAGGCTGCTATGAGGCTTGCTTTTGCTAAAACTCCCTCACCCTGAATTGAAGCAGCAAATGTTTACTGCATATCTTTAAAGTAACTTCCTAAGATCTATGCTAAACTTCCCAAGTATGGAGTGTAACCAGTTCAACAACCTTTCCCCTTGCATTTGCAAATATCCTTTTTCTTTGAAGTAATTAGCAACATCCTCTCCTTTGTTATCTGTAAAAGGTAACCACTTAAAGCGAACCTGAATGGTGCATAGTAAATGAAGATCATCCTCATTGTAATGTGGCCAGAAAGGCAATAAAAGCCTGTCCAGGCAGGGGGCGGGGCTCTCTCTCACTGAGAAAGTGGCATGCCATCCCTTTTTCTGCACAGGACTTCTGTAGTCCGTGTGAATTTGTTTGTCGTAGCCATAACACATGGACCCCACTGGCCCACATGGAGTAAGAATCAGCTGTGGATAGAAAATCAAGGTTCACTATGCTACCAAAAGTCAAGCACAGTTCACAAAGCGGAGGAGCACCCACACTATCTATCTTCTTGCTGCAAAGAACTTAAACCTTGTTTAAGTCTGTCTTAGGTACACAGACTGGGGATTTGTGGATAAATTTCCTGTATACTAACTGCTTACCACACCAGATTTTCTTTAAAGCACATGAACTCTGTCAATAAACATAACAAAATTAACAGTATGTTAATGAAAATGATAGCTGAGAGCTCATTATAGAGCTCTTGGGGCACTTAAAGTTCACTGTCTCTACTGATTCTTATGAGGAAAAAATATCACCTTAATTTTCTACATGGAGACACTAAAGCTAAAACCCTGGATCAAACAATTGGTAAGTGCCAAAGTGGGACCCATACCCAGATTAAGACTTCTCTCTCCAAGCCCTTCTGTTCCCTTTTGATTCTGTGATACAGTATTTGAGATGACAAGAAATTGTTTAAGAATAGTTTTCTTTAAGTTATGCTTTGAGGAGTTTTGTGAGACATTCCATGAGTCCTAAAAGAATGGCAACCTTCTCGGTTTTTCACTTTGAGAATTTGTACTTTTGCCACCCTAATGCCGTCTTTCTAGATTCCTGCCTGTTGGTGGTGATAGGTATTATTTAACAGTACAAAAAGGTCCCATATGAAGGACTTTTTGAATCATACTCTCCTAAGATTTGAGTTATTTTCTGAAAACAAGATATCTTTTTATCTCCTGTGTACTATCAAGCTACACAGAAAACCCTTTTCTTCACAGATTCTGTTAAAACATAACTCTTGGCTTTCTGAATTACTGGAGTCCTTAATTATAATGTTTGGAAAGTTTAGCAAGACTTTAAATTATGCACATGGCCAGCTGAAGAAATCTATTTATTTCCAATGGGATTTAAAATGTAACCAAGGAGAGTAAGCTTTGAAAATAAGCATAGAAGAAACTTGTAGAATAGACTCATCTGGTTGTTAATGACAGAAACCCAACTCAATTACAGGTTTATGAAATTGAAAAACACAAAACTAGAACAGCCTTTAGCCACTGCACAGACATGCAGATAATATCATCCATGAGGACTCTATCTTTTCTTATCTCTCAGCTCTGCGTTCCCCTGCACTGGCCTCATTCCTGGTCTGGCTCTCTCCTTAAGTTTGATGCGGTTACCATCAACACCAGGCTTACCCCTACAGATTAGCACACTAGCAGCAAGGGAGCATCTATCAGAAGTCTGGGGAGTGAATTTTATTGGTCCAGAGTAGGTCCCAGGCTCACCCCCAAATCAGTTGCTATGGACAGCAGGAAGAAATGCCAGGTTTGGATATTATACACTCATCTGTGGACTGGGGTTGGTGTCAACTTATGCATACCCTGATGGATGATGAGAAGGGGAGGGCTGATTTCCCAGGAGAAAATCGGGGTGTTATTAATGGCAGAAAGGGAAATGGATCTCAGACAGGACAAAACAATGGAGGAGCTATATAACTTCTTAATTATCTGCTCCTATAATCTAAAACATAACAATTCAGTGAAGGCCTGACTTTTTATAGTATTAATGGAGAAAATGTTTATTTAAAAAATTAGTGTCATAAGTAAAATTACAAACATATTCTTTAGTCTAAATAACAGGAGAAACTTTTAAAATAATGTTAATAAAATATCTTTAGTCAGTAAAACATTAACTTCATTTATTCATTCTAGAAATTCCTTTCCAGTGTTGAGCCAGGCACTGTGCAAATGCTACAGGTATGAGCTCTTTAAGATGAGGTGACAGGTTCCCTAGTTGGCATCAATGGCTCACACATGAAAGCCATGGAAGTAAGAGCTCTACTTGATGATATGGACAGAAATCTCAGTTATGCCTTATACCACAGAGTAATACACCTCAATTGTTTTGTAAAGTGTTTTGTAAACAGTATTTTTTTAACTTAGCATTTAAAATTAATTCACCCTGGCTTTTCTTTTAGTTAAGCCAAATTAGTGTGACCAAATGGTGCATTTTTCTAACTTCTTACATCTGAGGCGTTCGTGATGACCATATGGAAAGGCAAAACTCCTTATATCATTTATGCTTCTTTCATTACGATGCAGCTGATAGATGTGTGCCCGTACCTTCTAATGTAACTGATATTTTGATGATCAGTCTCTACAGTCTCTAGTCTGTGGTAAGTCTTTTTTTTTTTTTTTGGAACCTGTTAAGCTGAAAGAAAGGCAGTCTTTCTTGTTTCAATTACATTGAATATTCACATTATTTATTAAGGAAGGATTATGTAACATTTAAATGAAGGCTCCAATCCATAAAATACCTGTCACAGATGAAAAACATGTACACGGGTAAGCATAATGCATTCATTTACAGGCTGCGGATCTGCGATCCCTCCAGGAATGTTATAAATCTGCATGGTGTCCCTGGGTGCCGGGGCTGGCCCCAGCATCTGTAGCTGTAGAAGCCAATGTGGTCCAGGAGCTCCCTGCTGGCTGCACATCTGAACAGCTTCAAGAGTACAAGTTTCCCCATCAAAGGTTTGGAATAAATTACACTAAAAAATTGGCTCCAGAAAGAGTTATTTTGGATAGGACAAGGTGAAGCCCTCATGAGGTGTGTGAAATGAATCCCTTCTGTGCAGTGGGTGTCTGTGGAAGAGGTGGTGGGGCTGGTTAATGCGGCGGAAGTGGGGGAATCTGACCTCCCACGTGGTTGGACAGAAGTGCCAGATCTACTGGCTGGACAAGGATTTTGAAAATTCAGTTTCTTAACAAATGACTTTGTAACTTGATAAAATAACTTATTTTCTAAACATATAGCTTATAAAATTAGGATTTTTTCCCTGATACTTCATTTTTAAAAGAATATCTGTTTCCCAAGTGGAGTGCTGGAGCCAGCTTATGCCAGCAGAGGAGTGCTGATTAGTAAGAGTCTAGGCATTTTGTAAGCCAGTTTTTTTTTTTTAAGATTTTATTTATTCATTTATTTTAGAGAGATGGAGAATGGAGGGAGAAAGAGAGGGAGTGAAACATCAATGTGTGGTTGCCTCTAGCACACCCCATACTGGGGATGTGGTCTGCAACCCAGACATGTGCCCTGACTGGGAATCAAACCGGCGATACTTTGGTTCGCAGGCCTGTGCTCAATCCACTGAGCTACACCAGCCAGGGCTGTAAGCCAGTTTTTAAACTGAGCTGCGATTAAAAATTGAGTTCTATAAACTTACAATTACATGTTATATTGAAAACAAAGGTGAAAAAAATACCTCACACTGAACACTCTGTAAATATTTTGTTACATTTTAATACGATCTGTGCATCTGAGCTCTCGAGTGGCTGGCACTTACCGCAGCAGTCTGGTGGGCCAACTGTGTCAGCGTGGGTCTCTTTACAACCCCACCTTTGGTGACGTCATAGTGGGAGTTCGAAATCAGCGCGATGAGAGTATTACATCACAGAAATTGTCTACAGATCAGGGCTTGGTTTAGCATTTTGTTGATTCTAAGGCTGAAGAAAGTGATGGAGACAATGGTAGTAATGCATATCAAACTTTAATATGTGTTGTGTCTATAGTCATCATGTTGTGAATAGCCCTCAAAATTGATGAAATAGTCTTCTATATTCAAAAACTATTGTCTGATTCAGCAAAGAAGCTGCTGCCATAGTCAATGAACAAGAGGTTTACCCACATGTTTCTTTTGTGTATCACTCCTTAACATAAATAAAAAATATTAGCCAGCGTCCTTTGGGAATTATACTCGTTTGATGATTGTAACCATAAGTTGGCCAAGGATACAAGAATTAGATAAAAATAAAAAATAGCATTCTGTGAGAAATCATTTGCCTAAGTATATAGGATTTATATACAGAGTTTGTGTATTTCATTATGTTTATAAATTGTAGTCACACCTTCTTTATTATATCTGTAAAATGTTTGTTAAACCTATACATACATTTTCCCCCTGGAGAGCTGAATGTTAAATTCCACTAGCACACTACGACACATTAATAAATGAGTTTCCAACCCCTCCTTGGAACTGGCCTCCGTTTTCCCAGATCAAAGTCTCTTCAGTGTTAGGTCCTGGAGAAGGAGCCGTGGCACAAGTGAGGGACGAAAGTACTCAGGCTGCTTGAGAGAGCTGTTGGGACCTGCACAAAATGAACTACAGCTTCGTCCAAAGAGAAAAAGAAACAGTCTAACAGTCTTTCTAGCCCTCCCTGCTCAGGTCCTAAATGTGGACCTGATTCATAAAAAGTAAACAAAACAAAACAGAAAACTACACGTGAAAAACAAAAGAGTCAGCCATTCACACAAACTGCCCTTTCATGGTAGTTCGTTTCTCTAGTACTCTCAGCCCACGGAGCCACAGTCCACCTCCCGTTATGTGCTTCCTGCCTCTTCAGTTTATAACCTATTATCCCTCCTTCTTTATGGGTCCCGCTCCCAACCTAATGGTCTGGTATTTGCTAATGCCACCGGCTCTGGCCCATAGCACGTGATCCAGGCAGCACCCACCATGGCACCCACCCACTTCTACCACACATGGCGGGGCAGCCTGGAAGCCTAATGGTGGGCACTGGAGATTTGAGAGCTGCTTCTTGGACTCCATTTGGTCAGTGGCTTTGCCAAGGACAGTAACCCCAGGAACAATGGCAGAGAAAGGAGGAACATGGTAGTGGCCATGTGGTAGCTTAGATGCTAGTTTGTAACCCACCTGAAGTACACCTGGGTTAGTCTAAATATCAGGGTGGAATTTGATGTTTAGAGGAAAACTGGACTTAATGTTATGTTCTTCCAGAGCCTGCCTAGCATTCACACACTTTAAAAAATGGTCCTATTAACAACTGCTGGTCCAATGGGAAATGATTTTTAGTTAGGGGATCTGTTTTACACCTAGTTCTGCTTCTGAGCGTCCTTTGGGCTTGGACAGGTTATTTTACTTCTCTAGGACTTGGTTTTCCATAGAGTGATCTACAGTTTTTGGTAGTAAAGGTCCCTTCTCACTCCGTCACCCTATGACTCTTGGTCTTTCGTTTTACAGTTAGAGTAGCAGAAGCGTACATCTTTGGTCAGAAAGTCAAGGGCAGAGTATAACATATTGGTCATATCAATTCTTTGAATCCCAGGCCTCAAATCTTTTATGGCAGTAGGCATAAATCATAAATAATTCCAGGCTACTACTCCCAGATTTCTTAGAAGTATCAGAGAACTGACATTCTTTGGCAGAGGAAAAAAGAAATTCAATTATCTGGAATGCAAAAAAAAAAAAAAAAAAAAAAAAGAATATTCTTTCTTGTTGAAAATCTTTAAGAGCAGTAGCAGTTTCTCTTGCTTTAGTAAGAACAGAGGACAAAACATTAATTCTTCCATTATCATGGCTCTGTTCTACTTGAGGATTAAGATTCTGAATACAGATGATCATTATGCACTTAGCATTGTATGTTCTGCCTGTAGAAGCTTTAAGAGATTGGCCTGAATGCGTACTGTCCTAGGTATACATGAACATCTTTATCATTTGTACCTGCGGTCTCTGTGAGTCACTTCAAATTTAAATCTTTCTGAACTTCTGGTCAAGATGGGTGTGTGGGCAAATATGGCTTGCCTCCTTGCACAGACACATCAAAATTACAATGAACTATAGAACAACCATCATTCAGAACCATCAGAAATCAAGTTGAATGGAAGTCTGACACCTATGGAATTAAAGAATTCACATCCATCCAGACTATTAGAAGAGACAGAGGGGCAGAGATGCGGAGACATGAAATGGGTTGGTCCCACACCCACATGTGGTAGATAAAAGTTCAGGAGGGATATCTCCAGAGCAGGGGGTCCCAGCCCCACATCAGGCCCCAACCCTAGCCCAGAGTTCCAGTGAAAGGAAGATAAGTCCCCATAACTTCTGGCTGTAAAAACCAGCAGGGATTGAGTCAGTGTAAGAAACTGCTGGTTTCCCAAGCAGTTCCTCTTGAAGAACCCACACATGGACTTACTCAAGTCTTACTCCCCCTGAGCTCCAGCATGGGGGTGGCAGCTTGAAAGGCACCAGTGGCATAAGGGGAGGAACTGAAGTATCTGGCATCAAGGTGAGAGCTGGGGAACAGCTCTCTCCCATACAAAACAATGGGCCATTTTTCCTTTTCTGATCCCTCCCCCAACAGAGCCACAGAGCTGTCAGGTGCATGTCGTATCTGAGACTCCACCTACCTAGCAAACACTGTTTGTCCCACTCTGGTGATTCCTTGAGGCTCCGCCCCCCCAACTCATGGGCCCACTCCAGCTGTTAATAGTGGCTTTTCCATATTAGTGACTTCCTCATGCTTCACAACTTTCTAAATCCTCTCAAGCAATAGCTGGCCTCAGAGAGCTCTCAGCCCCCTTCCCTCTTTCTAAGTGGACCCAGGCCTTGCCCTAGCAGCAGCTAGCCTAGATTCATACCTGAGCTTCACCTGGGAACCTCTAAGTCCAGCACAAGAAGCAGCTGTCTCAGATTACTTTGTAGCTCATGCGGGCTGGCTCCAGGCAGAACACATGTGGTAGCTGACCTTGGCCTGTAATGACATGGAAACCTCAGATTCTGTGCACCCAGTGGACAGCTACAGACCAGGTCAGGGCACCACCACCCTGCTTCTGCATACCTGATCCTCCACGGAGGGCAGAAGTTGGTGGTCAGTGGTCACAGCCAGTCCTTTGCAGCTGACTGGCCTCGGTAAATCCCTTCCATTGATCTGCTAATAGCAATCAAGTGTCAACTACAAGAGGAGGGTGTATTCAACCCACACAGAGGGTGCACCTCAAGTACCCAGCTTGAGTGATAGGTAGGTTGTGGGACCTGACAGGATACCTACCCCCATTAGGCCACGCTACCAAGACAAGAGTCATAGCACCTATACCTAATATATAGAAACAAACACAGGGAGGATGCCAAAATGAGAAAACAAAGAAACATGGTTGAAATGAAAGAACAGAACAAAACTCCAGAAAAGGAACTAAACAAAATGGAGATGAGCAATCTATCAGATGCTGCTGTTTATTAGGATGTTCAAGGAACTTAGCGAGGACCTCAACTGCACAAAAAAGATCCAGTCAGAAATGAAGGATACACTAATTGAAATAAAGAACAATTTACAGGGAATCAACCATAGAATGGATAAAGCTGAGAATCAAATCAATCATTTGGAACGTAAAGAACCCCAAAACAACCATTCAGAACAAGAAGAAAAAAATAAAAAAAAAAAGGAGGATAGTATAAGCAGCCTGTGGGACAACTTCAAGCATTCCAACATTTGCACCATAGGGGTGCCAGAAAGAGAAGAGAAAGAGCAAGAAATTGGAAATCTATTTGAAAAAATAATGAAAGAAAACTTCCTTAACTTGGTGAAAGAGATAGACGTGCAAATCCAGGAAACACAGAGCATCCTAATCAAGATGGATGCAAAGAGGCCCACTCCAAGATAAATCATAATTAAAATGCCAAATGTTAAAGACAAAGAGAGAATTTTAAAAGCAACAAGAAAAAAGCAGATTTTTACCTACAGGGGAGTTGCCATAAGACTGTCAGCTGATTTCTCAAAAGAGACTTTGTGTGCTAGATGGGATTATCAAAAAATATTCAAAGTCATGAAAAGCAGGGACCTACAGCCAAGATTGCTCTAGCCAGCAAAGCTGTCATTTGGAATTGAAGGGTGGATAAAGAGCTTCCCAGACAAAAAAAAAAATAAATAAATAAAGGAGTTCATCATCACCAAACCATTATTATACGAAACGTTAAAATGACTTATTTAAGAAAAAGAAGAAGGTCAAAACTATGAAAAATAAAATGGCAAAAATATGAATCTATCAATAACTGAATCTAAAAAACAAACTAAGCAAACGAAAAGAACAGAAACAGAATCATGGATATAGAGGGCATTTTGATGGTTGCCAGATGGGGCATGGGTGAATAGTTGAACAGATGAGGGGGTTAAGAAGTACAAATAGGTAGTTACAGAATAGCCATGGGGATGTACAGCACAGTTTAGGAAGTGGAGCAGCCAAAGAACCTACACATGACTTATGAGCATGAACAAAGGTGTGGGGATTGTCTGAGGGAGTAGGGGATGCTGGGTGGAGGATGGAAAAAGGGGACAATCAGGACAACTGCAATAGCATAATCAATAAAATATAATTTGAAAATTATTAAATCTTTCTCATAAAAGTGGGATGACAAAATTTCTAAATATATTTAGTGGGGGTGGTGGTAATGTTCCATTTCACCAAGTTTCAGTTAATGAAGGTTCTAAGATGTTTAAAGAATCCAGAAACATAAAATATTTGTATTGTGCTCTGAGTACCAAAGGCTACAGTTGTTAGTTATAAGATAGTTGCTCATAAGCAAACGTTTTCAGATTCTGAGGTGCAAAGAACAGTACGTCACATCAGCTCCACCCTCCTCACGTGGGAGCTCCTTCCTCAGTACAGAGCTTTGGGGGTCATCCTGGTTTTATTGTATTTTGTTTTTTCATTATTTTTTCTACTTTATTAATTTTATTCCATTTTATTAATTAAGAGTGTTTATTTGATCACCTTCTCCTGGTCTTCATTGTACAGTCTCAGCCCCCAGTGAGCTTTCAGTATTCAGGTAGAAGACATTCCTCACCCAGGTTGTGACCCATTTACAAGGCAATGGAAGAGAAAGAGAGGGTGAGAAAGATGGCCAAGAAGAAAAGAAAGAAGGAAAGAGGAAGAAGAGCAAAAGAGTAGGATAGTCATGAAAGGCTTATGCTTAATTTTTAAGGAAGGAGATGAGAATTCAAACCTCAAGGAAAACAAGAGCACCCACCCCTCCATGTTCAGAGTATCAAAGGCGGAGTGTTCCTCTTGTGGGCATCATAAGTCCTGGGTGGCATGTAGTTCATCCACTGGGCTGCTTTGACTCCAGGTTTTCCTGGTCATTGTCAAATGTATAACATAAAACCCTCTTCCTTTCACAACACTGTTTCAATTATGCAAAGATCAGTGTCAAAAAGGAAAGTAGATTTTAAGCCTGAGTTACTTGTCTGAAGTAACTCAGAGGTAAATGAGTTTCTCAATGACCCTGGGTGTTGGAAGCTTTTTGTGTGTTCTTAGGTAAGATATGGAATTGACAGTCTTCATTGCCAACCAACCAACCAGCTGACCAACCCAAGAAAGCAAATCCCCCTCCCAACTCCACAGCTGCATCCCTGCCAAATGCAGAACATTTTTTCTTGTGTTGATCTCTAGATACAGGCATGTCATGATTATTTCTGTGTGGCTTACTCATTTTCTCAATTATCCAGACAGCTAACCACTTCTCTTGCCTCCCTGTTAGCATCTTTGCCAATAGTGAGTAAAGAGGGCCTCAGACTAGTTTATCCGGCTATCCATTAGCAGTTCATGAGTTAGTATTAATGGAGAGAAGGTTGATGCTATTGGATAAAGATTTTACTTAATTCTTGCACTTCAGTCATTTATGTCAGCCTTAACCCATGTTTCCATGGGTGTGTGAAAATTTATTTTCCTTTCTGTAATTTTAAGTTTTAAGACCCATGCTGTGAAATTGCTAAGACCCACCCTCGTAGAGTAGTGATGCTGATGTGCTGTGCCTCCCGGCTTCATTCTAGGTAAAAAAAATCAACAATAACTCTTTTGAGCCTTTTACTTTTCTTTTGTTTCCACTGTGGAAAAGTTTACGTAGAAATATATCTGTCTATCTATATCATGGGTGTGTTTTTGTGAAAAGGGTGATGGAGCACAGAATGCCATACATGGGTTATTCCCACTATGAATTAGTCTCTTTTATCTGTCTCTGACCAAAGCAGATGTTGGCAGCCTTTCTATTCCAGCTCTCTAAGTCAAACTAAGACTATCAGTTCCGCTTAGAAAAGCTGTAGGGAAATGATTTAACTCTTTCAATAGACCCTTACTAGTTTTTCCCTTGGTTCCTTTTTATTATAAACTACAAATAAAATTAGAATGCATTCTACGCAACAATGAAAGAAAAATAGCAATATTAAAAGCACATCAATACAACTCTTGAGGGAAGTGAATTTTTATTCAAGGACTTTCAAGAATTCTGACATGGAAAAGACATCTTTGCTTGAGGAGGCAGCTGAATGTGTTTCCAACTTATACGCAAAGTTCATTTGCATAGAATACTAAAAGAGCCATTTTTTCAATGCCGGGGGAAAAAAAAGAACATCCATTGGAGTGTGGCAGGATGCATCCTGCTAGGATTCTACTTTTTTCTGTAGAAACTGACCATTTAAAAAGTCATTCTGAGACTGGTGCCGCGGTAAAGCTCTCACACCAGGACTCTGCAACAGAATGTAAGTCAATGTGAAGGAGGGACAACAAGGGAGAAGGAGGCTCACGGGTGAAAGGAAGGGGAGAGCACTAGAAAAAAAGTGTAATAAACACATAGCACTCCAAAATCTATCATGGAAAGAGATAGTTTCTTCAGATTTTAGGTAAAAAAATGTTTTTCTAAGTCACTAAATGAAGACTTTAAATATTTTCCAAACCATGCAAAGGAAAGAAGAAAAGAAAATGACTTCTTAGACTCTAGGTAGTTTCACATGATTTAGCTTGCTTACTTCTCACAGTTATCTTACCTTATGAGGTGGGTACTTCCATCATTATTTTTCACACAGGACCCATGCCAGGGTGCCTGTGCCCTAGACACCCAGGTAATTGGTTTTGCAGGACCTGCCTCTGCTATCACAGGCCCTGCCTCTGCTGACCCTCCAGGAACATGGGAAACACAGGACAGGAAGAGCTACTGACCTTCTTATCCTAACCTTCCAACAAAGTCATCAAATAATAAGTATAAGTAAAGATGCAATTTAATCCTTTCATCAGCCTGCAACATGGATGCTGCATTGTTTTTTAATTTTCAGAAATGGAAGCTGAAGAGGTTGTTAGCCACCTGGTATCACATAGCCAGTAAGTGGCAGAATCGGACATTTTTTTTATTCCAGAGTTTAAATTCCTAACTATCTCATCTCAAAACCCAGCTCTGTTGGAGGTTGTCCTTCATTGCACTCACAGCCACTAAAGGAATGGGCTAGGCCTTCCATCCACCTGGTCTGGTAACTGAGGGAGCCAAATCACAGAGCTCTGAGGTGGACCCTTTTCCACTGCAGCCCCTGTCAGCACATAGGCCATGTGACACAAATGAGGTCACAGAGAAGTATTTCTTGAGAAGCAAAGCATTTCCTGCTTGTGATAGGTGATGGCCAAACTGTGACTTGTTGATTATGGATTGGCCTAAGACGGGGACATGGAACATCAGAGAGGAACTACCGAATGGCGGAAGTTCACTGAATTGCTCAGGTCACACGATGTGCATGATTTCAAACCCATGTTCTTCCACATCATGGAAAGGTAAGGACTCAACTAGGGTAAGGACTCCTTCCCTTAGAATTGGCTGGAAAACAAACATTAGATATTTTTAGATGAATTGGTGGGTGGTTATGGAGGGAGAGTAGTGAGTCTTTTAGATTCTTGAGCAAGAGCACAGAGGAAGCTGGAGGAATCTGTAGAGTTATGGCCACATTAATGTCCATATGGCTGGTACCGTGCTGGTGGCTCTGATGACTCTACAGTGACGAGCAGTTACCACAGTCATCACACAGATCACGTTACACATCATACTGGCCACTGAAATGACCAAAAGTAATGAAATTCATTGTGGGATGGCTTTGGGGTATATCTGTACGTACACGCCATGTTAGCTGTGTCACAAAGGGGTTGGCACATGTGAGGTTGGTATCAGGGGGTCATAATTAGAGAGACCAGAGGCAAATATATGTACCCAAAATAGGGAGCTAATTTGCTATAGTGATCCGGGTTTGGGTCAGGTTGGAATCAAGATTTGTATTTTATAAAATGGACTGGTTCTTCAGCCTCCTTCCATTGCACTGAAGCGTTGTCTGCTTCTTTGCTGTAGCATGGTTTGGATCTGTCACCGTGCTTTCAGTCAGTAAGAATCTCTTCTGTGAGGTGAAGAGTCTTGCCCACTCTCTTCTGAGCAGGCCACGTGTCCAACACAGCTGTGTTGGCCCTTCAGGCAATTTGGGTAACATCTGTTCTCCCAGCACACTGATAGTCTTCCATGTTGTGGATGTCATCACAGAACGACAGCTGCACATTTGTCACTAGATTGTTCTTTGTGTGCAGTCTTCCCTTACTCCGAGGGAAGACAACAAAGAAAGCGTAACATGCCTACAGAGCAGCCACTTCCTGGTGACGGTACTGAAATTCAGATTTCTTGTTGACATCATGTTTTTCTGTTCCTGTTTTTCAAAATTCTTCCCTCTTCTTCTACAAGTGAGTATCTGTCCTGTTTTAGGAGCTGGGGATACAGTTGAATGAGACAGGCAAATTCTCAGCTCTCAAGAACTTTGCACTCTGGTGGAGAGAGAAACAATAACAAAATAATTTGAAAAGCAAATAAAATAAGGAGATATTCTAGTGAGTGTTCGGAGATCTGCTTTAGAGGGTGGGTGGGGGAAGGCTCCTCTGAGGAGCCAATGCTCAGGCTGAGGCAGGAGGACCAGATGGAGCTGTCCAGGCGAAGACCCAGCAGTGCATCGTGGGCAAAGGGACAGGTCCTGACGGGTCCTAAGAGGAGGATGAGCAGTCAGGTTCCTACAGCAGAATGGAGTGTGGGCCTACCAACATTGGAGCCCCTTAGAAGGACTTTGGATTTTGTTCTAAGCATCTTAAGAAGCCATTGGAGACTTTTGAGTGTGGGAATAATATTTTAAGGAGAGCACAATAGCTGTTGCTGTGTGTAGGGAACAGGTGACTAGATGGAAGTCACTCAGGTGAGACAACAATGGCTCAGGCCAGGGTGATAGCAGTAGTTATATTTGGAATTGAAGAGACAAGATATATACTGTGGATAATGAGATGGGAAGAACAAGAAGTATCACTTTCAAGGGTGGGGTGAGGATAAAATCCACAGTTCTCTTCCGATCATGAAAGTCTTGAGATGCCTATTTGGATATACAAGTGGAGAGGCAAGTTGGAAGTTGCTTATATGTGTTTCGAATGCAGAGCTAGAAATACAAACATGGATTCCTTTAAAAATTTGAGGCTATTTCAGTTACAGTAAAAATAAAATGGTTTAAAAATCTAGATGGATCCTAGAAAATAAAAACTTGGAAAATGGCATTTTTAGAAAAGGTGAGTGGTTACTATTTTCATTGCAGTTTACTGCATGAACATACATGGATGTATGAGGCACATATAATCTGTACCAATAAGATCAATAAGTTCATGGGCCCAAGGAACTCGCAGCCTAGTGGACAACACATAAAGCACACACACATGAACCAGCACTTACCTGCAAGCTACTGCCTTGCCTTGTACTGTACAGAAGCCTTCTGCTAGGTGCGCACATCGTCTTCTTGGGTATTGAATGAGGAAGCGATCCTGTGTCTGGTCCATCAGGTCGTTCAGTCAGCCCTGGGGCTGCAGGGGTGACACGCTGGAGGCTGATCATTCTTGATCACTCTTGAGTGCTAAGGTGGTGTGGTGTGCGAGGAGTGTGGGGCAGGTGTGCCTGCACAGGGGGCCAAAGCAGTCTCCAAGGTATCACTGAAGGGTCAGGAGAAGGCTTCACGCAGAGGTCACACTTGAGATGCATTTGAATGAGGAGCAGGAGTTTGCCAGGGGCCATGGGAGGAACAGGAAACCTGTTTCAATCAAAGGAGTTTTCCAGAGTGAAGGCTTGTCCTGGAGAAAGTCAACCAAAACATTTTTTTCATCTTGGAACACACTTCCCTGTTGGATACACAAATCCAGGCAATTTTGCCAGGTTAGTGGAATTGTTCTTTTACTTTTGAAATCTGCCAGTGTCAGGCTTCCAATGTTTCATTCATGAGTTAAAAGTCCCAGATCATTGCACTTACCTGACTTGTGGAGACATGAAACACATTTTCATTTAAAGCTTTGACTGAAGAGAGTTCTTCCCCACACCCTCCCATCTCCCATCATAGACAGAATTCACAGAAACTGTGCTTAAGTGGATTGTTGAAACATAAATACAACCTATCTCCTTTTATGCAAAAAAATCCAATTGATAATTATAGGTAATTACTACAGCGTAAACCTGAGTCTGTTCACCTTTTCACCTACAGCGAGTTCATCTGGGAGTTGTGCCCTGTAGACTGGTGCCTAGTTTTTAAACAGACTGGTGCTCTCCTCACTCTTTTCATTTATTGACTTTAGAGAGAGAAAGGAAGAGAGAGAAAGAAACGTGGATTTGTTGTTCCACTTATCTATGCACTCATTGGTCGATTATTGTATGTGCCCTGAGGGGGATCAAACCTGCAACCTTGGCATAACAGAATATGCTCTAATCAACTGAGCTACCTAGCCAGGGCCTCACTTTTTTTTTTTTTTTAACCATTGCATTTGTAACAAAATGCTTTCAGTCACTTCTGGGCTACAACTTGTTGATTCTGTCTCTTTCCAGTACACCCCTTAATGCCAATTTCTCCCTCTTCATTAATAAATCAGCACAGATGTTAGATTAAAGATGGAAAGAGCTTCTCCCAAATAGGGCTTTCTTACTATCGATAGTAAAATATTCGCAAATCACTGCCCTGTTGTTGTCACTCAGGCTGCCCCAGAATTCCTCCAGGTGTCCTGGGGACTGCACGGCACGGAGCAACACGATCACAGGCGACAGTCAGGTTAGTTTGTCTACTTAGCCTCTCTGTCTGCTTAGACTCTAGAAGGTTGTCCTGCATGATAGGGTCAGTTGCAGTGGTTTCTTGGAGACAACAAAGACTTAATTTCTCTTCCCCTTCCCGGGTGAACAGAATATGAAAGTTGACCTTCTGCTGCCTCATGACCATGATTATGTAAAACATTTCCTGAAAACCTAAGTGACTTTCCTTGAGTGAATACACAAGCCTTCTCATTTCTCAAGCTGCTAAATAGAGTTGCGCAGGTTCGATCAGAGCACATGTAGAGCGAGTCTAGTGAAGAGCCTGGAGCATCTGAGTGTACAGCACATGTTTTTGCCTATTTCCTTTTACCCAGAAGCCTTAGTAGGGCTGTTTTTATATGATGTTCCTAATTCAAAAATTTTCCAAGTTAATTCATCAATTTCAGCTTTCAGTAAGAACCTTACAAGATGTAAATCTCACCAGGGACCCACATGATCATTCACTGCAGTGCTCTGAGTAACAAGCCCTACTGGTGGGGGCTGGAACTTTGCTTGGTGTGGGGGGTGGGGGGGGTCACCTCCTTACATAAGTGTCCTGACCCAATTTGATAGAAATAGGGTGAGGACCTACGGTCTTCAGAGTGATGTTCTGTTTGACAATTCAGTAAACTTTGGGGAGCGTCATAATAGTTCTAGGGCAAGATTTTGATGAATTGTCAAAATGGATATGCTTTATGGCTCTCCCCTTTTCTGCAAAACTTCATGCAAGTTAACCATTCTGAATTAAAAATGCATCCCTCACTTTATTGCCATTTTAAATAAGAAATCATTTTTTAAAAAGGTGATTAAACAGAGATAAAGCTAGCACTCATAGAGGATTCTAAAGATGGACATGGAGGGGGGTGACTGTATGTTTCTATTTGCCCAGGACAGACTCAGTTTATGCCTGTTGCCCTGCTGTAGTTATTAATAACATCTCCTCTTACTCTCAAACATTGCTCCACTGCATACAGTAAGTCAATTGTCCCAATTTGACATGCGGGACTGCCCTCGGGAAGTCCACCATGTCCCAGCACCAGCTATGCGGCCTTTCAAGAACTCCAGCCTTGCGGCAGAATTACAAACGATTGTGTGGTAGAGGCCACGGAGGTTGCTCCCCAGCAGCCTACTGTGAATGGATGATCTGCAAACGTCAAGGATTTCCAGGATTTAGACACCCACTGAGCCGCATCTGTCTGCCACTAGGCAGCTCCCCCCACAGCGGGGACCCTGCAGTCTTTCAGCAGGCTGACTCCCACTTCGTTCAGAAGATTTCACCAGTGTTTGAGGTTACTTCCTATCACCAAGTTTTTATGGCATCAGAACCTAGCCCGAGTAGTTTTTTTCTTTCTGCCCACAAACCGTATTGTTACTCGAGTGTGCCTCTTTAAACAGAGAATATGTAACTCATTAAATGCCTTCAAGAAAAAGGAGATGTAAGGATCTAATTTTATTGACTGACATGGATAGCAGAGACCCACAGAGCCCGCTCACATCCTTTGTAAAGTTTGGATTCAGAGACACTTCTTCATCCCCCTCCTGCCATAGGAAGAGACGCCACCACACATGTGTATTGACTGGTGGATCCAAGGATCTGCCTGCCATATGCATGTGAGTAACACAACATGCAAGTCAACAGACCTTGACAGGAGATGCTTCTTGTGAGATGGCATTTGGGGAAAATTTCTTAACCAAAGCTAGTGTGATTACATTGTTGATACCAAATTAGCTGGCTTGGAAGAACTAGTAGGTCATTTTGTATCCTTTAGGAAGGACTATGTTCATTCACACCACCAGCTCAGAAACACTCTCAAACAACAAAAATAGGCCAACCCCCAAGGATAAGATATCCACTTCCCCTTCCTAACAAATTTCATTCTGCTCATCTCACCTCATTTTTATGCACTTTCATTTATTCCCCAAACTTCTTAATTTTGATGGAAATGGAACAACTGCTTGCAGTTCATGTAACACTAACAAATCAACAATAGCAAACGCACACAATTTATGTGCCAGGCACAGGGTCAGCATTTTACCTATAGTAGCAAGTACAATCCTCACAAAAACTTAATGAGGTAAGCTCTGTGGCTGTTATTTCACTGGGAAGGAAACTGAGGCTCAGCATCTGACTCCAGAGTCTGCATGGCTGCACGGTTGGCTGCCCCACCCTCATACACTGTCAATATTCTAGAAAGCAGGGAATTGCAGCTCACAAGAAACACCTCCTGTCAAGTTCAGTGTTGCTCCACTTGCATGCATATGGTCGACAGATCCTTGTCATCCGACTGTCAATAATCATCCCTATCTTTTAAGAACAGAGTCACATCATTGCCCTCAGCTGTCTTCTCTTAAGACACAATATATCTAAATTATTTTACTTCTTTCACTATGAGGACTGTTTCCCAAACACTTAATCATTTTGGTTGTTCCCTCCTAGTGCCCCAGAGCATGCTTCACCTGGTACCTTCAGCCCTGTGCCACTTCAGCCTCACCGGCCACATGAAGAAGAGGGTTCTTGTTATGATTTAGGGATAGACAGGGGAGTAGAAACAGACTCTGCCAGAATCCCCAAACCAGGACAGTAAGGCAACCATGATTCCCGGATTCCTTTCTGCCCCCAGTGGAAGACAAGTCACTTGGTTTTACACATGGAGAGATTCACACTAACACAATTATAATCCTAGTTAAAAATCACCCTTGGTCACCTGGAATCTATGCTGGTGGGAGACATGAATGCATGTACATTAGGCAGGTAAATGGATAAAGGAGAACCATACCATGATTCCAACCGGCCGCCACACTATTTTGAAAGCTCTTCTGCCTTTAGTAAACGTTGTAAAATAATTGATGGTTGTATTTTTTTCTTGTTTCTTGTGGTTTTGTGGTCTTCCTCCTCAGAGGACAGTTGTCCTTTTAAGTGGGATCCAACAACCTTCCTCAAAGGTTGGAATTCAAAACAGCCAAAACCACTTGGAAATGATATTTAATATCAGGTTGTTAGGGTTCTGGAATATGAAGGTGTCTGCATTAGGAGGTTACTTGAGAGTTACACTATCTGATTTTGTGTAAACCCCATGTCCATTCATAAGAAAATTTAAATAACCAGCACACAGACGGCACATGAGAGTCGCTCCCCCAGCCAAACGTGAGCTTGTCATCCTCCTGGATGCTGGTTTGTGCTTCAGCACTGTTTAAAAAACGCCATCTGGTATCCTCAGATTCACGCTTCATGTTTGGGTTAGGTTGTCATATGAGATGTAAACATAAATGACAGCTTTCCTGGGGCTCAGTTAGAAGTGACTATTTCTGAAGACCGGAGTTTGTCAAGGTGGGGTGTGTGTCTTTTGGTTGGTTCACAGTATCATGTTAGGTGGTCTACAGTGAACTTTTAAAAACATTTTATTGGCTATGGGTTTACTTGACCTGTACTAGAGGAACTGTTCCCAGCATATCAAACCTGTTAATTCACATATATTATTCCTTAGGATGAGCCTGAGAACAAAAGTAGACTTTTGGAAAAAGGAAAAATTTACAGTAAATAGGTCTGTAGATCAATACAAAACTTTTGAGGGAGAGTCATGACTGTATAGAGTTTGGAACACACGTAATATAGAAGATTTTGCCACCCAGGGGCTCTGTTTTCCTTGGTCTATTGATGGTTGTGGATAAGTGCCAAGACTTACTGCTACTGTTTCAATATCTTCTGGGCCTGTCTTTAAGTCTCGAGTTTTCCCTGCCCATTTCCGACTCTTGGTCTTGTGCTCCCCTACCTTTGGAAGGCCCTTTCCAATCCTTTGCAGCTCTTCAATTCCCTCCTGATTTTCAAGACCCATTTCAGGTGATGTCTTCTATAAAGCCGCCTTCACCCACGCAGTCACAAAGCATCTAGTTTTTCTGTTACCCTGACTCACACACTCTCCTCTCCCTGGCCTCCAGCACGCTGTTGCTCATAGCTCACTAACCTGAGTGATATGCTGGGTGTTGAATAACCTCGCTTTCTATGGGATGATCAATCTGGGGGAAGACAAAGGTAAAGCCAATTCAAGCAAGTCACAGATCAAAGTAGGCACAGAATTTGTTATTAGTTCTGCTCATAAATATTCTTCCAACTGGACCTGCAATCCATCCACCCAGTCTAAGAAAGCTCACATTCTCTCATCTTATAAACTATATCATAAATCATCTAGGAACAATAGTGTTCATTTTTAGGTGGCTTGCTTCTTCATTAGTTAAAATCCTGATTTCATTTATTTTTCTGGATTCTGGATTTAGATAAAATTACAAAGTCAAAGAATATATGCATTTTAAATTTTGGTGTTTTGCCAAGCTGTCCTCAAGGAAAGTTGCATAATTTGTCTCCCACCACACACTTGATGACATGCTTGCTTTAATTTTAGGTGTGCAGGCTAAAAAAAGGATTCTTCATTGTTGTGTTAATTTACATTTTAAAAATTGTGAATGATGTTTATATTTTAAAACTATAAGTGATGTATATAAAATTATGAGAAGCTTTTCCTGTCTGTCTTTTGTTTATTTTTCTTTTTGCCTTTCTTTCTTACTTCTCCTTTGCCTCCTTCCCTTCCTTCCTTCCTTCCTTCCTTCCTTCCTTCCTTCCTTCCTTCCTTCCTTCCTTCCCTCCTTCGATTTATAAGAGATCTTTTTGTATGCATTGCAAAAGTTTTATTCAAGTTTGCCTTTTTATACTTTATTTGTGGTATTTTTTCCTATGGAAGTTTCAAATTTTGAGGCAAATTCAATAGGTCAATCTTTTCTTATATGGTTTCTGGGTTTTACAGTTTCCTTGAAAAGACCTTCCCTACAAAAATTTTAAAATACACCCGTATCAAAATTCAGATTTCTAATTTTTAAAAAGATGTTCTACATTGTTCTCTCTATGACATGGTAAGTGAAACAGGCAGCTGTATCTACTTTGGAGGGCAGCAGAAGTCCCTGTTTCTGGCCTCCCTGGGCAGCCTCGTGCTCCCTGCGCCCCTGTCCTCTGGGCAGCTCTGGCTCCCATCAGCTCAGATCCCTGCCTCAGGCCTCACCAGTTTGGATGGCTTCTTACAACCTGCAACAAGATGCTATAAACGAACTAAGAAACAGGTATTTAGCTATACTCTATTTTGCAATATTTGAAAAGGTTCAATTAAAAGCAACTCCTTTTAAAAAGATAATTGTCATCATCTGTCTGGGATATAAGATGCTTAAAGTTTGAACTGAGACCTTTTGCAAGGAACCATGATAAGATGCTTTGCTTGGGGTGGCTCGTACAGGTTCTTACACTGCCAGGAGTCACTCTCCCGTAGAGTTTCTGTGCATTTTCTCATAGTCTCTTCCCTTGGTGCCAAATGCTCACCATATGACATTCATATATAGTTGTACTTGCTTTTGTGGGATTTTTTTGTATTTGTCACAAAATAAGTCAAATCTTTGATAAACTATTATAGACATATTTTTTATTACCTGTTAGGTGGTTGGGGGCTTTTTTTTTTTGGCCAAAAAGTAGACCAGTTTTTGTAAGGTAGAGAGGGGCCTTAAGAATCTGGAGATATCATGATAGGCCACTAGCTAGCAATGTGTCTGTTAGATCATTCAAATTCAGCCATAAGAGATGAGAACTATGTTATGAGGAAATTCCATATCAAGTTGAAAAAAAAATCTGCTGCTGTAATAGTTAACAGCATTTACTGTAGGAAAATTGATATACTTAATTTAAATATTTTGTGCTATATTTTAAATCCTTAGTCTCTTACTCTATCCTCAAATGAAATAGAAAAAAAAAAAAAAAACAAAAAAAAAACCCCCACAAAAAATTGACTTCTTCATCTGAAATAATTTCTCACAGGCTTGTCAAGTGGTGTGCTGGAGCTGGACAGCACCAGCTCAGGAGTCATGAGTGCGTACATCTCTTCCCAACCCTGTGCTTAGTGACCTCACGTTGATAGCTTGAAATTGCCCTTCAGGGGAGTATTTACACAATGGGAATTGGCCAACACTGTAGTATACATCAGGGCTTTATTTTCTAGAGAGCCATTTTACCAGCACACCACTGGTTTCCATTTATATAGGTCTTACAAAGGGAGGTAAATAATATGCTATTACTTCAATAATTCACTTTCTGTGTCAATATTACTGAATATTACTGAACATCTATGGGATTAAGTAACTAAAAAGTCAGCAGTTGGTTTTAGTTATGGAATAAGTACCTAGTTCTTGACTTAGCAAGTGTAACTTAGCAATAAAATTTTAATTAGAAAAAGCAGTACAAGTTTTGCAGGCCTGTCTCCTACCCTATAAAGAACCCCTAATAGAGGATGGCTATTATTTTTGTCTGCCCTGAAACTCTTCCCTCTTGTTCTGATAATAGCATCTTGATTTTCCCTTGGCAACTCTCAAGTCCACATGGTTTGAGAGGGAGGGAGTGTTGACTCCATGCTCACCTGCCTCTTTTGCTCTCAGGATGTACACACACAAGGCCTGACCACCAAACTTTGTGCGGAGGTGAGCATGTGACTTAGTTCTGGATAATGGGATTGCTGCTTTCCTGTGGCCATACCAATAGGTTCAGGGGAGGCATTTGATCCAAGCTAGAGTGAAGTCTAACAATTGCTGGTGCTATCAAGAAGGAAAAAACCCTTTCCACTTCATTTGCTTAGTTGGTGCAGTGTAAAACTAAAGCTCTAAGTTGTCATCTTTCCCACTATCTCAGGATAATGTGCCTGAGTATGAAGCCAAGCCAAAAGCAGGCGTAACTGAGTAATAGAGATTCCTGATGATATCATTTGTGCTTCTGAATCTATCTATGCTGAATCTATAATTACATTGAACAAATTTATTTTCTTTTTTGGTTAAGCCATTTATTTTATTTTATGATTTTTACATATATTTTATTGATTATACTATTACAGTTGTCCCATTTTTTCTCCTCTTTATCCCACTTCGCCCTGCACCCCTCTTCCCTCCAGCATTTCCCCCATTAGTTCATGTCCATGGGTCATGAATAAAAGTTCTTTGGCTTCTCCATTTCCTATACTATTCTTAACATCCCCCTGTCTATTTTGTACCTACCATTTATGCTTCTTATTCCCTGTACTTTTTCCTGCATTCTCCCTCCTCAACCTCCCCGCTGATAACTCTCCAGGTGATCTCCATTTCTATGATTCTGTTCCTCTAGATGTTTGCTTAATTTGTTTTTGCTTTTGTTTTCAGGTTCAGTTTTTGATCATTGTGAGTTTGTGGTCATTTTACTGTTCATATTTTTTATCTTCTTTTTCTTAGGTAAGTCCTTTTAACATTTCATATAACAAGGGCTTGGCAATGATGAACTCCTTTAACTTGACCTTATTTGGGAAGTACTTTATCTGCCCATCCATTCTAAATGCTAGCTTTGCTGGATAAGGTAATCTTGGGTGTAGGTCCTTGCTTTCCATGACTTTGAATACTTCTTTTCAGCCCCTTCTTGCCTGCAAGGTTTCTTTTGAGAAATCAGCTGATAGTCTTATGGGAACTCCTTTGTAGGCAACTGTCTCCTTTTCTCTTGCTGCTTTTAAGATTCTCTCCTTATCTTGGGTAATTTAATTATGATGTGTCTTGGTGTGTTCCTCCTTGTATCCAACTTCTTTGGGACTCGCTGAGCTTCCTGGACTTCTTGGAAGTCTATTTCCTTTGCCAGATTGGGGAAGTTCTCATTATTTTTTCAAATAAATTTTCAATTTCTGGATCTTCCTCTTCTCCTTCTGGCAGCCCTATGATTCGCATGTTGGAATGTTTAAGGTTGTTGCAGAGGTTCTTAAGCCTCTCCTCATTTTTTAAGAAATTCTTGTTTCTTCATTCTGTTCCAGTTGAATGTTTATTTCTTCCTTTCACTCCAAATCACTGATATGAGTCCCAATTTCCTTCCCTTCACTGTTAGTTCCCTGTATATTTTTTTAATTGCATTTTGCATAGCCTTTCCTTCTTCCTCTATTTTGCAACCATACTCAACCATTTCTGTGAACATCCTCATTACTAGTGTTTTGAATTCTGCATCTGATAGGTTGGTTATCTCCTTGTTGCTTAGTTCCTTTTCTGGAGTTTTGATCTGTTCTGTCATTGGGGTCATATTTCTTTTGTCTTGGCACATCTGTTACATTATAAAGGGTGGAGCCTTAGGTATTCACCAGGGCGAGGCAGCCCATTTTGCTGCATTTTGGCACTGTATGTTTAGGAGGGGTCAGAGATTGGCTCTTGCTTGGCTCTTGCCCCACTTTCAGTCACTTCCCCCACTACCCACAAGTGAATTGTTCCCTTCTGGTGCTGATTCCCAGGTGGGTGGGTTTATATACATTCTAGGATCCTGTGGCCCCTCCAACAGACTCTCCTGTTGAGATTGGAATGTCTCCCACCACCATATCCCCCACAGATTTTTACAGCCAGAGGTTTTGAGGCTTTATATCCCTGCACTGGAGCCCTGGGTGGCACAGTCTATCTCACTCCCCAATTGTTCCTCCAGTTTATCAGCATTGTGAATGTGGGACCTCCTGGTCCACCAGCCACTGACTCGCCCACCTGGTCTGTCTGTCCTCTCTGCCCCAGCTGCCTGTCTTTGCCCTTCCTACCAGTCTGGATGAATATTTCCTCTTTAACTCTTTGGTTATTGGGCTTCTGTACAGTTCAATTTTCTGGCAGTTCTGGTTGCTTTTTGTTTTTAAATTGGTTGTTATCCTTCTTTTAGTCGTACGAGGAAGCAAAGCATTATCTACCTACGCCCCCATCTTGGCTGGAAGTTGGGTTTTTTTTTGGTTAAGCCATTTCAATTAGTTTTTGTCACTTGTTAGTGAGAGCACTAACATAATTTCTTTCTGTAATAACTCTAATGAAACTCAGCAGCCAACTCTTGAATATATCTAGAGATAGGGCCCTCACTATTGTGTGAAGCAGTTCATTTCTTTTTTGTTGATTCTGAATGTAAGAAAATTTTGCACTGATCCCAAATTTATCTCCTCTCATTGGTCCTCTATGTGTTATCAAGGGCAACACTTGTAAGTGTACATCTTTATCTGCCTTCTTGTACTTCACAAACTCTGAGTTAATTAACATGCTTCTGCTAAATCTCCTCTCACTAAACATACTTAGTCTCCTCAAAGAGCCTGCAGAATTTTCATCTCCCTAGTCATACTCTTGTGGATGTACAAGCTGGTCAACATCTTTTTAAAAATGTGGCATACTCGTAGACCCAGTATTTGCCACAAGATTGAACAGAGCAGAGAGGGATTGTTATCTTGTTCTACCTGCAGGACTGATTGTAAATGAAGTGCTGAAGAGGGAAAACATATGGTTAAGATTTGGCTTCCATTTCTAGTTTTGCTTATACTTTTATTTTCATTATTTCACCCCTTCAGGGTTTATTTCCTCCTTTCACCCCAGGGGTCCTCTCACCCTTTGTCCCCTTTTCTCTCTACCTCACCACTGCTGCCTCTATGCTCTTCCTCCTGCACAGCCCCTTCCCACGCTGCTCCTTATTACAACAAAAAGTAAGGAAAGAATCTGAAATGCAAAATGATAAGTTTAATGTGCCACCTCTCTTTAAGAGTATATATTTTTATTTCTATAGATAAGACCTTGTTTAATCTAAGTCAAAGAACAAAACTTTCAATTGTGAAGTTTTAGCTATTGTTGAACCACATTAGGAAGGTGCTTTATTTTATTTTTTCCTTTTTATTGATTTTATTGGGGTGACAGTGGCTAACAAAATTATACAGGTTTCAGGTACACAATTCTACAACACATCATTTGTACACTGAATTGTATGTTCAGAACACCAAGTCAAGTCTCCTTCCTTCACTATTTATCTCCCATTTACCCTCCTCTGCCTTCTCCCATGCCCCGTCCACCAACTATCCCTACACTATTGTTGCATGTCCATGAGTTTTTTTCTTTTTTTCAATACCTCTACCTCCACCTCCAGCACCCCAACCCCCACTACCTTGACAGCTGTCAGCCTGCTTTCTGCCTGAGTCTGTCTTTGTTTGGCTTGTCAGTTCATTTTGTTCATTAGATTCCGCATATGAGTAAAATTATATGGTATTTGTCTTTCTCTGCTGGCTTATTTCACTTAGCATAATGCTCTCCAGGTCCATCAATTGCTGTCAAAAGAAGATAAGATTTCCTTCTTTTTCATGGTTCAGTAGTATTCCATTGTGAAACTATATCACAGCTTTTTCATCCATTCACCTGCTAATGGACATGGGCTGTGAAGGTACTTTATTGAAATTATGTTATGTTTTAGGCCCCTACTTGGTTTGTAGATTGCAAGCCTGCAATCTCCAGGGCACTGCTTCAGCAACTTGCTCCTGCTGCCTATTCTCACACTTACTGTGGCCTGCTTTTCTGAGCTGGTGACATCCAGCTGTGTTTTGCTTTGTTATTCTTTTTATTTAAAAATTTATTTATTTGCTTTAGAGAGAGGAGAAGGGAGGGAGAAAGGGAGGAAGAGAAGCATCAATGTGTGTAAGAGAAACATTGATCCGTTGCTTCTCATGTGTGTCCCAACCAGGCCCTACAACCCAGGCATGTGCCCTCACTGGGAATCGAACTGGCGACCTTTAACTTTGTGGGACAACACCCAACCCACTGAGCCACACCTGTCAGGGCTTGCCTTCTTATTCTTAAAGAAGCAAAAACACTTCTTGTTCTCATGGAGGACAGATTAGACAAACAACAACAACAACAACAAACTTGAAAGGCAGCTTCATTTCTCCCTTGCAATGCACAAAGTTCCTCCCGTCACTGAACAGAGGTGACACCAATGTCCTGGGTGGGATCTGAGATAAGAATGAAGATTACACGTTTTACACATTACAGTCCATTTGAGATCACATATTTTGGTCATTTTAACCACTAAGTTCAATTCTAGAGGTCCGATCAGTCAATCAATCTATCTGATACTATTGCTTATTTAAATGAGTGCAAATAGCACACTAGTATCTTTATTTTCACTTGAGACACATAGATTCTCTCTGGTTTTACCATTCTTTTGAAATTGTTAATGAGGGGCTTTTGTGTGGTTTTTTTTTGTGGTTGTTGTATCCCAGAAACTAGCCCAATTTCTGGCTCTCAAGAAATGTTTTAGTTCTTTATAATAAATTAGCACATAAATATGAATGTTTAGAGTCATATCACAAAACTGTTTAAAACTGTTGCTGAAAATTTTAGTTCTTTAGCAAGTTTAGTGCAGTTTTTTCATAAGACCTATTTATGGAGGAAAATTTATGATAATGTGGGTCCAACTTGTACTAAATCCTAGGATAGTCACTTCTCAGTAGTAGCAGAAAGACTTCTTTATAATATGGCTTTTCCCTACGTCAGTGAGTTTTGGATGGAGACCACCAGGCCAGCATTATAGTGACATCCCTGTGTGTATACACATTGATTTCCTCCAGCAATGGATGATTTCCACCAAGCTGGCTTCTCCTCAAGAATCAAAACATTTTTTTTTCTCTTGGTCAGTTTACGTGTTAAGAATCCTTTCCAAATCACTTCCCAGTCTCTCTCCATGAAACCACCTCTGGTTCATGGAAACCTGGGATACTTGATGGAGTGGAGATACAATGATCACTCCCTCAGTCTCTTTTCTTTTTTGAATAAACAGGTCCTTTCTAAGGGCACTGCTGGTGGTTCGATCCTTGGCAGCTACTCTCCTCAAAAACGTGTCTTACAAGAGCAAGCAGTTCTGAAGAGAATGAGCACCTTTCAGAGCCCTTTCTGTTTGTTTAGTTTCTTGATTATATGAAGTACGTTAAAACCAGTCCAAGGCCCATTAACATAATTTTCATGCATGTTAGTTCTGGCAAAATACACTAGGCAGTATAAATGAGATAAATAATTTTGATGGAGCGGTGAAATAAAATAAACTTTTGCTATTTAAGAAAACAAACCATGACTAGTTGTGTGCATGGGGATTAGTCTGTGTTAGGGTGGCATTCTGAGGGTGGCCTCTCATCCTCAGAATGTTCTGGAGAAAGAGCCACTGTCTCATTCCAACAAGGCCTGGTTGTAGCTTTAAAATAAGACATTATGGAGCCATTGTCCTTTATTTGGGGCTTGATTATCCAGGCTATGGATCATAGGAGGGACCCTACTTCTTCCTCCCCTTGGCTGCCTGTTAGCACTTTGCCTAAAGAACAGGCAGAGGCAGACAGAAGGTAGGAAATATTTATAAAGTCATATTAAACTTATTAAAATCTCAGGGAAGAAATTGTTGGGGGCTGAGTGGAATCACTCTAACAATTTTAACTTCACATGGTTAGCAGTTTACAGACTGGCGTGAGCTGGTCCTGCTAAACCTGTCCCTCAGAGTTGGTAATAGAATGAGGCCGGTGGGGCCTCGGCAAACACACAGCTCCTTGTTACACAGGCCTGGGAAACACTCTTCAGGATGGTGCTGCAGGCTCTGCATCCCCCAAATCGTGGATGCCAGAAGGAACTTCAGATGAGACCTTGAGAACTTGAGTTTTTTCTTTTAAGATTTCTTTTAATGGACCCCTGGAAATAAGGTGTATCGTTTCACAGCGTCTGCTGTTCTGATGTTACCTGGGTATTGTCTCCCGGAGACCTCCTCCAGTACAGAGCCATGTTTCCGGGTAAGAGTAGGAAAATTCCACACAGGTACGCATGCTCTGGCAGACGATGGTGAAATTACACTTGTGTGTGTTTTGAGTTTTCTTTTCAGTCCTCAAAGATGGTCAAGTCAGAGAAACTCAGGCCAGCAAAAGAGCAAAATTAATGAGATTATTGGTATGGTTGCTGGATTTCAAATGTCCTTGCCAATGCTGCTACTATAGCACTGTTAATAATTGTGAACTGGTGATAGGCCACACGTGACAGGAAGCCCTTGAATTTCTGCCTTTAAACACACAAAAAAGTACAGCAGCACATCTCTGCCACCCACATGCTGTTCTAGCCTATCTGTAGTTGAACGAGACATTGCATCTTCTACCATGATGAATCCTCATTGTCTCAATGGTCTGCAGTGTCAATGCTGGGAAATGGTGGCAGTGTAATTTGTGGGGTTTCCTAACTTCCCCACAAAAAATACAGGGTGAATTGTATGTGAATTATATTTCAGTAAAACTGTAAGAAATGTGTGTGTGTATACTCTGAAAGCTCAGGATCCTAAACAGTAAGGGGAAAAAAACAACAGAGCAACCAGATAATAAAATCAACTCTCCATCGACAACATGTATTAAAAAAAACAAACAAACAAACAAAAAAAAAAAACAACAAGGGAACAAGGTAAACCAGTAAACCCTAAATAGGAGCCATAAGACCAATATTTTCTGGCATCTGTAAGAGAGAACAGAAGGAAACAATGAGGCCAGATTAATAAATAAGAAAATGGAAGAATCCCAAAGTAGATGACACTACGAACAAAAGCAGGCCAATTTGACAACAGCAGCTGAAACTGTCAGGTTCCGCCCACCTCAGCTGCTGGTGATGCGAGTTTCCTATGTTAAGGCTTAAAGTGACAGGAGCAGAAACAGCCTAAAGAGTGAAGGAAAGAGGAGGTTCAGGTACCGGTGGATGGGTGGGTGGGGAAAACCGAGCCAGGAAATGTTAGAGAGAAAGCTGCTGCTGCTGCTGGAGTGTGTGTGTGTGTGTGTGTGTGTGTGGTAGACTTGTTTTTAGAACAGTTTTAGATTTACGGAAAAATTGAGAAGATAGTACAGAGTTCCCATATATTTCCCCACCCAGTTTCCCCTTTTATTAACATGTTTAAATCTTTATTAGTATGATACAGTTATTATAATTAATGAATCAATGGTGATACATTGCTATTAACTGAAGTTCATACTTTATTCAGATTTTCTTAGTTTTTACCTAATTTCTTGTCATGCTCCAGGATCCCAGCCAGGCAGCCACTTTACATTTTGTCGTTGCGCCTTCTCAGGCTCCTCTTGGCTGTGTCAGTGTCTCTGACTTTCCTTGTTTTCGATGGCCTTTGCAGTTTTGAGGAGTACTTGTCAGGTATTTGTACCTGCTATACATATTTTTTAAACAATCTGTGAAAACAAGAGAGGAGAGACCTCTGTGAAGTTAGAAAAGTTGTGTGAACAAAACTCTTCTTAAAGTTCAGGAAACCTAATTTTACATAAAAATTAGCAACAGAAAATTATTGAGGTCAAATCCTATACAAAGTTTCTTTAAGAAAAAAGTGAATTGAGCACAGAATAAAATCTCTACAGGCAATAAGACATACCAGAAAGATGTGTAAAAAAGATAAAAACTATAATATACTATTTTAAAATAAGATAAAGATTTTAGAATATTATTCAAAACATGACAAAACAACAAAAAATTTGAAAAATTCAGAAGTCAGGGAATGGGTGTCAAAAATAATTTAAAATAAAAGAAAACCAAAGGCTAAATTAGAAAAAAAAATGAAACAGTGAATAACTATAATGCAAAATTCCCTAAGAGGAGATGAAAAGGAGAAAAAAAATTAAAGCTCAAAAAGAAATGACAAAAGAAATAAAAAAGATTCAAGACAATGAGACAGATATTTAAAAATAGGCAAAGAAAAGATAATAATACACAGAAAACGGGAGTCCCTAAAGAAAACCAATGTACAGGAATAGAACAAATATAAAATTCCAGAAAATGTTTCTGAAAGAAAAAGAATTAAAACGACATTTCAAAAAGCACACTGTGAACCTTAGAGTATCAACCCAGAAAGACCAACACCAGGAAAAGTTCTTCTAAAATTACTGCACTTTACAGAAAAAGGGAAAAAAACCTTAATCCTTTATGCATATAGAAAAGGAAAACATATGACATAAAAGGAAAATATAGTTAGATAATCATCAGACTTAACAACAGCAATGTTTTCTGATAGAAGAAAATGGTGTAAAATACTAAAGATACTCAAGGAAAATACGTACCAAGATTTTGCATCTAGCAAAAACTGACTTTCAAGTGAAAAGGGCACAAAAACTTGGAATCAACATGGAACAACTTTAAATATTGTTGCATGAGCCCTGTAAAAGTCTTGGTTGTCTTAGACTGGTGTTGTAAATACCATTAGGAATTTATGAGCTATGGTATTTTAAAAAGATATAGACATATCTGGTGTGTGTATTCACTATCTTTGTTCACTGATAAGGTCTAGAAACAATGAATATCCTTAGGGCTCAGATATGGTCTTGAAATACCATTCCCATCTAAAAGAAATAAGGGTTTATGGGAAAATGGCTAATCCCAAGTCTGGAGCAGGAGACATACAAGATGAACCTTGAACGTCTTGTAATACCAGATAGCAAAGAAGTTATCAAAGACTGCTAGGGTCATGGCTAATGGACTTGAGAATGAACTTGAAGACAAGGCTTCCACTGACTAGTGTGAGCTTCAAAATGGATAAGAATCACAAAAGTTTGAAATCCATCAAATACTTTCAAATCTGTCAGTTCATGATTATATATATGTATTTACATATTACACTATTGGTCACCTTATGGAGATAACAGGGACCCACCCACTCCTTTAAAAACTGAATAGATAAAGGTGAAGAATCAAGCATTTAGGAAGCTTGTCTTTGTGGATGATACCACCAGGTATGTCCTTATAAAATTGCAGGTAGCAAATAAAAACAAAATGATAAAATTTGAGTGTCACAATTTTGTAACTCCTAATGAATTAATAGATCCAGGTATTAAAGCAATGGCTTCCGACATTAAAAAAAGTAAAAAAATGACATGTTATATGCTTCTTGATAGAAAAGCGCAATACTTCCAGAACTTGGCCAAACTGAGTCTAATCCAGCCTCTGGACCTGACTTCCAATTTGCAAGAAATTCCAGGTACAGAGGAACACAATCCAGTGCATGCACCAAGAGGGTGCAACCAGCAAAGTCTGGCTTGTGAGATACTATAGTTAAATAGCCTGATATTTTTTAAAAGATATATTACAAAAAGAAAAATAAGGCATAGAGGATAACTGGTAGGTTAAAAGAGATTGAAAATATATACCAGATTTTAGAGATGGGCAAAATGAGCCCTGGCCGGTGTGGTCTGTTTGGTTGGAGTGTCATCCCATACACCAAAGGCTGTGGGTTCAATTCCGGTCAGGGAAGCCTATGAGAAGCAGTCAATCTATATTTCTCTCTCATGACAGTCTCTCTCTCTCTTTCTCTCCTCACTTTCTCTCTCTCTAAAAGCAATGAAAAAATGTCCTCAGGTGAGGATGAAGAAACAAAAGATGGGCAAAATTAAATGACAATGTCTTAGGATAGACAATTGTGTGATAGAATCAGAGAGAATTACAAGGAAATGAGTGCTCTTAATCTCAGAACACTGGTTATTTCTGAAGCGAGGAAGGGGCTGTGATGGGCTGAGGCACATGAAGGTGCTCCTGGGTGGCTGGCAAAGTTCTAGTTCTTGACCTGAGTGGTGGGCACATGCTTTCCACCTGATAATTCACTATGCCATTTTTTTAGTTTGTGGAAGTTTTCTGTTATTTGTGTTTTATTTTACATTTAAAAGGGGTTTTTAAATAAAGTTTTTAAAAATATGTTTTTAAAAAACTGTTTCTCAGTTTTGAGCTCCTTTGGCATTCCAATGACAGTACTCCCTAGAGAAATGTACCAACATCTGACTGCTTCTTGTAGAGTCAGGGCACAGTGCACAGCTCCGACACCCTCTCCCCAGCTCTACCTTGCTGGGAACTGTGGAATCCAGATGAAGAACTCCTCAGAGAAAGGGTAAGTCGAACCCAAACAAGGCTGCCACAAGCTGAAATGCACTCTTTGTTTTCACAGTAAGGAGTTCTCACATTTGGAGCTTGTGGATGAACTGCAAGGAGCCTGAAAAGCCCCTGCAACACTGTAATCGTTTTTGTGTGTCTATCAGAGAATTTTTCTGGGGAAAGTATTCCATGCTGTTTTTAATTATCAGAGTGGTTT
This sequence comes from Anoura caudifer, assembly GCA_004027475.1. Lineage (NCBI taxonomy): Eukaryota > Metazoa > Chordata > Mammalia > Chiroptera > Phyllostomidae > Anoura > Anoura caudifer. The sequence continues at coordinate 104,672 of PVKU01000431.1, read as the reverse complement.
GGGACCCCTCATGGTCTGGAACCATTCGTGAGAGAACCTGAAGAGGCTGTAGTGTACCTCGTGCTGCTGGACCACCGTGGTGGTACAGGATGCTTCTTTGTGCCTTCAGCTGACAGCACCTCAGTGATCATTCTTATGTCCCCAGTGGTCACATCGGGCCATCGAAGCAGCAGAGGGCCCCTGAGCTCCCAGGCAGGTCTTTGCTTTTCAGCTTCTGCCTTCATCTGGGCAAACAGAGGCATGTCCCTTTCCTCTCCATCTCATAGCAGTGAGTCACTGGGTTTCCCAGATTTTAGTCTTGAGAGCACACTTCCATGATCTTTGCCAGATCTGCTACCACTTCTACTATCATTTCCTTAAAGTTTTCTTCTTTAAATTAAGTGAAATGAAAAAACAGTGATGTGTGTAAATTTATAATCCCTTCCCCAAATTTTTACTTCTAAGTTCATTTAAAAAGGTAAATGCCTGTGAAGTGGGTTCATAGTGCTAATTATATTTTCATCCCTAGTGAGTTTCTCACGGTGAGACCATCAGGACATCACTTGGGTGGTGCTGACTCAGAAACTCTTGGGGAGGCTGTGGGGTTCTGCAGTTTAATGAGCTTCACAGGTGATTCTCATTCAGAGTCAAGTTGAACTGCTGCATTAGTCATCTGCCATGTACCACCAAGGAGTGATGTGCACGTTACACTTTGGGAAACACTAGATTTAGAGCTTAACCTATGTGGGCTTTGAAGAAAGAAGGCCTATGTTTGATTCCTGCTTATGAGAGTTTCCAATGCTGTGCAAAGGTAGCTAAGTCCCTATTTCCTCATCTGTAAAAGAGGTATGAGAAAACTGACCTCACAAGATTTTTGTAAGAATGATGTATGAGGTCCTGCTGATAATAGAGTATTGGCCTAGAGCGCACGCTCTATGCTCCCTTCCCAGGCCTCTCTACATTCTGAGTATTAATCTGGGCTTGGCACAAAATTATTATATAACCTGAGGCAAATCATTCAACTTATTTCAAAAGTTTTCTATTTTTGATCTATTAAGTAGTGATAACCTTTGATTTCATTTCCTACCAATTCTCTGGGAATCTAAGGGCAAATAAGCCCTTGGTCCTTTTGTAAACTGATGATCAATGAGAACTGCACACTTGGCCTGGGAGCAATGGGAACCTGCAGTAAACACTCACGTTGACTCTGTGTAGCTTCATGGTGCTCAGGCAGCAACTTCCTCATTCCCTTCTGACTGTGGACATGTGCCTATGTTGAAAAGAGCCGTTTTTAAAACCTCTAACCAACCATCAAGCATCATTTGCCCTTTTGTCACTTGAATACAAAGTTGTGTTCAAATATTCTAAATGAATTGGCCGATTATCTGGACATCTCAGATCCAGAAACACCGAATACTAAATAGGTAGATCACTGGGGTGACTAAAATTTTTCTTGAGTTGTCAGAATAAATCTTTGTTTACATATCAATGATATTAAGAACACAAACAATAAAGGATTAAAGTGTGAGAGTGGCTACATGTCACTCAAAGTTCATTTCCTGTCATGAAAATATCAAGCTTACATCAATCTGAGATAGTTCTAAGTAGTTTATAGCGGCAAAAGTCAATCATTTTAGGGAAAAAAACCTGATAGTTACCTATTAGGAGCTTGGTTATAAACCTGTGGCTGTCTGCTTTTCATGGGAATGGAAATCATTTAGTTCTTAGGCCAAGCATAACATTCCTTTTATTACTCCTTTGAAGCGAAACTTAATTCTTTGTGTATTTCTTTTTAAATACAGGACCTCAAAGAGGAAGTCTCACATTAAGTGGAACATGAGACAGGTTAACTATTGATCATAAAATGTAGGTGTCCAGATGATGACTTATGAATCTGGGCTGGGTGTATGGTTTTGGTGAAAAAACCCTGCCAGAAATCTGTTACATTACTGCTTATTTCAATGGAAGACTAAACCTAAGGTGATAAGAAGCAGAATTTAAAGATAACTCTTTTACTATATAAGTGGTTTCAAAATGTGTACTAGTTGATTTGTTTGTTATCTTTAGAGCTTAAATTAAATCGAGTATTAATACTCATAGACACACAGAACGTTGTTCGTAATGGTTCTCTTTCAGGACTGCCTTTTCATTGTATTCATATAAATGTTTCCTTTCTATCAGGGAAAAAGCAAAGAAACACCAATAATGTGATAAGAGCACAGTGAATTTAGAGCTTGGTGAATAGGCATGTTCAGCCAGAGCTGTCTACCACTCATCCTGATGGGAAATTTAAATCTAATTATTTTCAATGTAGAAGTTAGGAAATGGAGACATAATTCTGGTGGCTTTGCAAACTCTAAAACAACGTGATGAGGTGGACACCGGCTTGCAATGTCCACAGTGTTATGGATGGGATACAAGACAAATTCACACAGACTATGGAGTCCTGTGGAGGAAAAGGGTTGGCACGGCTACTCTCTCAAGGGGAGAGTGCCTTAGAGCAGCCTGGCCACTCTCTCAAGAGGAGAGCATGCTGACCCTTGCCTTGACAAGCTTTTGTTCGGTTAAATTTGCACAGGCATATAGGTAAAGCTCATTAATCATTGTCAGGCAGCAAGGATCAAACAATAGATAACATACAAAGAACTCAGGGCTTATTCTGAGTCAGGGTCTGTTAGCTAAGGGGCTACAAAACTTTGGGAAAAAAACTCATTTTCTGTTTGGACCCTTATCATTTAATTGAGAGCATTCTTAGCACAGTGGGTTTCATAGGATTTTACATATTCTTTCTTAGGCCTGATCACCCAGGGAACTGTGTTTCTAGCACAGGGCTGCACCACCCTCTGTCATTGTTTCAGGCTTAAGTCAGTCAGGGGAAGTAAAGCAGCCAAGAGATTAGGAGACTTCTTGCAGACAGAATGAGGACTCAGGCTATGTCAAAGCTGAGGGACGAGGGTCCATCACCCCCTTTTGCTATAGCCCCCCAAGTCCTTCCCTGGAGCCTCCCCTTGTGCCTGTCTTAGGTTGTTCCCCCCTTGGGGAATCTTACCCGACATTGGCTAACTGATCAAGCATTGGGCACCAGGCAGGGTAAAGTAAAAGAAGCAGAAGCTGCGCTCCTGCCAGGGAGATAAGCTTTGTCTCCATAGTGGCTTATGGTCCCAAGGTCTCTCACTCAGCTTTAGTCATGGGGGGATTACAGCTTCTGAAACCAGGCAGGGCGGTTCCCAACTACCCAAGATATGATCAATTTGTTGCAAGAGGAGTTCAGGCATGGACCAACTAGATACCTAATTGGAATGCTGTGTGTTCCTAGGTAGTCTAGGTGAAACTTGAGGAGTTTCTACAGTCCATCTAGCTGACATACCACTTGTTTCCTGCATTGACTGTTCTAATCCCACAGTCTGAGATAATCTACTGGGAGCTAGTTGGTTGTGGAAACATCTTTTAACTGTGTAGGGAGGCTCTGGGTTGAAGGTCCACAAAGCTACAATGTCATTTCAGTGTATCAGGGTACCCACCGATAATACTTTGCTTCTTCCCTAACACTTCTATATGGAGAAAAAAAATCTAGGCTGAGTTGGGGTTGCCCAAGATGGTAAGACACCTCAGGCTCATTCAGAGCCCTGCCTAACTGTTGGAGATACTTACGGAATCTGATGGAAGCTGGAGTGCTCTCATAGTCCAAAATTCAGCTTACTTTAAACTGTAAACAGGAGTTTACAAGCCTAAAATCACCCAGAGGGATGTTGAAAAAGTAGATTCTAAGACCCAGCTTCCAAGGATTCTGATTTAGTAGATCCGGAGACTCATAAGTGCATCTTAACAAGCACTCTGGAATATTCTGGTCCAGGTGACTCCTAGTCCACTTTTCAGGAAGTACTATGTTAAGGAATCATGTACTTGCCCTCAGGCTGTTCTCTGCAGATCCTGCTACACTGTATAGGCTGCGCAGAAAAAACAACAAAGGAGAGATTTAAAAGCCCATTTACAAATGATTCCTTAAAATGACTGAAAATCTCTAAGTACTTTCTGAAAAGGGATAGGTTGGGGAATTAGCAAGAATGGCCACTAATTGCTGTTGTGTCCCCAGTGAAAGTAACCTAGAATTGTGAGAAATTATTTCCCATATCCTTTGGAACCTAGTCTTTAGCTATCCGCCCCTTTCCACCAGAACTCATGCCCTGTTCCTAAAATGTTGTGTCCATGGAGGTCCTGCCCGGGGCCTGATGTCACAGAAAATTAAACCCCAGGCTGGTTTGGAAGCCATGAAGCATTTCAAAGAAAGGTACCCCACCTGAAGTTACTTCCATACTTGTGTTAATTGGAATAGGTGAAGGACAGTTTCAAGAACTTTTGGGAATAGAGTTTCCCCCCCATTCCCCCACCTTTACGGTGCTCCTGCTGTAGGTTGTGGGGTAGAGTTGATCTGTGCTGAGTAGGCATACAGGCTGCTTGCACTTCTAGTTGTGTTCAGAATCTCCCCAGGACTTCTTTAAGAACTAAACTCTTTCAGTTAATTAATTAAAATAATAAACAGCTGTTAATCTTAGAGCACCTGGCCCTCCTTTGAAGTTTTCTAGACTCTAAATGGTAGAAAATTGTATGAAATAAAGAAGCTGATTCTAGGGAGATTCCTCACTAGACAAGGTAAAACATGGAAGGGAATATATCTGATGTCTTGCCAAGAGCTGTCTTTTAACTCTTTTTTTTCCCTCCAGGCCTTAGTGCTTGGGTGAAATAGGCCACCCTATGAATCTACAGACGGAGGGCATTGCCAATGGCCTTGCAAGAGACTTGTAATTAATATATTTTGGTTAAATTAGCATTTTTAACTTCCGGGTGAGGGAACTTTAAATGAAGAAAAAATTTTTTACAGCTCATTTTTTTAAAATAAAGAAAAGAAAGTTATCTATTAAACAGTATTCCTGAAACTTTAATATGCAAACTAATCTCTTGGGAATCTAGTTAAAATATAGATTTAATGAATCTGAGGTTGGGGCAGAGATTCTGCAGGTCTCACAGGCTCCCAAATGACGCCCATGCTGCTAGTGTGGGGCCCACACTTTGAGTGTGAGGGACTAAAGGACAGGTGATAAGTAAAGAGGGGTTTAAGATTTTTGGATATAGCTCTCCTTTCAGTTTTAAAGTACAGTCCCTGAGGTTAAACAAAATAAAGTCTCTGTTTGACTACCAAGCACTTCACAGTAGTGTGTATGAGGGACATGCCTGATGGGACCATTGTTATACTAGTAAATAACATCAATATATATCTTCAGTTCGCATGATGGTGCAGCCTCCTGTCATGAAACAAAATGACAGGCCATACAAGTTTTAAATGGCTAGATCTACATTTTCCAACAGATTTTCTTGGCATTCACATGTGCATAAGAATCACAGAAATGTATGCATTTCATGGAACTTCTGCTAAAGAATAGTATAGTTGTTGCTCTTCAAACGATTGCCCTTTAATGAAATTCTCTTTGATCTCTGGGGTCTCAGAAAGAGCTCAACTTATTCAGTTTTCTCAGACTAAAATAATGCGCTAAAAACCACTGAGTTAAGTATCCTCATCACAGTATCTGCTCACCCCCCTTCTACATTGGAAATTTAAACCAAAGAAATCAATGTAAAAAGGTTTCTAGTCAAAACCCAATTCTTCTGCATGAATTCATCCTGTATGGAATATTTTAAGAATATAAATATATATATGTGTTAAAGAAACAGGGATATATGATAAAAAATATGCTTTTTCCATTGCATTGACTTGATTCTTTGAGCAAAAATGGCTAAACATATTCAACCAAAACTTGAAATTGGATAAGGCACTTCCTACTGTGAGAAGTAGGTAAGAAGCAGCTGGAAGGGTATAGGGAAAGAACATATTCATTTTGCTGCCTGTTCATAATCTATTTTTAGTGGATAAATAAAATCATACATTTAACAAAGGTATCTCTCTAAAGGTATAAACTTTTGCAGGGGGAGGGGTGCAACCCTAATCTAAGCATAACTCAGGGAAACAAAAGCTATCTCTTTGGAATTAGGAATTAGAACTGTTAGAGAAGAAGAAACTTTGCCAGTGAATAATAAAAAAACAAAAAGATGGTCATGATTCAAGAAACTGAAGTATAAAGGGTAAGAGGGTAGACATGAGAAGTCCAAAGGTCACACGTGGTGGGTGATAGGATGGTTTCCGCTGTCTTGTCTAAAAGGACACAATTCTGAGACATCCAGCCTCCCTGAATAGTTCTTCCTAGTACCATTCTTAGGTGTATCTTCCTCCCTAGTACCATTCTTAGGTGTATCCAGAGAGCAAAGAGGAGATGGAGAAGCTACAATCCTAGGACTCAGATTCAGGACATGGAGACTCTGTTACTTGCAGTGTTGTCTTATTTGCAGTAAGTTAATTTCCTGTATGTTTTAATAAATGCTAGGTTTCCTAGTATATGCTAACACTCATGTATAATGTTGAATACATTTAGGCCTTATGTCATAAATCTAATTACACTCTCCTGAATCTGTTCCCATAATCATTGTTGGCAACTTAGCCCTGTTCAGCCCAGTAGGATAGGCACAGTCTTACAAGTTTCTTAAGGACTGGCCTTGATCCATAGAAGGTGACAGGAAGTCCTTCTCACATCTTCCTGCTTTCTCTGCTTTCCCAGATATTACAGAGGCTGCCACAGAGCTCAATTGTTGTGTGACCCCCAGATGTGGCCCTCCTTGCCTGCTTTCATCTTTGAGGAAATGTGAATATATGGCTCACTTTATGCAAATAACAGGTACATTGTAAATTTCAAATTATACATGAGTTGAAAATGCAGCCAAAATAAGCTTACAGATGAGTACAAAATCAGTACAACCATGGAAATGAAAGTGGTTATTAGAATAAAGAGAAAAAGTTGTGCACTAGACCTTTTATTTCTAATATTGGTCCTTAAAAACTAGATTAGGGTTTATGTGTTTCAAGTATATTAAGACTTTCCAACATGGCTCCTATGGGGGCCAAACTGCAAATTCTAAAGTCTATATTGTAAGGAAAAGAGAAAAGAAAGAAGCTTAATAGGACAGACTTGAATGGCTTGTTCTGAACAGTCTAGCATTCCAAAATTGCCACAAGCAGACTCCATTTCCGGGGTCAAGGGGTGGAACATAACAATCAACACTTCACTACAATGACTGAAGGAAGAGACCCTGGATGAAACACTGGGCAATCCAGCAGGACCCAAGTCAAGCAAAGAGACTATCTGATGGTAAAGCTGGTAGTTCACATGTTCTCCAGCCACACTCTCCTATGTGAGCGCATGTGGTTCGCAGACCCGCCATCCACTAACAGAGGGATTAGTGCTGTTATGATTTTAGAGGTTTGGTTGTCACCTTTGATTTGTGTTCCCATCTCTCTTCTTAGGAATTCAAAAGTGTCTGGTCATGTTTTTTGATGGAACTGCCCCAACTAAAGGAAAGAATACAGAGTTAGAAGACGTGGAAATGCTTCTGGGTGAGGTTTGGAAGAATCTTTCCTGAAACCAATTTTTATTTTAAAAGTGAGAGTGGGAAAAAGATCCAGAGAAAAGTAATCAAATAACCAAAGATATAGAAAGTGGAGTCTATAAGAAAAAGCTGATGGGGATGGAACTGTTTCACTCATAAAACCAAGGATTTTGGAGTCAGTCCCGTTTTTAGAAATACAGAGGTTGATTACAAGGCAAAAAGATCCAGTTATTCTGTCTTCACAAGGATGATCTTTATAAGTGGAGGACTGACAGGTAACCTTTCTTAAGTGCTCTCATGAGCTATCATTTCATTTCTCTAAAAAGTTAAATGGTATAGATTTTAGATACGATAAATTGGGTCTTTTTATGGCAAAACTTGTAGGAAATCTGCATTCATTTATAGTTTTGCTAAGTTATTTACATCAACTAAGTGATATTTGCTAATCTTTGCAAGTTAAATTTAGTTTCACCATAGTTGAAAATGTAAACTGCTTATACTAATCTACATTTCACAATTTGTTCTCTCTTCCTTTGAAGTTTCTTTATTAGCTGTGCCCTCTACCACAAGATCACCACCAAACCCCATGCTAATGGGCATAAATTACAGTGGTGCCAGCTTGTCTTACCTTTGTTAAATATGTGCCAACTGTTTCACAATGAACCTTTACTTTCCATTTTATGACCGGCTATAAAAACTGTACTTAAAGCCAGTGAATGGACATGGCATATTATGTCCACAATCTTGAAAGTCCCAACAAAAGCCAACTTTTTTACTCTCTAGGGATAGTTCCAGCCATTTTCATATATCTCTTGATATTCACCCTTTACTCTTCCCCTCCCCATCACCATCTTTGTTCATTGTTTTCCAAAAAGAAACAGGAAGAAAAACAACAAAAAGTAAGCCGGACAACTTTACCCTTAATGTCATTTCTGCTTGCTGGTGTGTGTGAGGGAGGAATTGATATTATTGTAAAAATAGTAATCTATGGCTTAATTTAACTTGCAGTGCTTTCTATCCATTATTATTAGGATTAATTAATTGCCCATCTTTTTCACAGTTTTTAATATGTTTTATTGATTATGCTATTACAGTTCTCCCTTTCCCCCCTTTATTCCCCTTCACCTGGCACCTCCCCACTAGAAGTTCACACCCCTTAGTTCATGTCGATGGGTCATATGTATAAGTTCTTTGGCTTCTCCATTTCTCATACTATTCTTAACCTCCCCCTGTCTACTTTGTACCTACCATTTATGCTTCTTATTCTCTATACATTTTCCCCCATTCCTCCTCTGCCCTCTCCCCACTGATAACCCTCCATGTGATCTCCATTTCTGTGATTCTATTCCTGTTCTAGTTGTTCTCTTTGTTTGTTTGTTTGTTTAGGTTCTGTTGTTTATAGTTGTGAGTTTGTGGTCATTTTACTGTTCATATTTTTGATCTTCTTTTTCTTATATAAGTCCCTTTAACATTTCATATAATAAGGCCTGGGGGATGATGAACTCCTTTAACTTGACCTTATCTGAGAAGCACTTTATCTACCCTTTCATTCTAAATGAAAGATTTGCTGGATAGAGCAATCTTGGATGTAGGTCATTGCCTTTCACAACTTTGAATACTTCTTTCCAGCCCCTTCTTGCCTGAAAGGTTTCTTTTGAGAAATCAGCTGCTAGTTTTATGAGAACTCCTTTAAAGGTAACTATCTCCTTTTCTCTTGCTGCTTTTGAGATTTTCTCCTTATCTTTAGTCTTGGGTAATGCAATTATGATGTGTCTTGGTATGTGCTTCCTTGGGTCCAACTTCTTTGGGACTCTCTGAGCTTCCTGGACTTCCTGGAGATCTATTTCCTTTGCCAGATTGGGGAAGTTCTCCTTCATTATGTGTTTAAATAAGTTTTCAATTTCTTGCTCTTACTCTTCTCCTTCTGGCACCCCTATGATTTGGATGTTGGAACATTTAAAGTTGTCCTGGAGGTTCCTCAGCCTCTCCTCATTTTTTTGAATTCTTGTTTCTTAACTAAGTTCTGGTTGAATGTTTATTTATTCCTTCTGCTCCAAACTGTTGATTTGAGTCCTGGCTTCCTCTCCATCACTCTTGGTTCTCTGTACATTTTCCTTTATTTCACTTTTTATAGCCTTCACTTTTTCCTGTATTTTGCAACCATACTCAACCATTTCTGTGAGCATCCTGATTACCAGTGTTTTGAACTGTGCATCTGATAGGTTGGCTATCTCTTCATTGCTTAGTTGTATTTTTTCTGGAGCTTTCCTCTGTTCTTTCATTTGGGTCATTTTTTTCCTTGGCTTGCCTGTTATGTAGTAAGGGGTGGAACCTAAGGTAGTCACTAGATCGGGGCAACAAACATTGCTGTATTGTGGCACTGTGTGTGTGGGAGGGGTCCCAGAAGGAGCAGTGCCACTTGTTCGACTCTTGGCCAGTTTTTCATCACTTTCCCCACTACCCACAAGCAAATTGGGCCCTCTGGTGCTGATTCCTAGGTGGGTGGTTTTGTGTATGTTCTAGGACTCTGTACATCTCTTTAACGAACTCTCCTGTGAGGCTGGGAGTTTTTCCCACTGTCACAACCCCCCATAGGTTTTTTTCAGTCAGAGGTTTTGAGGCTTTATTTCCCCATGCTGGAACCCTGGGTTGCATGGTCTGTCTTTCTCCCTGGTTGTTCCTCCAAGTTCAACTGCACACACATGTGGGACTGCCTGGTCCTCCAGCCACTGCCTTGCTTGGTCTGCCAGCTGCCACCATGCAGAGAGTCCTCTCCACCCCAGCTGCCCATCTCCCCACCTCCTTCAGGTCTGGGTGAATGTTCCTTCTTTAACTCCTTGGTTGTTGGATATCCATACAGTTCAATTTTCTGTCAGTGCTGGTTGTTTTTTTGTTTTTAAATTTGTGTGTTGTCCTTCTTTTGGTTGTGTGAGGAGGCACAGGGTATCTACCTATACCTCCATCTTGCCTGGAAGTTTCTAATTGGCCATCTTTTGATCAGATGTCACAACAGTGTAAAATTAGAATCAATCAGGTAAAGACCTAATATTTTTACAATTAACTGTTTTGTGGGAAACACTGGTTTGATTCCCAATTTACGACTTCACAGAAGTGATAAACCATCATTTTGTGGTAGAATTTAGACTTAGATAACCTCATATGTATGCACTTTTTCATGAATGGAAAGAAAAATAGAGAGCTTAAAAACAGTATATTTAAGGCATATGAAGAAAACAGAAATATTTAGAAAGGAAGGTCAAGGAAAGGAAGTCCAAATAATACCTGAAAAATCAAGTGATGAGCAAGTATCATAAATGTATTTGGATCTGAACAAAGAGGCAAATAAGAGAAAACAGAAGGAAAAAATAGCATTTTGAGGGGAGAGAAAAGTGATTTCTAATGTCTTTAGCAAATCAGGATAAATACCTCTGTTCTCAGTAGGACTAACTGAAAAAAATCTCTTCATCGTGTTTCCATATTGGCTCTTCTTGAACAAAATTGGTTAAAAAAAAGTCTTTGGAGTTTCAGAGTCTTTGTTATTTCTTTTTTAAAATTATTTTTATTCATTGATTTTAGAGGGGGAGAGAGACATTGATTTATTGTTCCACTTATTTATGCATTCATTGGTTGATTCTTGTATGTGCCCTGACGGGAGATCAAACCCACAACCCTGGTGTACAGACATGATGCTGTAATCAACTGAGTTACCTGGACAGGACCTGGGTCTTTGCTATTTCTTAAAGCATGAAATGGGTTTTCTGCACCATACATCCCATGTTATTAAAGCTTTAGTTGACCATATGAGCCAGATTGATCTGGTTCAAACTTCCCTAGAGCTATGAGCCTGATAGATCCTAAATAGGGATTCATGATTACCTTGTAAGAGAGGCATGGAAGCAAATAAAAAGCAATCTAAAAATGCTGTACACACCTTTTTAATTGTAGAGTAAATGGAAAACCAGCTCAACCAGTGGATTCTTGACTATAATGCCCACTTTGTCTCCTCTTGTGTTCTCTTGTACAAAGCTCACAGTGGAAATCTTCTTTATGTTTACTCCAAGAGGTTGGTTGGCAGGAGGTGGAAGATGAAGGGACATTTGTTCACATCTATGTAATGCCAACTGTGTAGCAAAGGAGAAAGTGTGGGCTTTCTCATTCAGGAAAACAAATCCTGCTGCTTCATGCTTAGGAGCAAGCCAGGTGACTTGAAGCCAATGGAAGAAAGCAACAGGGCTGGGTACTTGGGCCTCAGCCCAAACACTACAGAGAAAATCTTTTCACGCTAATGTGCTTGACATCAGGAAACCACTGTTCACTAACTCTGAACTTGGCTAGGTCATTCCCAATGGCTCTGGAGAAAGAAAGTAACAGGGGAAAGGAGATGGCCAACAATATTAGAGGCCTCAGGGGCTGACAAGGAAAATGGCACGATTTTATAATCCAAGAAATGCTTAAAAATAGCCTCCCCTATTCCAAAGGGAAAGAAAAACTACACTCTTCAAGGGTTGCAAATAAAAAGAACCCTTATGTTGGTACTCCCTTCTTTCTCTTGCATAGCACTCTTTCCTGCCCAGACAGAACATTGTCCCAGAATCTTTCTGAAAATAATGCTCCAGGTAGGCCCCGCCAGCTGGCTGAATTGTCCTGGTTTTATGCTACAGGATAGTAGCATTTTTTCATTGGGGAAACCACTGTGCTGGATCCAAGGAAGAACAAGAATAGTAATGACTTGTTCCCTCTGTAAACTCTGCCCAACGGCATGGAAACATGGGTATAGTACAGGTTGGACTGTGATTTTCTGTGGATAGCTCATGTGCTAGATCAATGGACAGGTTATCTCCTCCAGCCTGTCTTATTCACTAGAATTCCAAACGTTCAGCACAGTTTTGACAATGTATTCAATGCTCAGAAAACATTTGCTGAATAAATAAACAAATGAAAAAAGAAGACTAACGTTAAATCATAGCGGTTAAATTTCATTTTGTAATTACAGAATGAGTTTCAGAGTTAGAGTTTTTTTCAGTTTTGAATTTCCCCCTCTATATTTGAATTAAAATATTGACACCTGCTACTATTTAATCTATCAGTGCTACAGAACTAGTAGCAAGCAAATGCTAAGAGAAAACCAGAAATGTGATGTAAAGGAAAAAAATTGTGTGTATATTTTTGAGATGCAGAAAACAGCATACAAAATAATATGGGCATATTTTTCCACTAGTAAAGTGAATAAAATTTTATGTTACCAATTCATGGTGTCACACAAAGAACATGATTTTCAGGTGTTCCAGATCTGAATGGGTTTTAAAACCATCCTGCCCTGCCAAACCCTACATTTTAGAACAATAGGTCTTAAACCATTCAGAATTACCTAGCGGGCTTGTTAAAACCCAGATTGCTGGGTCCCACCCTCAGAGTTTCTGATTCAGTAGCTTTTGCATTTCTTATGAGTTTCCAGGTGATACTGTTGGCCCTCAGGCCATACTTTGAGAACCACTGATTTAGGGCATAATTTTTTGAGATAAAAACACCTTTTATTGTTTTGGTTGCTCCTTTCCAATTACCCTCTGAAAGATGCTGAATATAAAAAGGGTCACTGATGCACATATTAACTCCCTTAAGCCTTATAAAACCCTATGTTGTGTATACTGTTATTATCCCCATTTTGAGGTAGAGAGAATTTGAATAAGTGGGAAGGATCCGCATAGGAACCAGGTAGTCCGGCTTCAGACTCTACATACAGCATTATAATGACTATTAAGGAAAGGACTAATTGAAAGAGATTCTCTCAACCATGTGGTCTCAATCCAGGGTGAGAAAAATAAGTGAGTAGATTATTTCAAAGGCCTAATTGATTGTTTGGAAGAGAAGCAAGCAGTGGGCTGTCTAGATGGCTGCTTCTTTCACTGCTTAAGGCAGGATGAGACCCTCCTTCCTTAGGGGCAGAGCAAATTACTGGAAATGACCTGGGTGTTTTTTCAAAGGGGCCTGATTTAAAAAAAAAAAAAAGGGCACATCTATTCAATGAACTAAAACACTGCTGCAAGAAAAAAAAAAGCACAAGGAAACTCTTTATGTGTAATATGTAAAAAGCACCAGGATGTATTTGAAAAGGAAAAATTAATACATTTATGTTTGCTTACATATGCATAAAATCTGAAAGGACACATAATAAAGCAATAATAGTCACCACTTGGAAGGAAGAGGAATGACTGAGTGACCAGGGACAGGATGGGAGGAAGACTTCTCTCTTATGGTTTTTGGTTTTAAAAATTAAATGCTAAAAATTTTCTGCATGGCTGAAGAAACCATCAGCAAAATAAAAAGAGAACTGGCTTTATGGGAGAATGTATTTGCCAATGATACATCTGACAACGGTATAATCTCCAAAATATATAAGGAACTCTTATAACTCAGGAAGACAAACAATCCAACTAAAAAGTAGTCAAAGGACCTGAACAGACACTTCTCCAAGGAGGACATATGGAGGGCCCATAGACACATGAAAAAATGCTCGACATCACTAGCCATCAGAGAGATGCAAATTAAAACCACAATGAGATATTACCTGACACCCGTCAGAATGGCAACCATCAATAAATCAACAAACAACAAGTGCTGGAGAGGTTGTGGAGAAAAGGGAACCCTAGTGCACTGTTGGTGGGAACGCAGACTGGTGCAGCCATTGTGGAAAGCAGTATGGAGTCTTCCCAAAAAATTAAAAATGGAACTGCCTTTTGACTCAGTGATTCCGCTACTGGGAATATACCCCAAGAATCCCGAGACACCAATTCAAAAGAACTTAGGCACCCCAATGTTCATAGCAGCGCTGTTTACAATAGCCAAGTGCTGGAAAGAGCCCAAGTGCCCATCACTATATGAGCAGATAAAAAAGCTGTGGTGCATCTACACAATGGAATACTGTGCATCAGAAAGAAAGGAGCGCCTATCTTTTGTGACAGCAGAGATGGAACTGAAGAACATTATGTTAAGTGAAATAAGCCAGGTGTTGAAAGACAAACTCTGTATGATTTCACATATAAGAGGAATCTAATAAAAAAAACTAATAAGCAAAATATAACCAGAGACATGGATACAGGGAACAGACTGACAGCTGCCAGAGGGGAGAGGCAAAAAGGATAATGTTGGAAAGAAGGGAAGGTATCAGTCAAAAAACATGTATGAATGACCCATGGATATAGACAACAGTGTGGGGGTTGACTGTGGGAACTGGGGGAAGGCTGGGTGGAGGAGGGCAAGGGGGGAGGAAGTGGGGACAACTGTAATAGAATAACAATACTAATAAAAGAGTTAAGCAAAAACATAAATAATTAACTTTGAAAAGTTGGTAATAGATTGCTGTGACTTTCCTGATTTGATTGCCTGGGGAAACTACTTCACTTTGGGCTCTGTTCCCATGCATTCCCAGCCTCTCATAAGTCCCTTCTACTTACCCAGCTGGAAACCCATTTTCAAAGCCTGCTGATAGGCCAGGCTTAGGGCTGGTTTTGAATTAGCTGGTGAAACACAGGATGGTGTGTAGTTCAAGGACATTGGAATTGTTTTTGCATTGTATGTAAATGACCAAATGTAGACATTTGGAAGAAGTAAAGGGTTTATTTCTCTTAGGAAACAGAGGCTACTTTAATAATAATGATATCACATTCACACAGCACTTTATAGTTTATAAAACTCTTTCACATACATTAGGCCATTTATATCTCACAACAGCTCTGAGAGGTTGCTATTATGATCCCCATTTAATGGATGAGGAAACTGAGGCTCAAAGAGTTCCAGTAAATTGTACAAGGTCAGAAAGCTATTAAATAAATAGTAGAGTCAAGACTGGTACCCAAGTATTGTGACTCAAGGCCTGTGAATTTTTCACCCTGCCTTTTTACAGTTGTAAAAAGAAAAAAAATTAATATGCTTTTTAAAAACAGGAAAAGACTGAAACATCCACAATCCCATGACTCCAACAAAAACCATTAAATTTACATATTATCTCCCAGGGTTTGTCCATGTGCTTACAACAATTATCTAGTTACAATCATCATATGTATGCAGTTATGTATTCTGCTTTCTCCCCATTTTTTGCTGCTATACTGAAGCCTTTTCCAAGTTGTAACCTAATTTTCATAATTAGCAAATTAATAGTTTCACATTTCATCAAGAGCCATACTAATGCAATCTGCTACTGTTTAACATGGATTCCATTATTTCATTCACCCACTCTTTCATTCACTCACTCATTCATTCATTCACTCACTCAATGATGACTAAACCCCTGCTATGTGCCAGGGCCTGTGCCAAGGACTCAGGACAAGTGAGTGGTAGAAATAATGGGGTATCTGAAGGTAAGGAAACAGCAGAGCAGGAAGCGAGGCACAGCTTGCTCGAGACATTCCTAGAGCATTGTTATGCTGAGACATTTAGATAATCCTGAAAACCTTTATTAAAAATTATAACACTGCTATAAACACCTTTGTACTTACAGTTTTTCCATTCTCAAGTTTTTTTATACAGTTGAAGTTTATTTTTATGGCTTAAGTATTTGTGTTCCTCTACCTTGATACCAGAAATACATGAGTGTACAGTTTCAATATGATCTTAACCAACAGTGAAAAACAACATTTGTAAATTTTGCAGTTGGAAAATGGTGCCCAATTGTTGCTTTAATTTGAATTTCTTTGGTTAGTATTGATGCTATAATTTTTCCATAGACTCGTTTATCAATTTTATCTCTTTTAGTATAAATTATCTGTGGTTTGTCCTTTGCCTAATTGTCTATTAAGGTCTTTATTTTCTTGCCCAAATGTGGGAGTTCTTTATACAACTTATTTTAGTTTCATTTCAACATTATTAAAAATATTAAACAGGCTTATTATATTGCAAAGGTGATATAAAAATTACCCTTTCCAATTTTTACTAAAATTGTTTTCTTAGTCTATTTGCCTTTTTTTAATGTTCAAAGTTTAAATTTCCTTCTCAAATTTATGAAGTTATTATTCCTCTTGTTATTTGATTATTATTAGATCATCTTTTGTCCTAGTTTTTGTTTTTATTTCTTTCTTTAATTTTCATTTGGGTTTTGTGAGAAATACATATAGACTTAAGTTTATTTCTTTTCTCCAATTTCTAATGAGAGAGTATAACATCACTTATACAAATATTTTTAATTTCCATATCATATATTACATTTTTATACATAACAAACATCCTACACAGGCCCATTAGTGTGTGTGTCTAATTTTGTATTAGAACTAAGACACTGTTCTGAATTTGCTTTATACTCTATTTTAATATCTGATTAAAATTGTCTTTTATCCTTGCTAATCTCTTTCAATATATTACTTATAATTTCACCCATTTGTTTTTCCAGATAAACTTTATTTTACTTTTGCAGAATGCTAGTAAAATTTTTGTTGGGCTTTTAATTGGGTTTGCATTAAAGAATATGAAGAATATGAAGAATCAGGCATCTTTATATATGTAATTTTTCCATTTGGAAGCGGAATTATTTCTCCTTATACCAAACCAATTAAATTATCTCTCAAAAATAAGTAATGTACATCACTTGCTAAATTTATAAGCAGTTTGTATTTTTGCTAGCTATTTAAGAAGAAATGAATTATATGTTGTAATGAATTGTAATTGATATATAGAAATATTATTAATTTTTGTATATTTTTCATGCATCGGAGAAGATAAAAGATTACCTAGGAATATAAATAGATTTTTAATGAATTCCTTTGGCTTTTCTAAGTATGTAGTCATATACCCTTTCCAAATGATCGTATTTCAATCTCTTTCTGATAGTAGTGTCTGATTAAATAATTCTTAGGCTCACACTCAAGCAAGTGGGGAACCTGGAACTGGCAGTCAGGTTGGCTGGAGAGCAGGGCCCAGGTTCCAGCTTCTCGCTCAGACTCAGGGCAGCCAGGCCCAGGGCAGGTCTGTGGTTCAGAACCATTGTAGGCACCAACCCTCTGAGTTACTCTGGGCAAGTTGCTTACTTCTGGGGGCTTCATGGGATTATTTTAGTTGATTTCTAAGAATGTGACCAACTGTAAAATACTTAGAAATGAAATTACATTGAGAATGTTATCTGGAAGGCATCAATTTGGGGCAGAGTTTTTAGATAAGTCAAATTAGAATTGCTGGAGGAAGGAAGCCTGTGAGGCTGCGAAAAACAAGGGTTTTTGCTGACCACGAAGAACTGATAGGTGTATGTTCTCTGTTCCTTTTGTTACACTGTGTGTTAGGGCAAAATACTCACTTGTTTTGAGGCTCCTTGATATAAACTTTCTTATTAATATTCTTGTCTAGATGGCTTCACTCGTAAAGAATAAAAAGGTCATGGTCCTTGTGGTGGTGTTTTGTTGTATTTAATTGCAACAGTCATTGACCAGTCAGAGATAATGATGGTAAAAAGACGGAGCAGAAGGATAAACAGAACAAGCCAATGAAAGGAGGGTGGGGGAGGGAGAGAGAGACTTAAAAATAGTAAGTTATCAACATATAAGTACTAGTCCAAACACCGCAGTCAGGACTATGCACTCTGGAGCCAAATTGCAAATTCTCACCCTGGCTTTCCCACTTACCAGTTTCATGATCTCAGTTCTCCAGTTTAAAAAGTCACGCAGCCTCTGTTCCTCAGTTAAAAAAGACTTACATGAACTCTGTTTCTCGATTTTAAAAATCCATCTTTCAAATGGGGAATGCTAATATGACTGACTTCACAGAATTCTTATGAAGAGTAAATAGTTAATAATGGGAAGAGCTTAGAAACTGTCCCTGGCACGTAGTAAACTGTCAAATTTTACTACCCTTATTTTTCCTAAAAAACATTAGAGAAATACATCAGATTAGCTACCTTTTCAAAATGTTCCTGGTGATTACCCTGCCCCAACCTTCTCAAATTATGCCTTTCTGAGGTGGCTGTTTGGGTGCCTTGTTAATCTAAAATTTAGGTTAAGAATTTTACTATTAAATTCAAAGAACTGCATGCCTTGGGTTCTTTTATATTTATGAGGCTTAATTCCAGTTTATGTTCCAACTTGTACATAACATTCTTTACCCGATTTATTGCCACTTGTAATAATACTATTTATAACACTTTTCATCCTTAGTTCTCTAAAGTTTTACATACCTCAATTCATTCCAGCTCACAAGTAACTGGGTGGCAAGTAGCAGAATCTCTCATAATTTATGCAAAAAATAACACTGGAGGCATAATGATAAAGTGATACCCTACAAATTGGCAGTCGGGTTGGTGATACAATGAGGGGGTTGCCTTACTGCTCGGGCCTCCATGTTTTCAGGCACTCAGAAAACAGCTCATTTCTTTAATGAAGGTGTGTGGTGAAGGGTACAGGCTCTGGAGCAGACCAATTCGGGTTCAAATTTGATCATCGTTTACACACAGTGGGGACCTAGAAAAGCTGCTTGACTGCTCTCAGCTTCCATGTTTTCCTCTGTAAATTGGGAATGATAATTTTGTCTTCTTTGTAGGTTTTTTTTTTTTTTTTTGTGGGGGATGTGGAAGGGTTGAGGGGCTAGTGAATCAACTGACACATAGGAAATGATTAATAATTGTGGTCATTTTTTGTTCTTGGAATTTACCTCTTTCAGGGTGAGTAGACCATCTTCACTTGAGCTGACTGTACAGTCAGTTTCCCCAAGAAGATGCTAATCTCCTAAAGGACATCAGTAACCTCTTCAATTTTACATCTTTCACAGCATCCAATTCAGAGCCCAACATATATTCAATACCCAATGAAGACACATTGAGCTGTACTGAGAGAAGTGTATCAACTGAAGATTTCTTGTCTCTCATTTCCTGGGACTTTCAAAATTTTACATCATTTTAAACAGGCCTCTTGCTTAAATACTTGAGTCTAAACCTTCTGTAAAGGGAACTGTAAGTTTAGAACTTGAGCAGCATGGCTTCATTTTGAATTCTACTCTTCAGGAGTGTCTAGGTTGGCATAACTTGATCCTGTGCTATAGGCAGGGGAGGAGGGAGAGATGTGAAGGCATCCACAGCAAAGAACATTCTCCTTCCACATGGATGTGTAAGGCCTTATGGGCTTTTTTTTCCAGCTAGAGTTTTAAAATGGGTCTGATCCATTCTTATTGTGAATGGAAATTGCAAAAATTAATACATATATAGTATATGTATATTTAGACATACCTGATTTAAAAAAAAAATTAAGCCTCTAAGGGAAGGTGAGAACAGATAGTTCAGTTATGAGAGCTAATATAGTTACTTGTTGGGAACTGCCCTGCTTGGTTTCAGGAGCTGCAACCCCCCCATGGCTAAGGCTGATGAGTGACCTTTGGACTGTAAGCCACTAAGGAGTCAAAGCTTATCTCTCCAGCAGGAGCGTGGCTTCTGCTTCATCCATAACTGGCCCCCAATGCTTGGTCAGTTAGCCAATGATGGGTAAGATTCCCTCAAGGGAGGGGTTGCCTAAGACAGGCACGATCACATGGGAGGCCCTCAGGGAAGGACTTGGGGGACTACAGCAAAAGGGGGTGATGGACCCTCACCCCCCATCCCCAGGCTATCCTGACATAGCCTGAGTCCTCATTCTGTTTGCGAGAAGTTTCCTAATCTCTTGGTTGCCTTGCTGACTCTGCCTGACTTAAGCCTGAAACAATGACAGAGGGCAGTGCAGCTTTGTGCTGGATAGGGCAGGCTCCCCAGGTGATCAGGCCTAAGAAAGAATATATAAAATCCCATGAAACCTACTTTGCTAAGAGTGCTCTCATTTAAATGATAAGGGTCCGAGCAGGAAATGAGTTTGTTTCCCAAATTTTGTAGCCCCTTAGCTAACAGACCCTGACTCAGAATAAGCCCTCAGAGTTTTTTGTATGTTATCTATTGTTTGATCCTTGCTGCCTGACAGTGATTAATGAGCTTTACCTGTATTCCTGTGTAAAACAAACCTAATAAAAACCATTGAGGAAAGGGCTCTTGGCCCTTCTCCTTTGAGAGATTGGCCACCTCCCTTCCCCAAGCAGATCATTTCTTGGTAGACTTATTCTCATCCATGGCTGATGGGCAGGGCCCTGTGGGCGGAGCCCTCCCACAGTTAATATTATCAGATAGTAAATTTGACTCTGAACTTCCTCACAATAAGAAAAATATTATGAATTATATGTCTTTCCTACTCACCACCTATTATCCACTCCCTTGATCTGTTACATCAGTGATTTTCAACCTTTTTCACCTCACGGCACACATAAACTAATTACTAAAATTCTGCAGCTCACCAAAAATGTAGTTTTTGCCAGTCTAACAAAAAAAAAGTATAATTTTGATTCATTCACATTGGATGGCTATTGTCGTGTTGACTTCTGTCAATGTTTTTATTTGACAATGTAAGGGCAAAGAGGTGAGTGCCCCAGACTGAATAGTCAGGTGTTGCATGTTCTAAAAATTGCAGTGGCACATGGGTGAAAGTCCCTGGGTCGTACGTCGTGGTCTTGTCTCCTCTGCTTTCCAATTCCCTTTCTCTTCACGCTTCCCCTCCAATTTCTGCTGATGGTTTTCCTCCAATTCCTTTTCTGGCTTTATGAAGTTAACTTTTTTCTTTTATCCTTCTTTCACTCATACACACCTCTAACTTCCCTTGAATTCTGAGTGAGATATATATTCTCTGGTTTTGACTCTCAAATGACCTCTCCTAAGCCACTCCTTCAGGGAAGGGAGGGCCGTCTGTGTCTGCAGAGGGGACAGCTCTCAGGCATGCCACCAGTGCTCAGCACCAGAGAGGCTGCTTGACAGACAGCAAGGCCTATGAACGGATAGAACACTAGTTCCTCAGAAAAGAAAAACCAGAATGAAGGCAGTAACAGATCCTTGAAAGAATAAAGCCCTAGCGGCCAATAGGTTCCCTGTTCAGTGCATGGGCTTCCTAGAGAAAGATTCTGAAGCCCATGTGGGCTCTGCAGGAAAGAGCATTGTGATCCGTTAGTGATGTCTGCTGAAGAGGAGGTGAGGGGCAGCGAGAGGGCCAGGTGTCTTCTGTTTCTGCGTTTTGCCATAAACCAATTATCAAGATTGTATCTTAGGTCCAGTGGAGGGGTGGGGGAGAGAACAATCAAATTGAGTTATATGTGAGGGTTTGGTCTCAAAAACAAGAAAGAAGCCAGTTTTTACAACCAGGTTAGAAAAGGACTAGACATACATATTGACATAAGCCATCTGAACATTGAATTGGGACCCTTTAATTATACCCTGATTGTTCCTGGGCCTGGAACGGGGCTGAGGCTGTAGTCTGTAGTCTCCTCCTTCAAGTTCCATGAAGGAAAGAGATAACTTGGGGGAACCAGGCAATATTGTTAGTGATAATGTTGGCAAGTGGGTACTTTGTGTTTTGCCAACTGGTGACGCTTAAGGGTTTTTTTTTGGATGCCATAGAACCTCTCCTAAAGCTTCCTGTAGGGTCCCCTCCAGCTCTACTGTGACCAGGAGAGAGTTTCCTCACTCCCCTAATCATCAGTGTCTTACGACTAGAAAAAGAACAGCTTTAAGATAGAAAAAGAGGTAAGCATTTGTTAATCCAGTCCCTTTATGATTTTGATTCTTTTAGTGACTTAGTAGTGAAAAGACCTAGGCTTTAGTTCTGGTTCTGCTACTAACTGGCTGGTCTTGGGCAAATCACTTAACTTTTTAGGGCCTCAGTTTCTTCATCTTAAAAATAAGGGGCTTAGCTTGATCTCTACTGTCTATTCAGATGCAAAAAGTTTAATAAGTTTTAATTTCACCTCTGAAAAGTGTCTAATAAATTTCACTCATTCTACACATGTTTACTAATACCTGATCTTGACTAGACATGAGGCTGGACACTAGGAATACAAGGTCACATATCCCACTCTTTCCCATGGACCTTACTGCTTAGTGAAAGATAAATGTGCAACCACATGAAAGGGCCATAGTATAGTAGCTAAGAGCACAGGTTCTAAGAACCAGGCTGCTCAGCTCAGATACTTCGCATATTTATGACACTGGACAACTTTCTTAACCTCCCCATGCCTCAGTTTCCTCATCTTCAATGGAGTCCATCTTATTTAGATGATATGAGAATTAAATAAGTTAATAAATGTAAGCATTACAACAGTTTCTGAGTGGTATGGACATCTGATTCTTTTAAAAATGCGTTTTTTTGTTTTGAGAAAGAAAGGAAAGGAAAGGGAGAGAGAGTTGAGACAATAAGAAAGAGAGAAACATCTATTGGTTGCCTCCCATATGTGCCCTGACTGGGGATTGAACCTGAAACCTTGGCATGTTCCCTGCCCAAGAATCGAACCCCCAACCTTTTGGTTATGGGATGGTGCTCTAACCAACTGAGCCACACTAGTCAGGGCTGGACAACTGATTTTTTTTATAGGGTGCTATCCTCAGCTCCTATTTAAACCAGAACAACTCTTTTTAAAGGGCTTATAAATTACGCATCTATATAATATTTCATTTGAAGAAAGGGTTCTACTACTTATACAAATAAACACAAATGAGGTAAGAAGTTTGATCATTGAAGTTTTTGGCATAGAATAAGAAAATATTTTCTTCATTAAGATTATGTTTAAACTCAGGCAAATTGGATCATATCTGGCTATAGTCTACAATCTATTAACTCATTAACTATGGAAATGACCTGCAAGACAGAAGTAAATAACCATCAACTTGTTTGAGGGCCACCTTTTACAAATAAAAGGAAGGGTAGTGACTCAGCCAATGTCACAAAGCTTGTTGGGGAAAAATCCTGCTCTTGCCACTGGGTGTGGGTCTTTCTAAACTACAGTGACCCTGGCATATGCCCTGATGACATATTGTCCTTTAGGCCTGACATTATTTATGACCTGGATTTTATTTGATTTTTTTATCAGTAAATATTTCTGAATGCATCTCTAAAAGAAAAAGACTTTAAATATATAATAATAGTACTGTTATCATACTTAAAGAAACAATACTTAAGAAACATACTTTAAAGAAACAAATTAACAATAATTCTTCAAAGTCATAAAATATTCAGTCAATGTTCAAATTTTAGGTTTGGATACAGTGTTTAAAGTCAAGCCGATCAAGTTTGTGTGCCCTGTGAAATAGGATGTGACCTTTTGGGTCACAAATCCCTCATCCATGAATTAAGGGTGATTGTAATGTCATTAGGATTATTGTGAGCATCAGATTTATAAAGTCCTACTACGATGCAGCCTGTGTTAAATATTTTGTAAACCACTGTTGAGATTGTAAAATAAAAGTGCCTGGCACATGGTGGATACTTAATAAGTGTTAGCTATTATTAGTAAACAAACAGTTTAAATACAGTATAATTGGTTATGTCCATAGAGATGGTACCTGGAGGATTAGGAAACAAACACCTTCTAGAAGAGATGCTGCTTAAGAGATGGATGGGCAGGTCAGGGGGATGGGAAAGTGGTGCTTCAGATGGAGGCAGGACTGAATTAAGGGGTGGACAAACCCCCCAGCTCCCAGGTGCCTTACTACAAAGGGTACAAAAATATCCCTGGAAAAACATTAGAAAGATGGTGCCATTTAACTACCATTTCCCCACATTACTTGTTATGGAATGGGTGAAATGTAAAATGGTCTGGTTCCTGTACTGGACAAATAATAAATCTCTAGCCTTTAATTTGAACATAAGACAAGAAAAAAATTGCTACTTACAATCCCCACTGCTGTTAAGGAGGGTGGGTCATGGTAACCAGAGGATCTTCGGTTTGCCAATCACACACAAGTTCCACAATCTCAGTATAAAGTATTAAGTATGCAAGTTTAGAGAGAGAGACTGGGACAAAGGTAAACCTCTGTACATCATAAAGGAGGTGTGGAAGGTCTCCCAAGGGGCAGATGGAAGAAGAAAGCTTGCTTGCCTGGGGAGAAAGAGAGGAGACCCCATCCCCGAGGCTGTGTCAGAAGGGAGAAGGGACGGTTATTTCTGTCTTAGACTCTTTGGGAGTCTAGGGAAGCCAATGAGCCCAGCTCAGAATTTTTAAAGACATAAAATTCATAGGATTAAAAAAAGAAAACAATTATAGTAAAATTTATCAGAGTAGTTCTTAAACTACAAATTTATTTGGGAGAGGGAAGTTTGAATAGGAGGAACACAGGAATTACAGAGCAGCGGGATTGCTCTGTATGATATTATGATGGTGGACATGCGCCATCATACATTTGTCAAAACCCACAGAGTGTCAACTATGGGCTGCGGGTGATGATGATACGTATTATGTTGGTTCATCAGTTGTGACAAATGTACCACCCTGGCCTTGGATGTTGACAGTAAGGAGGCTGTGTGTGTGAAGGGGGAATGAGAGTCCATGGGAACTCTGTGCTTTCTGTTCAATTCTTCTGTGAACCTAAAACTGCTCTAAAAATAGCCTGTATATTTTTAAAAAAGCTACATTTATGGTATAGTAATATAGGAACTTCTTTATTAACGTTTAACAAGATCTAGATCTAGCACTAAGTCTGATACCTACCACAATTCAAGGTCACCAACCATAAACAGTATTTCAAGATATGTGCAACTACTGTAATATGACATGAAAATAACTGTGATTTCTATTAGTGAAAAAAATCACAGGTACTGCTGATGCCAATATGGTTTGTTGATTACATTTATAATGAAAGGAAATGCTAAATTTAAATTACAGGTCATTGAAAATAAAGATGCAAGTTATTTCTCTTCCCTCAAATTTCATCCACGGAACCCTTTGGAGAGGAGGGCACCCCATGGATCTGATGAAAGACCCCTAAACTAGACCTGAGAATTCAATCACTCCAATTCCCCATCTCAAAGGTTCTGCTTCTCTGTCCTGTGACTGTCTCCTAAGATTCCCCAGCTGGTCTGGGTCGTTTCTCCCTTTGTTTTTTGCAATTCATGCCCGTGTTTCCTGCATCCAGCTGTCCCCATTTATTCCCAGGTCCCCTGATATTCAGGAAAAGTAGAGCTGCCCTTGACATCAGCAGAAGCAGTGTCTTGAGAGGTTGTAGTAAATGAGGGGAGGGAGGGAGTGCCCCCTGTAAAGTCTTTTACATTGGGTGCTGGAGAGGTGTTTCTCCTTCATCAGTTACTAATAACAACTAGTAGTGTGTTTATGGTACTTTTGAACTTCATAAGACTTGGCCAGTATTGTTAACTAATGATGCCTCAGTTCTGCAGTTGAGCTGATTAGTGCAGGGTTGCTTTCTTACAAAAGCCTCTGATGAGTGTTGCTCCACTATTCCTGAGATCTTATTGAGGTGAATAGAAGGGAGATGTGTCCAAGGACAATAAAATCATCCCCCCCCCCGCCAGAGGTTCTTTGCTATTCAAATAGAATGAATACTTTTTAGGCCAGTAATATAATTGAATGGATAAATGGATCCATTTGTTCCTCACTGAGCTCAGAATCCTTCTCAATACAATATTCTTGGCAGCTATTACTAAATTAAAAAAAGGGTAGGTTCTCAAGATGAAACATATTTGCCTAGACTATCTTACTGATCTCCATTTTACCTGAATACCGTAACAAGCCTAGGCTTCTTGTTACGGTATTCAAGGCTTTTCCTAGACCCATTCCAGCCCTTCTTTCTACCACCATGCTCTTCCTCAAAGCTAGCCTCTCTTTTCCACCTTTTCCTAAACACAGGCTTATCGCTTACATACTATTCGTGCTGCTCAGGCCATTCCTTATGCTTGGAAAGCTCTTGCCCTTGTTTTATGTCATTCTTTGTACCCAAGCCAACTCTTTTTGAACCTTCTCAGATGGCATTCATTGCTCCCAGCTGTATGCTTTCTTTATGTATTTCCTATCATTCTCTTCTCATTTTGCTTTGCATAGTAGTTGTTTAAGCACCTCTGTATTCTCAGGTAGACTGTGAACTCCTGAAGAGGGAGAACCCCATTTTTCTATTCTCTAGTGCTTAGTTAATACCATGCACATAGAAGACATTCAAAAAATGTCTGTATGATAGAATGAATTGTACCACATTATTCACCCTT
This sequence comes from Anoura caudifer, assembly GCA_004027475.1. Taxonomy (NCBI): domain Eukaryota; kingdom Metazoa; phylum Chordata; class Mammalia; order Chiroptera; family Phyllostomidae; genus Anoura; species Anoura caudifer. Next base: position 78,186 of record PVKU01000431.1, on the reverse strand, counting down.
GAATTTCATAGTGAACTGTGCTTAATGATTCACAACTAAGGAAGAACACTTCTGTGTGACTGAGCAACTTGTTACTGTATATACCTAAGTCCCTTCACAATCCATTTATTCCTCACTCTGTTCCATCTTCCAATTCAATCATGCCTTCTTAGAGTCCCTGGAAGCCAACCCTAACAGGCTAGAGCAGCCTTCCCCAAACCCTGCTATGTTTTCACATTTCCATATCTTTATTTATTATCCTGGGCTTTCTTTCTGATGTGTCTTTTCTCCCTATTTAGCTAACAAACTCCTAGTTATCCTTCAAAGTCTAGATCAATGATCTGAACTCCATAGTTAAAGAAAAAATTAATTTCTCCCACATCTGGTTTTCATCAACAGTTAAAACAATGACAGGTGCTCAGTAACTAATTGTTCAAACTGAAGTACCTGCTCTCAGCGCTTTGTTCATGATAGAGATTCAGTCAGAGGGCAGTTCACTGGCCAGCAGCTCAGGCTCTGAGACTGATTTTGCTGAAGCAGAGATCCTTGCATGAGGAAACAGTGTGAGTAGGATTGAGGGGGCTGACGCCTCCGAAGTCTTATTTCTTTGTGTGTAGTGCTCTGAATGTAAGCAAATGGTTAAAACAAGAAGGAAGGAGGATAGGAAAGATGGGAGGGGAAAGGGAGGGAGGAAGAATGAAAGAGAGGGAGGAAGGGAGGAAGGAAGCAAGGAAGGAAGGAAGGAAGGAAGGAAGGAAGGAAGGAAGGAAGGAAATGAGGGAGGGACTTGTGAGAGTAAGAAGAGCCAAATTGTTCAAGCCTGTAATATGAACACAGTTCATATTACTGTTAGAGCTTAAGGCCAAAATGTCATAGACCAAGCTCATAATTTAGTTTATGGCTGATCTTTATAGTAATAAAAAAAATCTAGAAAGAAGCTGCCTGGCACCATTTGCTGAAGACGTTTTTTAATACTGTCAAATGATTCATAATTATAAAGGGGGTGTGCACCATGTTTGCTCTGCAGTGGTTAGGCTGAGACTCATTAAGCACTTTCTGCATCCAAGAGTCCTGTTTTATGTAAACAAGACCTCTGAGGAAGATATAGATGGGTAATAAAGATGAAAGGAAATGAAGTATATTAATGTGAGGACAAATTAATAATGGCCGTTCCATTCTCTACCAGGGAAATCAGTCGCCATGGAATAATTGTGCTTTTCAAGGCAGAAAGGGAGCAAACATTTAGACAAAGCAATAGAAGAAGGAAGACAAAGCCAGACAGGGTTCCAGGGTCAAACTGCTTTATGAGGATAGTCTGCATTTTGGGGAACTGCTATCGGTGTGCCCAGCCAGACCTCGGATGGCACCTGCAGAGGGCTTTGACTTGGCTGCAAACAAAACCACTTTCAATACGTTTGCAATGGTCACTGGGGTGCAAACTAGGGGGCAGGGGATGAGGAGAGGAAGAAAGAGGCAGGCAGGAGAAGGTGAGTGGTGCAATGGCTGGAAATGAAAAAAGAAAGGAAGACAGGTTCAACAGAATCACCATTTCATTTCTCTTCACATAACATAGCAGGAGCCTGTGTGTCGCTGAGACGTGGATGAAATGAATGTAGCACTGATGAGACAAGGCTGAGCTAGCTGGAGCTGTTTTCATGTCAGCAGTTGACTGTCTGAACTCCTAGACAAGTACGTCAGCCGCGCTGTTTCTGACTGACCAGAGCCTACACAGGCCACTGCAGCTTGCAGAGTGTACCGTGGCTGAGGTAGCTGCCATTAACAGGCTCGAGCTTACTTGTCCGAAGTTGGCATCGGAAGAGCTCCATGTCGCTGAATTCTAGAAAAGTGTTACCAACCCAGAGATGACCTCTTCTCCTAACCTTCAGGTCTTCATCCAGCCCTGGCATTGGGTGTCAACTGGTCTCAGAGTCTTCAGATTCACACAATCTGGTGAATGGCCCTGATCAGAGCCTTGAGTAGGATGAGGTAAGCCAGAGTGAAGGCGGAAGCTTTAAGGAGGCGCTCAATTTCAGGTGCTGACCCTGGACTTTCACAACCTTGAGAATAAGTGCCTCCTTAAATTTTGCACCCAGGGAGCCTCATTTGCCTACTCTTATTGACTCTGGCCTGGACAGAGATGCTCTATACTCTGGAAACAGATATATGAATTGTATTAGTCTTAAAAACCTCACAGCCAGACCCTGGCCAGTGTGGCTTGGTTGCTTGGAGCATCAGACCATAAACTGAAGGTTGCAGGTTTCTGTTCTCAGTCAGGGCACTTGCCTACTGGTTGTTCCGTCCCCCGTAGCGGGGGACAATCAATTGATGTTTCTTTCTCCCTCCCTTCCCCTCTCAAAAATCAGTAAGCATGTCCTGAATTGAGGATTTAAAACAAACACACAAATAAGAAAACCCCTCACATCCAGGTCTCTACAGCTTGATTGTGCACTTCCCATGTATTTATCTCAGCTCAACTACTCTTTCTTTTTACTGGTTAGTTTTAAGAATCTGAAGACCAGAAACCGTGTATGGTGAGGGGACCAGCCTGCTTTTTCATGGAGCTCACAGTTGGCCTAACACAAAGGCTGAGGACCTGCCACACAGCCATCCTAACTCACCAAAGACCAAAATAATCCCGGGGACTCAGGGGCTGTGCCAAGCTGGGCTGCTTTAAGAGTCCAGTGCTTAGTTTAATGCTCTGCTATCACAGCCTTGAAGTTCTTACCACTTTTTAACAAAGACCCTCATTTTTATTTTTCACTGAGCCCCAGTTGGTCCTGGCTCCAATTAAAAACCTAGATAAAAATATCTGGCCTGTCAGACACCCCCCACCCCTTAAAAACCCTCACTGCTCATTCTTGGAGTAGACACAGTTCCTTAAAATAGCCACAAAAGTTTACAAAACCCCAAGTCCCCATCCACCCCTCTGCCCTGTATCTCTTCTGGCTATTGCACTCTGACCCTCTTGGAGTCTCAATTGTGCCACACCCCATCTGACTCAGGGCCTTTGCAATGTCTGTTTCCTCTGCCTGGAATGTTCTTTTCCAAGCCCCACCCCCTCAAACCTGGCTCCCACTGTTTGTCCTTCAGTTCTAGGTACAGACCTTAATTCCCCTGACCCACCAGGCTGGATTGAGCCCATGTGGTACATTCCCACAGTTCTTTAGCATTCATGATGATTCTAATATAATCTTTGTAAAATGGTCTGATTAATGTGTCCATTTCCATGTGATTCCATGTTGGGCAGAGACCTTGTTTGTTTTGTTCACTTTTGTAGGTTCTAGGCTTGTCACAGTGCTGGGCACTTTGTAGACAGACACTCAATAAGTAGCTATGAAGTGGAAGACTAAGGAAGAGCCCCAGGTAATCCAGTCTGGGGGTGTGTGTGTGGGGAGGTGGGGCAAGGTGGAGGTGGGAGGTGGCCTCTGGAAGGACTGGGACAAAGAAAGCTTCCCTTTGGGCTGTGCTTCCCAGACTCACACATGCAATGGCCCAATCCAAAGCTGGCTCAGCTCCAAACTAGCCTTTGGTGAAGGGAGACAGTGATGAAGCAAAGTTTGATCACATGGAATTCAGTGCCCTGATGATCAACCTATTGAGATCTCAACAATGATAGAAAAAAAAAATATATATATATATATATACACACACACATACTGTGGTAGAGATTTCTAGTGAGCACAAGAGTTTTCAGTTTTCACTGTGGTCTGTTATGTATTTTAATTGTGTTTTCATCTCATCTCTTCCTCCTTTATTTAGTGGTACACTTCTCTTTCATGGTTTTATTCCCTTTGGCAGACTTGTAAAAGCATAATTTTTTTCCCTAGCTCTCTGGTGTAGCTCATTTTGTCGCCTTGCTTCCTTTATCTTTCTTCACAAGCCACCCAAATCACTTGCTCTTCTTTGATTTTCTTCTATGGTTTCGTATTCCTGTATTGTGAATTTTTACTTGTGATCTTGGAAATATGCCTACAAGGTCAAAGTGACAGCTACTAGTTTCTCTGTTGGGAAGAAGAAAGTCAAGATTTTCTCTTGTCTGTGGGACAGCTGACTTTCTTTACCCCTGCCCCATGTTATGGCCCCTCACCCCCAACATCTTATTCACTCAGGTCCTCAGAGCCCCTTGTTTTCCTTCCAAAAATTAGTGTGACTTTCTACTACTTCTCTCTGTGACAGAAAACTTAGGACATGTTTTTGATTTCTTTTTATTAATCTTTTTTCTTCCAAGAGAAAAAAGACAAAGAAATGGAATTTTTTAAGTAACTATTCAGTTGTCTAAAGATGGACTTTTATAATCAAAATATGGAGGCTTCTCTAAGGATCAATTTTTCATAGCCTGGTCATCTGCTAGCTGTTGGTATCAATAAATTCTCATTGTGCGACAAAGGACTGTTCTCCTTCCTTGTCCTCCCAAGCCCTGCTACCTTGGAAAAGCCAAGAATATAGTCAATGACAACAAATTTGATTTTTCATCTATTTCAACCCAAATCTTAGATAAATGATAAGTAACTGATGATTTGGGGGGGGGAAGAAAATTTAATGGAAACACCTAATGTTGAATGGCTTTGGGTCTGAATAAAGGGTTGGCTTGGGCATTGATTATTCTTACTTGGAGTCCAGAATATTTAGCCATTCATTGGGGTGGTGAAATGCTTCTTTTTGCTTTCTTAAGTTTTAAAAAATTTCATACCTTTCCAAATTTTGATACAGAACATAATTACTTTTTCCCGTTTCTCCCTTCACTATGCCTCAGCAGTGTATTTTTTTAGTTGGCTTGCTTCCAGTTTTCTCAGCACATAATGCAATGCCTTACTGTCCACGTTCTACTGAAACATTCCACTTACAAGTCTTTCTACAAACTTTACCGTACCTGTGTGACTTTGGGCAAGTTACTTAAACTTTCTGAGCCTTGGTTTCCTCTACTGTAAAATGCCAACAACAACAACATCTACTTCCTAGTGGTGTTTGTTAATTCAGCCACCCATCCTTTCATTCGACAAATATTTCTTGAGCTCCTACTACGTGTTAGGTGCTACTCCAGGTACCTGAGGGATATAGCAGTGAACATACATCCCAACCTTCTAGGAGTTAACATACAGAGGAGGAAATGTGCAAATCAGTATGCAGTATGTTCAGATGTGCTAAGTTATTGCAGAAGAATAAAGCAGAGTAGAGGAGAAAGAGAATGAGGCGGTGGGGGAGGGGTGGCAGTTTAGTTCCCCAGAAAGCAGATTCTGAGAAAAAGGCTGCTGTGCAGGACTCCTTAGGGAGTGCTCGCACAATGAACACTTGTGGGAGCAGAAAAGCACAGGAGGATAAAGGGCCACAGTTAATGCCACGGGAAGCTCTGAAGCTGGATGGCCTTTTAGGTCTGACCCCAGTTGGGACAAGGATATTAGGCATTTATACCCTGCTTTCGTCAGGCCCCAGACATGCCCCTAGGAAGGTGATTCTTCATCTGAGAGTGATTTCTGGAGAATGCTGAGAACAGGTTGTCATTTGCCATCACTTTCAGCATCTGGGGGAATCGGTGCTTTGGCCCTGAAGGGCATGTGCAAGGGGCATCACCATGTCCACTGTAGGTAGGAAGGGATGTGCTACTTTACATATGGTGATGAAGGAAGGTTTCTCTGATATAGTCACACTTGAGGAGGGGCCTGACGGAAATTAAGAATCGAGCCTTGTAGATTTCTGGGGAACAGCATGTTAGACAGAGGGACCATAATTGCCAAGGCTCTGAAGATGAAATGTCCTTGATGTGGTCAGGGAGCCCCAAACCAGTGTGGCTAAAGAGGACAGGCCAATGGAGAGAGTACAGTGCTAGGAAATGAAGTAGGCTGAAACCTCAGACCAGATAACACAGGGCTTCACAGGCCATGGTAAGGATTGCTGTGAGGATTACTTGACTTGGTTCACACAAACTGTTTCAGAACATGCCTGGCACATGGTCAGTGCTCAGTGATTTTCTACCATCATCATCATCATCTCTCTCTGAGACTGGGTCCTGTTTAGTTTGAAATGCCTTGCATTTAACACAAGCCCTGATATACATGTATAGTAGGCACTCAAAACTTGTTTGTTGAATCATACATATACATTCTTAGCTATCTTTTTAAAAAAGATTTTATTTATTTTTTAGAGAGAGGGGAAGGGAAGGAGAAAGAGAGGGAGAGAAACATCAGTGTGTGGTTGCCCCTCACGTGCCCCCAGCTGGGGACCTGGCCTGCAACCCAGGCATGTGCCCTGACTGGGAATCGAACCAGCAACCCTTTGGTTCATAGGCCGGCACTCAATCTACCAAGCTACACCAGCCAGGGCCATTCTTAGCTATCTTAATGCTGTGTGTGTGTGGCAGGGGTGAGGGGGGGCGTGTTTTGTTTTAGTCTGCAGCACACTCTGAAACCTCTGTCTACACCCGTTTCAGAGGCTAATCAGCTCTTGGAGAATAAAGAACCACATCTGTTTAATTGATCTTTCCTCATGCCCAGTCCAGCCTGCTTGTGCCTGGAGGCCTGTGATGTGGTCTCCCACACACTGGCTCGTTCCTGTATAGGACCACCCCACTCTGCCACTGTATCTATTGCATAGTTAGGAAAACAATGTTCTCTGCCCCACAGGAGAATTACTTTGCTCTACTGTTATAGTCTGACTCCTGAGGCCTAGTGTATGACCTCTTTATGTAGTTTTCCACTGAAAATGTAGTTAGTCATTTTTTAATTCACCTTTCTCAGACACTGGCTCTGATCTGTGCCTGGAAGATGTGCCCAGGCTGTTTCTTTGTGCAAAGAGAGGGACACCGTCTGCAAAGTGCTTTGACAACCATGAAACATCATGTCCCAGACGCACCTGAGTAGAAGGAGGCCCCGATATAAGTTGGTCTCATTTTTTTAGCTGTTTTGAATATATAAACTTTTGGAATATGACTAAAACAGGCAATTGCCTACTTATAATTTATTAATTTAGATACACATGCATATTTAAAACTATACACATAAAATATTAATTTAGAAAGATTTTTTTCCACTCATGCATTTCATGAAACAATTTTATTCAGATTCTTCATGGGCCACTTCGACATTAGGTTATTTTTTTCATAGAGCCATCTTTTACTTCCTCAAACACAGTTTTCAGAGCATATCATTTTCTGTCAATTTTTAAATTCAGGACTTCTGCTGTCATTGTAAATTTCATATAGGCCATGGGTACCTGTTTATTAAATAATAGTTTCCCCCCAATTTTTTTAAAGATAAATAATTATGATCTTGTAATCATTTAAAATGTACTTTAAAAATCTTGTTCAAAAATAAAATTGGCCACCTCACAGGCATTAGGATGGCTACTACAAAAAGAGAACCCTCACAAAATCACAAATGTTGGTAAAGTTGTGGAGAGATTGGAGCCCTTGTGCCCCATTGGTGGAAATATGACATGGTGCAGATAACGTGGGAAACAGCATGGTGGCTTCTCAAACGCTAAAAATAAAATTACCAGGTGCTCCAGCAAACCCATTGCTGGGGACATTCACAAAGAATTGAAAACAGGCTCACAAAGAAATATTTGTACACCCCTGTTCAGAGAGCAACACTCTCAAGAGCCGAAAGGTGGAAGTAACTCAAACGTTTATTGATGGGTGAATAGAGAAACAAAATGTGGTACACACACACAGGAATATTATTCAGCCTTAAGAAGAAAGGAAATTCTGACACACGCTACACTGGATGAACGTCGAGGAAATGAAATAAACCAGTCACACAAGGCCAAATACTGTGTGAATACACTTATATGAGCTATTGATGCTTGTAATAGTCAAATTCATATGGAGATAGAAAGAATGGTGGTTGCCTAGTGCTTGGGGAAGCGGGGGATAGGGAGTTGTCATTTAAATGGTTACAGAGTTTCAAGTTTTACAAGATGAAAACTGCTGGAGAGGAAGGTGGTGATGGCTGCACAGCAGCATGAATGCGCTTAATCCACTGAACTGAACACTTAAAATGCTTGTGATGGTAAATTTTGTTCTGTACATTTCAGCACAATTAAATAAATAAATAAAACAAAATGAAATTGAACATTTATGTGGTGTGATCAAGTCCTTTGGAATAGTTACTGAATCTGTGTTAATTTTTTAAAAATTTTATTTAAAGAACAAACGGATCCTGCCAGGTAACCATGAAAAACCCCCAACTTAGGCACTGGTTGAGGTTGGTTCAGGTGAATGTCTTTCTCTCAGAATATTTTGTTGTTTAAAATAATTATAGAGCTCCCTAAAAATTGAGAGGATTTTCAATGCTTGAGTAAACATTTTACAGGGATAATTTTTGAACAAATGAAAGAACCTCATATTAAAATTGGATCTGTATGATAAATGAAAATTTACAGTTGAACCATATGAAATTGCCTCTACTCAACTGTTTTTGACCCATGAAAATGTCATATTCATGTGTTCACCCTAATTCAATTATATTTTATGACATCATGAATTTGAAAAGTCTAATTTTACTATGAAACTAGCCTTGGATATTTACTCCATGGTTCAAAATTTAAATTTCTATAGCCAGATTATACGTTGGTTTTGATTATAAGCCATGTATTTTTGAACTCTCTTGGCATTGTGCCTAGAAGAAGCAACTAAAGCTCAAACTTTGTTAATTTCTTTAAAATAAAAAGAGATTATATCAGAGTGTATCTGGTAGCTAGCATTTCGTATAAATTAAAAAGTTGTTTTAAAATACATCTCCTTTGACCAAAGAGTAAACACTGAAAGACTAGCCTCATCCCTTTGGACATCCACCCTGAGAAGGGCTCCGACCTGAGGGCTGAGAGCCAGCACCTCTCTGCTCTGCCTGCTACTCAGCCACCCAGAGCGGGGAAGACGTGACACCAGATGCCCAGCACAGGAGAGCCACTCACCCTTCCACTGGTGGATCATTTCCATGAAATGCTCACCTCCATTTTGAGTTCATTTTTGTATTTCCTTTTGAAAAAAAGTCCAACCTATAGAAAACTTTGACGAACAGTATATTAACTGCATTCACCCATTGTTCCCTTGTGTCACATCTCTAAGTATGTAAGTATACACATGCACATATTTGTACATATATAAGTATATACACACACATATATCATACTTACACACATACATACCACACATGAACACTTCTATACACGTACATATTCTACGTATGCATCTATAAATATACATACATAAACACTTCTCTTTTGTTTATGAGCTTCCTTTTCCCCCCGAGCACTGTAAAGTAATTTGCAGACAGCATGACATTTCACCTCTACACATGTCAGCACACACCTCCTAAAAATGCTCTCCCATAGAACCAAAACGCCATCATTGCAGACAAGCATGAAAATATTGTTATGCTATCTAAGATAGAGTCCATATTCAAGTTTACCCAATTAAAAATATTCTGCATAACTCTTAAAAAATCTGGGATTCTCTCAAATATCATTCATTACACTTAACAGTCATGTCTCTTTTAGTCAATGCTCATCAAGAAAAATCCCTTATCCCCACCTTTGACTCTTTTTTTTCCTTTCATTACAGTGACGTTGTGAAACTCCAGGCCAACATTTTGGATTTTGCTTGCTAGTAGATCCAGGTGAAACCATTTTGTGAGACTACTATACAGGTGAGAATGTCTTCCTTTGTATCTCATCGGGAGGACTTAATGTCAATTTGATGTTAAGCTTGTTTAAGGTGTTTTGTGTTGATTCTTATCAACTTTAGTTTTTGAAACTGTTTTCTATCCTTGTCCACAAATTCTGTGAAGTTTGTAGCATCTGACTATATAGAAGATTATGTCTTATATTTTATATCTATGTATCTCATGTGGCAAACTATTGTTAGCTTGTATAAATGGGTTTTATTTACTTTTCAACTGGTGAACGATGAACTTGTAATTTACTGATGACTTTAGTAATATGTGATTCTCCACAAGACTGAAGGCTGCTTGAAGAACACTATAAAAATTGAAACGCCCATTAGAACTGCCTGACAAACTAAAAAAATGCTTGGAGATTCCCATTCATTCTTTCTCTCTCATCTCTCTCTCTCTTTCAGATTCCTTTTAAGACCATTTCATTCTATTTACCTATGAGTTCCTTTAGTTTCAACTTATTCTGTAAAGAATAGACATATAGAAGAAAGAACTTGTAGAAAAACATTTAAACTCAAATCTTTTTTTCACCATAGTTTTTAGCTGGTGAATATTTTCTATCTGACAGAATTTTCTGTCCACATCTTAAAAACTTTTTCAAAATAACTTCTTTGCCAACATGAGTCCCTGGGGTAATCCATCTTCCATTGCTTTGTGCTCTGGGGAACAGCTGACCTTGGTTAGAAATTAATGTATTACTTCCTGTTTCCTTTACATCTCCCACTTCCCTCCCCACCTCCTTGCTCTGATAATGACACATAAAATTAATGAGCACTGGTAATTAAGAGGGCCATTTTAGAATGAGTTTGGTATTTAATGCCCTTGATCTAAACTTTGCTTGGAGAAAGGACAGCTGAATAATTAGAAAATGGCATTCCAAATCAGAAACCAAGGCTGTCTTTTCTGCCAGTAATTTGTGTGGCTTTGGCTGAATCATTTTACCTTTCTATATTTTATTTTCTCCATCAGCTAAATAGGAGTTATAGTAATTTCTCATTAAGAGTTTTTGAGTATCCAGATAAAAAAACACACTATAACTTATAACTACACTGTAGTAGCAATATAACTTTTAATTTGAAAACTAAGCAGTGTGAATATTTTTCCTAATTATGAAATCCAATATATTTTCCTTAGCTCACTTTTATACTTTCAACTACTTAAGTCCACAAAGGCCACAATGTAAATCTTTTTAATTAAACAGCTTAAAATAACAAGGGACATTTAAAATACTTTATTTCTAATTCTCACATATATCCAATTTTATCTTCAGATCATTTTCAAGTTAAAAGTAAACAATTTATAAGTAATCAATTAAAGGAATATTAGAAAATGTAGATAAATAAGAGGAAAAATAAATCAGAATCCCATCACTGTCGAGACAGAACGGTTGTCAATGCCTTGGGTGTGTCCTTCCAGAAGGGGTTATCTAGATATTTTCTTTTATAACCCAATATTTGTTTTCACATATTAATCTATTTTGAACATCTTTCTGGTTCATCCAGAAGATCGTAGTGCGTGCTGTGCCATCCCACCCAGATCCCCCATCAGGCCTGGAAGATGGATTTACCCAACTGTTGGCTCCTGGCAGACAGCCCTTGGCCCTCAGCTCTCTTTAGAACTGTGGGACCAAAGTACTCGCCTTGCCTAGGGGCACACCCCTTTCCATCAGCTGCTAGCTTCTAATGGCTGACAGATGCAAGGAAATAAAGGCTAGCCTCCCTAGCCCTGAATCTGGACACTTCTGAAGGGCTAGTCCTGCTTCAGAATTCCCTGTGGGGTAGGTTGAGATCTTCAGTTGGGATTCCATCACAGCCCACTTCTCCTTTCGGTCTCACCCACCCCACTACTTCCCTTGCAGAGACCTGATCTTGAGAGTACTTCCTTAACAACCTCAGATACATTAATCTCTGTCTCAGAGTTTTCTTTCTGGGGAGTCCAACCCATAATAGTTGGTATTGGGACTGGTCTGAGAAGGCAGACATTAAGCTTAGGGCTGGATCACTTACCCCCTACCTGGCCAGGAGGACCCCATCAGTGGTGGTGGGTAGAGCAGAGACAACCCCTGGCCAAAGGATGCAGAACATTGTTCAAGTTTTCACTGGTGGTGAACTGGGATGAGATGATGGTAGAATAAAATGCACCAGCTAGTGAGATATGGCAGGTGTTAATAAATACGGGAGAAATAACATAAGGCCAGCAGAATTGAATGGCTATTGGGAAGCTCATCTAGCACTTCAGGAAAAGCTAATAAAAGGCAGAAATGATTATTTGACAGTCGAATGCTAAGAGTGATAGCCACAGGGCTTCCTAGGTAGCTTACAAAGTGCTCTAATCTTCTATAGCCAGAGGCTATAGAAAGCTAAAGACCAAGACTGGGACTTAATTATAAAATTCACAGAGCTCTAAAAGTTTAATTCTCAGTTGAGGCAGGTAGGCTAAAAAAGAATGCATTCCTGGTACATGGGATAGAGACATCTGGGTTGATGAACTCCAGATCTTGTAGCTTAGATTTCTCTGAACTCTGAACCAGCAGCAATAGTTTTCTTTTCCCTCCTCCATATGAGCACTGCCTCCTTGCTTGAAGATGCTGTGGACACCTTTCTCCTGTAAGAGAACAAGCTCTTCCCTTGGGAGCTGTCCCTGCTTCCTGGTCAGGATAACAAGGGTTAAGTCACAGCATAATCTGGATGGGAACATTCTGTGCCTGGTAAGGGAGGAAAGGGAGCCACAGGACCCTTCTAACACGTAGCAGTAGAAGCCTGGAGAGTACGCAAGGAACCGGTTTCTGGGCATGCTGGATTTGGATGGGGGAGGGGCGCAGGGTGAAGTCATGCAATGGAGTTGGATAAGGGCAAGTTTATTAATTTAAGAGTAGGAGGACACTAATTCATGGTACAAATGTACTCTCAGGAGGGGTCCTAGAAGTATGGCAAAAGAAATGGTCCACACTAAGTGAGACAGACATGGCAGAGTTGCCATGGCAGATGGTGGGAGAGATTAAAAGGCCCAGAGAGGTGAGCAGGTTACAGCATATCTGCTGTGTAAGATGACTATGCTTCATGGGAGAGTTCGGAGGATCCACTGTTTACCAAAGCAATAAGGGCGCTGGTGAGAGGGCACCATTGCCCCTAAGAAGTTTAGTGGTGGCCCTCCTGTCTGGCTGAGGGCTCAGGGTAGAAGATGCTTGTCAAACTGGACTCACTGATAGCAACGGGGATGAGGTTGGGCATTTAACTGTCATAGGTCAAAAACTGACTGGCAAGGTCCAAGTGCAGTCAGGGGCCTGCCGCACAGGAAGGCAGGCAGTCGGGTAATAGAACAGTGTCCTTAGGGACTAAACAGATAGGCAGCCAACAGGGTGCTACTCGACATGTCCAGTCAAAACAAACCAAGGATGGGTGATCCGGACACTGAGGACAGTCACTTTAATAAATAGTTTTAACCTCTTGCCTGCTTTTGGCCCCAAGAAATCTCCCCTGAAGGAAATGCCATTCTCAGGATGAAGGATTTTGCATTATCATGACAGGTACATGGTAATGGTTCCCCAGTCCTTCTCCAAAGAGACCTGTGGCCATTTACTTGGGGAACATATACCAGGGAAAGGGGAATCCCCCAGCACAGAGTCCTAACTTAATGTTGATCCCAAGAGACCTGAAGTATCATATAAGGAAATATGGCAGCCAAGTAAGAAACTGAATCCTGGCCCAGCTCTGGCTCATCATGGGTCCACTGGGTCCATGGACCCATTCAGTGGTCATTTCCTTGTCCCCAAATGTACAGTGGGAGAAAATTCACTTTGTACAATATTTGGCAAAATTTCCGTATTGGTTCCTTCACCTTTGGAAGAAGATCCGTCATAGTGGGAAGGCCAAGTGGAACCAAGCAACTCAGTCCCCTACTTCCAGCAAAAATAATAACTCAAGAACAAAATCACATCTCAGCCACCTTTCTAGACTAAAGGATGCTGAAGTTGTGGACCCTGTCATACCTTTATTTTATTGAATAGTCTGCCCCTGAAAAAAAAAATGGATGGATGCTGGAGGATGACAGGGAACTACAAACTCAACTGTGTAGTAGCTACAACCGCAGCTGCTGTGCCAGATGTGGTATCTTTGCTACAGCAGATTAACAAGGCATGGAGTACATGATATGTGGCCATTGATTTGCCACATATGTTCTTTTCCATGTCTATAAGGAAAGAGGATTGAACACAGCATTTGGAATAAGCAACAGATTACATCCACAAACTTGACCTAGGATATATTAACTCTCATATGCTTTATCAATAATATAGTCTGAAAAATCTCAAATGGCTGGACTTTCTGCCAAACTAGTATGCTAGAGTGATGATATTATGCTAATAAGGTCAGTGAATAAGAAGTGGCTGATCTTCTGTCAGGTTCATGCCCTCCAGAGGGTGAACAATAAACCTTACAAAGTTTCAGATCACTTAGTGAAGTGTTTGAGGATGCAGTGGCCTGGGCAAGGGGGGAAATCACCCAGTTCTCTCCCCAATGAAAGACAAGTTACTGCGTCTTGCATCCCCCACCACAAAGGAGGAAACGTAACATCTCACAGGCCTCTGGGTTCTGGAGGTGACATATTACACACCTGCAGGTACAGCTGTGATCCACATCAGATGACACAAAGACTACTGGCTTAGAGTAAAATCAAGAGCAAGTTCTAGCAGGTCCCGGCTGTGGTCCAGCACTGCCACTTAGGTCTTACAATCCAGCAGGCCCTGTGGCTTTAAAGATGTCATGGTGGGAAAGTCATTGTTTGGAGTTTATGACAAGCCTCAGTGGAAGAAGAATAATACAGGGCTTTGGGTGTCTGGGGCAAGAGTGTGCCATCTGCAGTGGAGAATTATGTACCTGTTGAAAAACAGCTCTCAGTCTTGTACCCTGAGAGTGCTTGACCTTAGGACACCAAGTAACCAAGCCATCAGAACAGCTCATGTTGAGCTGAGCCCTGTCAGACCACCAAGTCATGAGGTGACGTGGGCCCAGCACAAACCATTGTATGATGCAAGTGGCACATTAGGACCAAGCATGAGTCAGGCCAGAGAGTACAAGCAAGCTGCACAGGGTAGCCCACATCCATGTCATCCACCAGTGTTCCCCTCCACGTCCTTCTCCCTCAGCTCATGGAGATGGTCCCCCCGGGATCCTTTATGATCAACTGACAGGAGAGAAAGCTGTCTTTGGATCATGGATGTGTCAGCCTGGTATTTGTGTGCCAACTGAAAAAGGACAGCAGCTGTACTACCAAACACTGAGGAGTGGCAGAAAATTCTCCCACTGGTGAAGGTTAGGGGAGGTGCACCTGGTCACCTGCTTTGTGGGGAACAGAGTGGCCTGAGATTAGAATACATACAGACCCATAGACAATGGCAAGTAGCTCAGGCAGCTGGTCAGGATCCTAGAGGAAGAAAGACCGGGAGATAGGAGACAAAGAGTAAAGGCCTGTGGGTCAGCATGGGGATGAGCAAGCACTGTGAAGACCTTCGGATCACATGTCGATGAATGCCCACCACAGAGCAGCCACCATGGAAAAGCAGGCAGAGTGACTCTGCCAGCTGATACCAACCAGTGTCTGTTATCAGCCTGGAGCTGTCACAGTGAAGCACAGAGAGGGTAGCCACGGAGGCAGGGGTGGAGGCTAAGAGTGGAAAGGGGGAGGCAGCAAACAAGAATACAGCTCCATGGGGAGAGAGCAGGGGGAAAAGTTTCCCAAGGCCAGAAAGTGACCTTTGAGAAATATTAGAGAGAATGAAAATGTCTGTTGAACTGAATTAAAAGAAACTGAAATTTATGAAGTGTTTCGCTGTGGACTTGGGTTGAGATTAGGCGTCTCTACACAATCTCACCAACTAAAAACAATATAGCCCCTATTGCCAAATGCCCAAGCTGTCTGTAACAGCCACTTGTGGCAAGTTGACCCCTTGTCCCTTTTATACTAGAAAGGATAGCATTCATCTTGACTGGAAGAGACAAGTGGTTGGAATATGGGTTTGCCTTCAGGATCTCAGCCAATCCCTATTGTGAAAGCTTATGATGTGGTTAATCTGTGTCTACATGATCCCCGATGACATCATATCAGACCAAACAATCCACTTTACAGACCCACAGGATCCACAGTCATATTAGGTACTGTATCACCCAGAAGTTGCCAGCCTGATAGAGTAATGGAACAATCTCAAGTTACAGCTGTAGTGTCTCCCTGGAGGTGCTTTGGAGGATGGAAAAGTACTCACATTAAATCAACAAAATTACATGATGAGTGTCTCAATAGGTAGAATACATGCATCTAGGACTCAATGGGTGGAAATAGGAGTCGTCCTGCACACCATCACTCCCAGCTACGGACTGGGGATTTTGTGCTTCCTGTCCTTCCAACTCTGAGCTATTCAGATATAAAGATCTTGGTTCCCCAAAGAACACTTCTGGCCAGAGGACACGTTGTCCTGTGGAGTAGCTGATTCTGTGCTCAATGAGACTTTATTGAACACCCTTATAAAATAGCCATAACTTATGTACTTGGGTTAATCTCTGGCCTCCTTTCTTCTTCTTTTTTAAAGTTTATTTTTGTTTTTTAGAGAGAGGGGAAGGGAGGGAGAGAAACATTGATCAGTTGCCTTTTGTATGTGCCCCAACTGGGACTGAACCCGCAACTCGGGTGTATGTCTTGCCTAGGAATCGAACCAGCGACCTCTCAGTTCATGGGACAGCACACAACCACCTGAGCCACATCTGCTGGGACCTCTTTTATTCTTTATTCCTCCTGGCACTCATCATCATCCGAATTATATTGCTTATTTGTTTGTTTACCTGCATATTGTTTTTCTCTCTCCTCCACTAGGATGTACATTCTGGAAGGGCAGAAACATTTTCTTGTTCGCAGCTGAGTCATCAGAGCCTAGGACAGCACTGGCCACACTGAAAGCCACATCTACAAATTTTGCCAAATAAATAAATGACTGTACAGTGTAATTTTCTGTAGGTAGGTAGTAGTGGTCAATTGTAAGTATGCATCATCAGTTATTTAACCAGTCACTTTTTGCTGGGCAGGTCATTTTCCTCACATCCTTACTCCCATGGATTCATGGCAGGCAAAAATCATTATCTGTATCATCTATTATTCCCATAAGATGAATTCCAAGTAGTGCAATTTTCTGACACATACATACAACTTTCAGTTTTTCAGGCTTTTGATATGTGATGCTTTATGGATTTGTTTTCAAAGTATACATACAATTGTGGTTTAGCTTTTCTCTTGTCAAACAGGCCGTTTTGTCTCCATTTAAAATCATACTCTGACCTGGCATCCTTCAACATTTTATGTAGGAGGTCCAACCATTTCAGAATGTTAACGTTTATTTTTCATTGCTTTTGCTGAAGATTGTGTAGGGGTCTCTAACCCCAATGCTAACTCAACCACACAACAACACTTCATAAATCCAATTAGACCTTTCAGTTCACCATTTCACCTCTTTCATGCTGCTCTCGTGGCTGGTGGACCATTCCATCCTTGACTACTCATTTCCTCCTCCTCCTTCATACATTTTCTCCCCCAAACTTTAATTCTTCCCCCACTTTCTTATGAAACTGGGGCCCCACGTGGAGACACAGGAGTTGGCTTGTAGTTTGTACTGCCTTCTTTAAGCCTCAACAAGTTTGTGTCTCTTCTTACAGAGAGGTAACTAAACTTGAATGTGCAAAAGAAGACATTCCTTTTTGGGCTTTTTAAAATAAAAAGTTTCCTCAGAGCTCAGAGGCAGAATTCAACGTTCTGTCACTGCTTGTGCAATCCACTTGAGCTGTGTGCCACCCACATTTGATAGATGTGCTTGGTACACTTGGGCTTCCTGCAAAAATCTTTTCTTCCTACCCTCCCTCAATGGTTTATTTGACTCCCTCCTTTTTGTTTCAGGTTCAGAGCTTCAGAGGACAAAAGATTTAGATCGGAGACCCATTTCTACCACTTACTCTGTGAATTTAAGCCTTAAACTTCACTTTTCTGGGCCATCAGTTCCTCACCTGTACAACAGTGCCTGCCATCACGAAGGGTAAATGGATTGACATAAATTAGCACAATGGCTGTGCTCAACACATGTTTTTATTTTATTTCTTACTTTGGCCTTTCTGCCCTTTATGTAACTTCTTGGGCATTCATAATCTTATTTCCATCCATCCTCCCCATTTCTTGGTTTCCCTAAGTGAAGTGAAGGTGAGTTTTCTCACCCTTCACTTTTCCTTTGTAGGAACCTCAGGTACAGTTTTCTGAAACCTGCCCCCCCCCCCCCATCTTTCCTTCTCAGCAGGTCCTTTTTCCTCTTTTCACCACATTCTTGCTTATCTTGAGCTTTTGGAAATATTTTGTTTTGCCTTTCCCTCTATTGTACCCTAAATTATATGTTCTTCACTTTTCTCTGTTGTTTATTTTTAAATTCCTACTCACCATTTCTTTTTTCTGTCTCTTCCAGTCCCTAATAACTTTCTTCCATGCCTTTGGGCACTTTTGTTATTTATTTCATTCTTCTTACTGGTCCTTCACATCTGGCTCAGTGATGCTATTCTCTTATGCATGCATACTCACTCTAGCTTTGTAGAGATTGTATCTAATTCTCATTTTATAGAGAGCAATGGCATTCACTCACTCATTCATTCATTGAGTGAATATTATTGAGAGACTACTATCTTGAAGCTGCTGGATTGGGTCTTTAGAAGACAGAAATTCAAGACATTGTTCCTGTTCTTTATAAGCTCAAAGTCTAGTGGGGAAAGAGATGAATAAACAAATCCCATTTGGGTGACAAGTCTATGGAAGGAGCAATAAGGATAAATTGAGGAGGGGCAATTAGTGGAAACTGAGGTGCAAGGAAGAGATAGAAAGGAAAGCATTTTTTGCAGAGCTATTGACATCAGAGTTAAGTTTTGAAGCATAATTAAGAGTAAGTCAGGAGAAGTGGGGTGTGAATATGTTAGAGGGAGTGCAGATTTTAAAGAAGGTCCCAATATTTGCCTTACATTGAATCAAATCCTTCATGGCTGAATTACTTGATTACTCACGTACTCAGATGATTTCTCAAAATGTAGCTACAGGATGTCCTTTTCTGACTGCATTCCTCATCAGCTATAGCCTTTCTTGGCTCATGAATGAAAAGAACTTCTGTTTAGGTTATCCTATGTGTTTTTTTGATAGAAGTCTGTTTCTTATTTATCTTTCCTCTGTTCCACACCAAATCTAAACTAGTTTATAATTTTTAAATCTATTGTTTTATTCATTATTCACAAAGACAATAAAAATATCATTTGCATTGGTCTGCTGACTAGAATAACAACACAGTCTGGAATCTCCTCTAATATATTTTCTAAACTTTGCATAGAAGTCTTCACTTCTAGCAGCTTTTATTAATGCAAATAAATATACCCCATGGGTTCATTCAAATGAGTTGATAATCAGGATCCCACATCTTTTGGTTTTTTGGTTTCATAATGAAACTGCCTTCAAAGGGGTCCTATAGTCACAGGATCCAAATGTTATTATTTTTGCTATGCCCTCATCCTTCTTCCTCCTCCACCTCCTCCTCCTTCCTCTTTTGCCTAGTGTCTCACCTCTTATCATAGCCCAAACCACAAGAGAAGCATGGAACTCAGTAAATAACAAGGTGAGCCAGAGCACACAGTGGAGGCTGAAACTTGGGAAAGAGACATGGCCACAAGAGTGAGACACACCCTTAATATGGACCCAGCTGAAGGCCACCTGAGGAACCTGATAAAGTCAGAGCCAG
The DNA here is from genome assembly GCA_004027475.1 of Anoura caudifer. Classification (NCBI taxonomy): domain Eukaryota; kingdom Metazoa; phylum Chordata; class Mammalia; order Chiroptera; family Phyllostomidae; genus Anoura; species Anoura caudifer. The sequence goes on along the minus strand of PVKU01000431.1, from coordinate 58,746 downwards.
GTGTTTTCGGTGTTCAGTATGGGGTGTTTAGAGGACACACCGGTAGGTGACGGGAAGCCATCTGGGCAGGTGGGAAATCTGGCTGGAATTTTTATTGTCTTTATTTTACATTATTGAGGAAGATCTTGAAATATATAATACTAAGTCAGCAACCCTGAATGTGGTATGTTTCCATAATTCAGTCTTTCCTTATCCTTTAATACCATTTAATATTTTTTTTTCCATAAAAATGTCTTGCACTGTCATTGTAAGATTGACTCCCACATAAATTACAATTCTGGTACTATTGTGAATGATACTTTATTTTCTAGTTTGTTATTGCTGTGGTAGAAAGAGACTACCGATTTTTGTAAGTTGATCTTGCATGAAGGCAAACTTGCTGAACTCTCATACTTTTAATACTTTATTGATGCTATTGGATTTTCTATGTAGGTGATCCTATTGTCAGCAATGAATGACAATTTAATATCTTTTATTCCAATGTTTGTAAATCAGTTATCAGTTGCTACAAATTATCCCCAAACTTAGCAGCATAAAACAATAGATAATTATCACATAATCTCTGAGGTTAGAAATTCAGGAATCAAACACAAAGGGAGAAAATTGAGGCCCCACTTTTTGAAGGCATCATCAGAGAATGTATGAACATGTTTTAAACCATCCCATCCTATAATGTTTTTTCTTCTTGCCTTTAAAATTTTTCTTAGTGGTGAGGATATCTAGTAACAGGTTAAATGATGGTAGGGATCATGAGAGTGGAAATTTTATGTTTTTTCCAGCAACTATCATGTTGACTTTAGTTTTTTAGCATAAAATCTATATAAGATTAAAGCAGTTTCCTTCTATTCCTGGCTATAGACTATCCTTATTTTATGGTAAGTAAATATTAAACTTCATGAAATCCTTTTGCAATCCTTTTTCTCTTCTTTCTTTCTTTCTGTTTTCTGTTTTAAGATAGGTTTTTCTGATATTAAACCATTGTTGCATTCCTGAGATAAACCTCACTGATGTTTGTTTTTTAGCATATTATTAGATTCACTTTGATAGTAACTCATATAGGATTTTTCTACCTGTATTCATAGATTAAATCGGCCTGCACTTTATTTCCTTATACTGTCCATACTGATTTTAGAATCAATGTTTTATTAGCCTCCCAAAATGAGTTGGGAAGCTTTCCCTCTCTTGTATTTTCTTCAATGTGGAAGTTTCGCAGCATGCCTCTGTTGAAGGCTATCCTCCTTTTCCTTTCCATACTTATCCATCTATTTCTACGTGGTTTGGTTTACTTGCTTCTCTGGCACTTGAGTTACTGCCTCATCTCATCTCTAGTTTATGGTTTGTGCCTTTGTTTCTGGCTCTGTGCTGCAAATATATAGCAGCTGGTCAAATTTATACAGTTTGGTTCAGATGTGTAATTATTTTATTTTTCATAACTGACTCATACTTCCTCCATTGTCAATGATAGAAGTTGGGAAGGGCATTGGAAGGTCATGACATTGTGCTAAAATTTGCCAAATATAAAAAAAAGTAAGTATCTTATAGTTTAATAAGTCTCATTTTGAAGAAATAGCCTCCCCTTTCCTTCTTAGGTTCCAAGATGAGTGAGGGAAAGGGAAGCAGGCTTGTCTGCATGTGCATCTACTTAACGGTAGACATGGCTCAAGAGACATCAAAGAACAAGAGAACATCCAGTCAAGATGGAGGTGTAAGTAGACATACTTTATGTCATTGCACAATCATACAAAGGAACACAACTAACTTAAAAATGAAAAACTGCCAGCAAGTCATGCAGAAAAATACCCAAAACTGTACAGAAGTCCGAAAACCAAGGACTTAAAGAAGTTATATTCATCCAAATGGGTAGGAGGGGCTGACAGGGGAGCTGGGCAAGAGAGGATGCAGTGTGGCAGCAGCAGCTGGGGGTGGTGAGGTGGCGGTGGCCAGTGGAATGGGCAGTCCCACATTCATTTGCGGTGGGTAAAAATCAGGGGGACACCTTCTAAGGGAATGATCCCAGCTCCAGGCCACACCTCACCGCCCAGGGTTCCAGCACAGGGAAAATAAAGCCTAATAACTACTGGCTGTAAACCCAGTGGGGACTGAAGCGGGGGAAGAAACTGGTTTCTCAGGAGAGCCTGGAACATACACAAGCCCACCTACTCTGGGAACCACAACCAGGACAGCAGCTAGACGGACGCTAGTCACATACAGGAAGTGAGTAGTGACTGGGAAAGAGGCGAGTGCCAGGCAAGCCCCCAGAAGTCAGCCAGCAGTGGCATTGTCCTCTCTTCGACCTGTCCCCCACACTGGAACCACGAAGTGGCAAAGTAGGTTTCCCTGCCTGGCAAATACCCAAGGCTCCACCCTATTCAACTTAACAAGTGTGCTAAGACAGGGAGTCAAAGTGGTTCTACCCAGTACACAGACACAGGGAGGCTGCCAAAATGAGGAGACAAAGAAATATGGCCCAAATGAAGGAAAAGATCAAAACCCCAGAAAAAGAACTAAGTGATGGGGAGATGACCAACCTATCAGACACAGAGTTTGAAACACTGTTGGTCAGGATACTCAAAGACCTCATTGAATATGGCAAACACATAAGGGAAAAAAATAAAGGCTATTCTAAGGGAAATAAAGAAAAATCCACAGGAAACCAGCAGTGAAGGGAAGGAAGCCAGGATTCAACTCAATGATTTGGAACATAAGGAAGAAATAAACATTCAACCAGAACAAAATGAAGAAATAATATTAAAAAAATAAGGAGAGTTTAAGAAGACCCTGGGACATCTCCAAAGGGCCAACATCTGAATTCTAGGGGTGCCAGAAGAAGAAGATGAGCAAGAAATTGAAAACTTATTTGAAAAAAATAATGAAACTTCCTTAATTTGGCAAAGGAAATAGACATACAAGTCCAGGAAACACAGAGTCCCAAACAAGTTGGAGAAGACCACACCAAGATACATCATAATTAAAATGGCAAAGGTTAAAGATAGAGAATCTCAAAAGCAGCAAGAAAAAGGCAGAGACTTACCTACAAAGGAGTTTCCATATGACTGTCAGCTGATTTCTCAAAAGAAACTTTGCAGGCAAGAAGGTACTGTCAAGAAGTATACAAAGTGATGAAAAGCAAGGACCTACATCCAAGATTACTCTATCCAGCAAAGCTACCATTTAGAACTGAAGGACAGATAAAGTGCTTCAGACAAGGTAAACGTAAAGGAGTTGATCATCACCAAGCCCTTATTACATTAAATGTTAAAGGGTCTTATTTAAAGAAAAGATCAAAACTATGTAAATTAAAATGACAAACTCAAAACTATAAACAACTGAATCTAATAAACAAAAACAAAAACAAACTAAGCAAATGACTAGAACAGGAATAGAATAACAGAAATGGAGATCACTTGGAGGGTTATCAGCTGGGAGGGGGAAGGGTGAGAATGGGGGAAAAGGTATAGGAATTTAGCAGCATAATTGGGTAGTTGCAGAATAGAGAGGATGTTAAGAACAGTATAGGAAACAGTATAGGAAATGGAGAAGCCAAAGAACTTATACGCATGACCCATGGACATGAACTAAGGGGGGAAATCACCGGAGGGAAGGGAGGTACTGGGCAGAGGGGGAGAAACAGGGAAGAACTGAGATAACTGTAAAAGCATAATCAATAAAATATACTTAAAAAAATAAAAGGACCAGAGAACACTCCCCACACCTGAACTTAAACCAGTTAAGTCAGTTCCTCTTGTCACTACAAAGACACACAAACATATCCAGAAGCCTTCTTGAGAAAGTAGGCATGGGGGATTGGAGAACTTTTGAAAGAAGACCAATGGCCCTGGTAGGAAGTTTAGACATTGAATTTGACTGAATATTTATCCAAAAGAAAATAAACCAAACTGAAAGAAACTTTAAAACTGAGAGACACTGAATTTACTTTAATTAGGGAGTGTAAGTATTTGTTCTAACTACCCAGTGATACGTGGCTTGAAAATAAGATCTGCTATAGAAATATAAACAGTGCTCCAGTCTTTACACATTTAAGTGTAGTGGATAAAAATGTGAACCCCCTGTATTTGGACTAACAGTTTTTGGCTTTCTCATCTCCAATCTTCATCCACTGGCAGACCTCACACCACCTGGTCTTCCCCAGTTCTCCTTTCCTGGTTCTGCTCCAGACACGTGGATATTGGATAGGAAGGCGCAGGCTCAGTGCCAGTTCTGCCTACACTGCTAGCTGGCTGTGTGACTGCTCTGTCCTTACTTTTCTAATCCATAAAATGGGAACACTAAAATAAATGAAACTTAAAGTCTTTCCAGCTTTACAGATTTCTTTCAAAGTCATGCTCCATTTCAGCATTTCTCTTTCTCACCAGAGTGTATTTAAACTGAAGGGACAATCAGACTTCCCTAACCAATGACTCCATTTTGTTTGCCGTCTTCACTGATTTCTCTGCCGGTGTAACTTAGGAAGAGGTGGTGCTGAGTCTGCAGAGCGACAACAGTGGTTAGCGTCTAGTTAGAGTCTACAGCTGCTCCATATGGCATGTTGCTCCACTCACCTGACCCTCTTCTCAGCTTCCTTGTGAAAAATCCTATTGGCATTTCGTACCCTTCAAGGTCTACCACATACAGCCTGTGACTCTACATGCAGTTTACAAAAATCAAAAGCACCAAAGCAGAGTCTGTTTGGATTAGAAAGGCAAAAGTGCACTTTCCTGATAACACTGTTTCCCCAACCAAACATACATCTGATTGAATTAATCTACAGAATCACTAGTGCTAAGGTAAATTCTTCTTTTTTTTTCTTTTTTCTTTTGGTGCCTGGTAGGGTTATTTCCCACTTCTAAAGCCAGAGCCCTAATGAGCTCCAGGGGGACAGAAGTCTATCAATCACAGGGTACTTTTCAACGGTAGTCATCTCTGCCCCATCAGACAACTAGAAGGCATGAAATAATTAGAAAGCCCAAAGTAACTGCTCGATATTAACAAGAGCAAAATCCTTATGTGGATCATTTACATAAACTTGTCACTTCCCATTACAGTTCTAATTCAAGCTGAGTGATAATCACAAGCGTCTGTGGGGGAGGAGGAGGGGAGGTCAAGGTAGGCTGGGCCTCCACCCTGGAGGCGCAAGGTATGCCTGTGCTGCGCCTTCCAGCGCACGCACATCCCCACCCCCGCGCCCCCCGCCTTCAGCAACTATGGAATCAATATAAAGTATCTTTTCTTTTCCATTAAATAAGAACTATTCATGCTGCTATGGCAGCAGACCATGTGCTTAAAAGCAGAAAAAAAGCTTTTGCATCAAGCTATTGTTAGGGGAGAATTCACTTTGAGGAGCATTTCGAAGCTGATCCGATTGGAGAGTCATGTTAAATATTTTCTATGAAATATTTATAAGGCGAGCACAAGAGCAATTGATAAAGTTGCCTGGGAAAATAAGCATTTCTCCTCATTTGGAAATTTTACGTTGGGGGTTTAAATGCTCTTGGGAGAATATATGTAAGTGCAAATATGTATGTGATATGTGTTCACAAATGTGCGGGTGCACACGGACACGCACAGTCACACACATGGTTGAGTGGGTTGATAGGATTTAGGTCAATCTGCATCTGAATGCTGTTTCCCAAATAAGGCAGCAATAAGAGGTCGCTGAAGACTGTCTTGATAATTGTGTTTGAAGAAGCACTGTACTGATGCCCGCAGAGAAGGAGACGCCCTCGCTGACCCAGGCAGCCAGCAGATGCAGGGGGCGGCCATGTTGTGGGTGCTCTTCTCAAATCCACATCCTGGCGCAGGGCTTCTCGGAGGGGGCAGATTTCCCTGAATCCGCCCTTGATTCCCTCGGCATAATACTAGCGATGCCCAAGTGTATGCACGGAAACCAGAATGGATGCTCTCAGAGGACAGAGTTTTCCTCTGTCTGGCTTGTGGATTTCTCAAAAATACTTGGCACCAAGCCCTGCCCACCTGAACACACAATTATGTAATAAAAAGTGATGATTTATTGACTTATATAATTAAAAGAAGCTCTGCCTCAACCATATATACTTTGAATATCTGTGGGTCTCCTCTCTCTATCGGGAAGAGAGAAAAATATTTTGTCTTATTTCAGTGTCTCTAATAAAAATCACATACTTAACACTTAGCATTTGCAGCTAAGTGTTGTGGTCATTTTATGGAGCATTTTATATAATTTTGAAGCTAGTATAGGGTAATATGATTAGTGCAAGTAACTGCATAGCTAACTAGGTAATGTATACACTGTACTGAGGCTTATTTTAAGCTAGAAGCTCTATAGAGAATTTTACTGCAGGCCAATTTTATTAATCAGCAAGCATAGTATAAGATTCTGGCTAAAAGAGCGAGTGCTCTGAAACAACCCCTTGCCATAATCCATCTAGTGTCCAACGTTGAGAGGGCCCAGACTACCCAGTGGTGAGGCGGGCACAGGGAAGGTGCACCGGCGTGGTGGGGGTCTGAACCACAGCCAGGCTGCCTCTTATCTGAGAGATCACCAAGAGGGAAAGCATTGTGGATGGATTTAAATCAGCTCTTCTCTCCATCCCCCCTCCCTTGCACACAACAAAAGTCTAAATCCCCTTTCAGGCCAGATTGCCCCATTTCCCTGCATGGGCCAGGCAGACTGGAAACATGTTTGTCATTCAGCTTTTCTCCAGGCTAATCAGGAGACACTGGGGTGGTGGGATTTCTGCCTTTCATCTGCGGAGCCTGCCTCGCAAAGCAGTCACGCAGAGGCCGCTGGGCCCGCTCCAGAGCTGGGCTGCCTGTCATCTCTGCAGACAGATATAAAAATATTGTTAACCACGAGCCTAAGCAGAGGATTTAAGAGGGATTTGAATCTACAATGTGATATCCACATAGACCAACTTGATTTGGTCCAACAGAGCCGAACCCCTTATTCTGTTCTGACAAGGTGCGTCACGTAATGGAGGAGATTTTGATGGGGTTTATGACGTCTCTGTTTCAGGCCTGCCGCTGAATAGATGGAAACTGTGAATGAACATTGCTGACCCCAGAGCCGTCACGAGGACAGGCCTCAGCCGACCTGACTCCTGAGTCGAAGCCCGGTTGGCAGGACAGCTTTCAAGTTCATGGAGGAGTTGTGCGCGGCACACAGTGGCGGGTGTGCGGCAGGGACAATTCCAGTGTCAGAGAGTCGCTACACAGTGATTTCCACACCTCCTCCACCGGGAATTTTGGTGAACTCTTGGTCCTGAAAATTCTGGAAAATAACTATTTGTAAAGACAATGGACACCAACCATGAGGAGGTAGTAGAGAGTGGTGGTAGAGTCTCAGAGGGCCTGGAGTGATTCTTGGCTTCTCCACTCACCAGGGGCCCCGGGCCAGAATATACCAGCGATTTTCAAACGGTGTCCCAACAAGAATTTTTAAAACATGCAGTACCTGACTATTTTGTCAGGGGCACTGACCTCATTTCCCTTAGATTGTCAAATAACAAAATGACAGCAGCGAATACAGCAATAGCATCCGGTGTGAATAAATAAAAATTATAACTGCTTTTTTTGGTCAGATGGGCAAAAAATATACTTCCTGGTTTGCCACTGAAGTTTACATGTGCCACAAGATGGAAATTGCTGCTTTGTACAACTCAGTTTCCTCATCTATACAATGGGTATAATAACAGTGTCTTATCCTGGGAATTGTTGTAAGGAGTACAGGAGATAGTGCATGTTAAGCACACAATCTAGCCCATAATAAATGCTTGACATATGTAAATACATATATATGTAGCTACTGCTTGGAGTTCCAGGGCGGTTAAGGGGCCCTTGTCTTCACCACGTGCTGGCTGGGTCTCAGCTGCTGCTCTCTGGAAAAGCCGTGGCCTACATTCCCTGTTGTGAACATAAATGATGTGATGACATCCACCCACAGCCATCTATCAAGAGACCACTTGAGAAAGTCCTGTAGTTCAGTCATAAAGAAAAGCTAGACAATAATATCATGGATATTCATTGATGCTCCACAGAGCTTTGATACATTTTAATATAATGTCATAGCTACTCAAATCTTTTTGTAAGAAATAAAAGATTAGATGTTTGGTTGAATTACTTGATACCCTCCCTGAACCCATTATTCTTTTTACTATCCCATCTCTTCTCTGAAATAACCACTATCCTGAATTTTAATTGTAATTATTCTAAGACATGTTTTTAAATTTATATATAGTTATGGCAATAGCGCTATATATATGTATATATATCCACAAATAATATTAGTTTTGCTTTTTATATAAATGGTATATTAGAACATATAAGTCTACCACTAAATTTCTTCACTCAATATTATGTTTGTATCTTTATTCATACCCACACATCTTTATAAATCAAAATGGATAACCCTAGCTGGGTTGTTTAATTGGTAGGAGTATCATCCTGTACACCAAAAGGTTGTGGGTTCGTTTCCTGCTCAGGGCACGTCATACCTAGGTCAAGATGTATATGAGAGGCAACCAATCGATGTTTCTCTATCACATCGATGTTTCTTTCTCTTGTTCTCTCTGCCCCTTTCTTTCTCCAAAATCAACAAACATATCCTAGGGCAAGGATTTAAAAACAAATAAAAAGGGTAAACTTTTACTGCAGTGAAGACGTCCATTGCACAAGTTTATTTTTTTCATTCTCTTATTGATGGGCATTTAGGCTATTTCCAGTTTTCCCTTCTTGAACAGTTCTGCCATGAACACACATCTGTCCATGCTCTTGTATATGTATGTGCATGCTTGTCATTGCTGTATATATAGGAGTAGAATTATTAGGTCCTCAGGGATGTACATTTTCATCTTTATTGGGTATTGCCAAATTGCTTTTAACAGTGTATGAGGGTTTGGGGGGTACTTAAATGGAAGGGAATATATTAAGTAAACGTTTAGTAGCCCAATTTTCTTTGAGTCCCCAGGAACTGATTTAGGAGGTGATGCTTCTGCTGTCTTATCAGTGGCTGTGGAGGGCTAGTTTTTTTTTTTTTTCTTCTTCTTCCCAGGGCTAATAAACCCTTCTATACTGTGGTGCAGGTATAGCTCACTGTTGGTACAGAATGTGCCTGGAGAAAACCAGACACTCAACATGGGTCAAAAGGTGAGGAAACAAATAATCTCTTGCAGCTCTTGAATTCTCTTCTTCCTGAGGAATCCCACTAAAGTGAAACCCCTACAAATAAAGCAACCAAACTGAAAATGGTTCATTAAAGAATTCCAGGTCTCTTTATATTGATGCCCCTTTTTACAACAGGGCATGTGGACAGAGGGGAAATGAAGGAGAGAGGAGTGAGTGGACGATGCCGAGTCCTGGACACTCTGTGTCAGCCACAGTTACTGCGGAGCTTCTGATTGTGCTGTAGGAGGTATGCTTAACATTTTCCAGAAACCTGATGGATTCATTTCAAAATATGATTGAACTTTAAATAAAATACTGGTCCAGAAATGATTTTGCATAATTGCGCTAGTAAGGATACAAAAGACTTTATTTTAGTTCTGTGTAAAGTTAATCATTGGAAGAGAAAATCAACAACAAAGAAGAGCTATGGACCAATTGTTCCTAATTCTTTTGGGAGGGGGCAAGTCTGTGTGTAGATGGTCCAATGGTGAATATTCATGTACATTGTACATGCACACAATTCCAAAGCCAAAGAAAATGAATTTTGTAGTACTTGCTCTTTTTTTATCATGAATGCCATTACTTCCCTTCATTATTATGCCTAATTGTAAGTTGCCTGTAATAGGAAATGAACTATAGTTAATTTGACTACCAACTAGAGACTAAACTGAAGCTGTAAAGAGCAGATTGTTGGCATTAATTAGAGACTTCTGTTTGGCTTTTAGATTCTTATCTATCTTATCTGTTTGACCTTGTGCCTTATATAATCTGGCTGGAGGTTTTCTGGGTCACATAAGGGCTTGTGAGTCGCTGGACTTGAGAGTTCTGCAATAGCTTGTGTTTCCCTGCAAAAAGGAACTGGCGTCACAGTGACAATGCCGAGAATCCCTAGCTTTGCCCGCAGGTTTTCTCAGGCAAATCCTGAGCGGGAAGGAGACTTCTCATTTTCCCCTCTCCCTATCACAAAACATCTCTCGGTTTGAACAGGTTCTTAGGAAACACGGCCACTACAGCCTCCCACATTAATAGCTGGTGCTTAGTAATGTTATACGCTAAGAGAACATGCACTATCCTTCTCAATCCTTATAACTCCTTTATGACCTTATACTATTATTGTATGAATTTCCAAAATGTAATGACTCAGACAGAATAGGATGCTATTTTTCTCATAAATCCAGTAGATATACCCGTATGCCTCCCTTCCATGTAGTCATCCAGGGCCCCAGGATGGTGGGCAGCACCTCAATCATTGCCATTGTTACCATTTCTGGCAGGAGGAAGGGAAGCAGTGCTTGGAAGATTGCTCTTCCAGTATGACCCGACCCAGAAGTGACTCATATGGAATTACATTCCATTAGAGATAATTTAGTCATGGCTGACCTGGTACCAAGGGAGACAAGGAAGTAATCCAGCTGAGCAGTTATGTGCTCAGCCACTGTGCCAGGACTGTGGGAAATGAGGAGAACGGGTTTCAGCATGAGCGCTGGCACTTTCGTTACAGATGTTCAGGCTTCTTTGAAATCTTAACTGAACTAAACCTATCAGGTCTTGGGCAACTTACAGTCTCCACTAGTTATCACTGGTGTTTTACTAATGAGGCAAGTTAGATTTAGCAAGTTTCAATAACTAGCCCAATAACTCATACTTATTGGGTAGAGACAATGGGATTCAAACCAGGCATTCCGAGGCTGAAAATTTAGCATTTAAGTGACATCCATACAGACAGCTCTGTGTATAATTAATTCATCAGCAACAGCTTTTCTTTAAATGGGTATCTGTTGTGGGCTTTTTACTTAGCTCTGCTGGAAGAGTGAGGTAGTCAGGAATTTTCCATAGTGGGGATGTGGCGATGAGACCTGAACTTCCCACTGTCTGAGATTAAGAGCCAAAAGCCTAGAAAGTAGCTGTTCTGCTTTGGAAGTCAGGTTTCTGTGGTACGGGTAAAAACCTCTGGATTTTGAGGTGAGAGGATATTAAGTGACAAAGGTATCACTCTAAGTCATCTCTAATTGGGTGTGTTGGTTTAACGCATCCAGTCCAGGTGATTTTGAGCTGAAGCTTTAAAAAATTGCTGCCTCTTTAACTCTAACTCACCATTCATCCTTATATGAAAGGTGTTCTGAACTTGTGGGACCACATCTCAACTGCATGGACCATAACATGGCATGAAGTGAATAGTTATTTTACCTCCTTACATTCAGAGAGAAAAGGAAACATTTTGCAAGAAAGGTCAATGTTAATTTTACGTAATTAAATGGATGCTGTTAATTTTGAGCGACACAAAGAAATGCTAATTTTTGTAACTTAGTAAACATGTGACCAAAACAACCAATCATCCTCATGAATTCAAACAGGGACTGTTCGGAAAGTAACAGTAATTTGTCTCAGTGTGAACTATTGGGCAAGCTACTTAATCCCTCTAAACTTCATCTGTAAAATGGCAACACAAATATTTTTTTACTGATACAAGTTGTGGGAATTAAATTAATAATTCGCGTAACAACGCTAGCATAGTAAATGGTAAGTACGGAACAAATGTTAGGGATTATGGCAACCCTTTGCACAGCTCATTCCCATTGCCGGTGCAATGGGGGTGTAGATAACTAATTCTGTAAGATAATGCTGTAAGATTACAAAAACATAGTGCTGTGGGGGGACAGCTTGTCTTCACTTAATAACAGCTTCATTCAAAGTATTAATCCAGAACTCTGGTAATAACGGCAGCTCGATAAGCCTTGTGATGAGCAAACGATTTCAGTTAGAGGTTTTTTAATATCCCCAGGCAAAGATAATCACTCTCCCCTCTGCGATCCTTTGCTCTATGTTCACGCTTGTATCCTGTACTTTGCACGGTGCACCACAGATATTTGTTTGCCTGTTTAGATTTGCAAACTTCCCTGGTGATCAGGTGCTGCGTGAAATCCTCTAGGCCAGAGACTGCATTTCCTGTCTCCTGGTGTGGTGCTCAGCCTAACACAGTCTCTGTAAATGCCTCTTCAGTGAGTGGCTAACTGTCCTGGTGGAGGCTGCTGGCACTTCAGAAGGAGAGTCTGGAAATACACTGGGCTCTAGTTTGTGGGTGATCAAGCCATTTCGCACTGTTTCCTCATTGGAGAAATACTCCTTCCAACATACTTCCGTCTCAGAGATACTGTGATCATTGATGAGACTCTTTGGAGAGGAGTGATATTCTGACTCCCTTTGAAGTTTGGTTTTGCAAGAAGATCTTTATGTACAAGGCTGTAAAAATCCTGTTCTTCCCACCCTTTCTTTCCTGAAGCCCAAAGGTCCAGGATTGGTGTCTGCCTATAAAACCCCCATTTCCTAAATGCCTGTCTCCCTGGAGTGTTACCTTCAGTGTACCTGGGCAGGTCAGTCCAAGTCCTCACGTCTTTCCTGTCCACAAATCAATTTGTGAGCATGCAGCCTGGCAACCCCCAGTGGTATGAGATCTGTCAGCAAATGGACTATGGGAAGCACTGTTATTCACAGATGCACTTTTCCGTCCACATTGTTGCCAAGGTCGTCTACTTCTTTACTGAAGAACCACTCAGAGGGCCTTGATAGGAGCCATACTCTGTGCTAGGTGCTTCTGAGATAGCCTAATCTAGTGCACACACAGATGAGTGATGATGTCACAGTAGTGCCTGCCACAAGTCAAATAGAAAGAGGTGTGTACAGAGGGCATGCAAGTCAAGAAGCAGGTCAGGAAGAAGATGAACTGTGGGGTATGGTTAAGAGGATGGGGAGGCGAGTCTGAGAGGGAGATGGTACCTGGGCCAGATATGAGGGGCAAAGAGGATAAACTAGCTTCGTGAACTTGGACTAGCCTCACAGAACCTTCATTTCCCTCATCTGTAAAATAGGTATCACAATGGCATGGGGGGGGTAATAAAATGGACAAAACAATTTTGTAAATTTTGTGAATATCCATTCTTATTGTACTTATATCTTTGAATTGTTTTCCATAGGTCAACAGTGAAGACATAGCATGTAAGACCCACGAGGGCCGACACCAGTGTTGCCAACATTTTATTCTTCCCCTGGCTTTGATTTAGAAAGCTGTCCCAACGGTGAGGAAAAGGTGCTCCTGGAGGGAGCGGTGAGAAGGCAGGAAATGGGGAAGCCTGGACTACAGCCCTCTCCCCCTGCAGCGACCACCTGGGGTAGTTTACAGAGCAGTTCGGGTGGGAATGCCAAAGGAGCAGTGCACCAGGTTTTAGGCGACTCCAGTGTTCACAGCCTAGAGAATGGCAGGATGCTTTTCCACACACTTGGTTATGACCTCATCTGCTTTGAACTTCCGTAAACTATTTCATCACTAAAATCATACATTTAAGAATGTCACTCACTCCCATTCAGTTACTTCCCAATCCATTCCAAATATTCAGAAACTTCTAGTTTCCTGACCTTTATGTTTCCTCCAGCCCTTTTCTCACTTTGCTTTTTTCATTACCCAGTAATCACTGTTCTGTCAATAGCTTGACTCATTTGTTCCTTGTCTTTTCAAAGAACTTGCCTCTGAACACCCAGCCTGGACCTGTCCAACTCTCTGCTTACGCTCAGCCTTCTGAGCATTGCCTGAGAAAATCATGCAATAGTGAGATTAGTGCTGCTACAAATTTAGGGTTTTCAACCTCAGCTGCTGCCTGACATTCTTCTATAATGGGACAGTATTTTAAAAATATTATTGGATGTATTTTTCCTCCTCAGTAATTCCTGCTGCCTGCCATCCACTGAAGGGGAGGGCGTCCCTTGCTTCAGCAGGAAGGCAGTAGAAACCAGCCAAAAACAAAGGAGTCAGTGTTGAGCTTCTCCAAAGGAGGCCGTTGAAGCTCATTTTAGGGAAAATAGATGTGAAAGCCAAGGTTTCCATTTGCAAGAGGCAGGCTTTGTTGAGAGAAGAGAGGATGTGTGGGTTTCAAGAAACAAAATAGAGAACCAGAGCACAGTTGATAGAGATAACCTCAGAGTAAGAAAGATAAATGATACGCCATGATGTATGGTGGTTTCCTGTCATACAAGAAGGAACACGGCAAAGCAAAACAGAAGCCTGTCCTGGCCCTGGCCAGGGCATACAGCCTGATGAGAAAGGCAGAGGAACACCAGGGGGGTGAGACATGACTATGGATGGAAACTCGAGTAGAGTAGGGGGACTGGGTGAGGGAGAAAGAATGGAAATCTCCCATGGAGATCTGGGAATCCTAGAGCTGGAAGAATTTTGTGTAATTCTTTTCAACCAGGATTCTGAAAGAAGACTATTACCTGGTATAGTGGTCCTGGTGGCGTGGTGTGGCCACCATCGAGAAAAAATGCGCTGTTCACATGGGAAGCCCTGATGGAGGTTGGCTCCTCCCTGGCTCCTTCCACAACCAGGGAAGGTATCCAGATGCCCCCAGTGTCCTCACTGGGGGGATGAAGGGCACAGGGAACCTGGAGCCAGGATGTGAAGGACAGTGATCTCCACCTGCTCTTGTGTCCTTGTGGGGACTCCTCCTTTGCACAGTCCTTGGGTGCTGATGTTTTCTCCAGGTGTCCTCTCTTACACAATTAATTCTCAACTTTGTGTCTCTGAATTGAAAGAATAGACCCTGCTTCATAGTTTTACCCTTGGAGCCTGGCTCATAATTGTATCTCAGAATGTGTTTCTTAGTCCAAATGAGTTAACTCTTGTGGGTCCTGCACTAACTTGAAATTTTGTAGCATCTTTGTCACTTTAAAATAATACAGTGCCATATCTTTGGCTGGCAAGTCTTTATAAGATACTTCTGACCAGAAGTATCTCAGTACCTTTGTTGAGCTATTGTTGTGCCTCAGGACATTAGGTCTCATATTTTAGACAATAATTCATGTATTTGTCATTTGGCAGAGGAAGGTTAGGAATAATGTGAATATTTTGGAGTCATATAACGTATCAGCTCAAAGCCTCCACCCTTGTGATAGTATTGTAAAATAGGTCTCTCGCCCTTCTTCCAGGTGTCCATAGGTTACTTGTGGAAATCCCGGGGAGGGGTGCTTTATTCGTGCCCACAATTAGGGCTGTGAGATATTGTCACCACATTATACCCACTCCACTCTGCCTTTGGTCCCAAAGTGTCTGTACCTGCTGGCCTGGAAGCCACTTTGAAGAGTGCTTCTTCTGTCACCACCCAGGGTGAGAAAAGCAATGCTCGTGACAAAGTTCTGGAGCTTGACACCTTTGGGATATCAGAGTAATGCTAGCTCCTGTGCAAAGGCAAAAAGAATAGCTTTCTCCATAATTCTGGGCTACATTTGATCACTGAGCTCATGAGCCTCTGGCTTCACAGTTTCGTAATCTTCTGATTATCCCCTTCATGGAGAAGGTCAGGAAATGCACACTCCACCATCCGCTGCACACCCTTCTGCCAAGCCCTCCCCCAAATTCCTGTCTATTTTTCTAGTTAGCGAGTAACAACAGCAACCATGAAAGTCCAATGTATAGTAACAGGAGCAAAAAGATAAATTTAATGGGGTGGGGAGGAGAAGGGAGAAACAAGTGCTGTATTTAGTAGCAAAATTGAGGTACCATTCCTTCCAACCCCACATGCTTTGTTTCAAAATACTTTGAATAAGATGGAATATAAAATCATGATTGATGGAAAAGGAGTTAATTTCTCCCTGGTAAATACTGGATGGAAGTGGGGGTTCAAAAGAATGAGGAAGAAAAATAAATCAGGAAACAACACCTTTAAAAGGTATTCTTGTCCTGCAGCTAAGAAAACAGTGACCGACAGGGACTCCCAGACACTCACTCATTGAAGATCTGCCTTCCAAACTTCCTGACCCTCCTGCACCTTGTACCTTGTTCTCTGTCTCTCTGGAGAGCTTTGCCGCTGGCATCACCTTTTATGCTCCTGTTACAGTTCGCTGTGTCCCTCAGACCTAGCGTATCCTATTCAACTGCTATGTGGAGACTCAGCTGTGTCTGCCCACATGTCTGCCTCTTCCTTCTGCTCAAGGCAGGCCTTCTTCGCCGGTGGGGCCCGAACTCCAACCACCCCAAGCCAGACCCAGCCCCCAGCAAGCCTCCTCCTAATCTCGTGCTGGGATCCAGTCATTCCCAGTTGTGTACTGGGAATGAGAACAACTCTTTTGGAGGAGAGCTTTAAAATACAATGCTTAAAAGAAAATGGTGTTCTGGAGATCATTGGTGGTGAATGTGGCACAACACTGAACTGTACACCTAAAAATGGTTAAAAGGTTTTCGAGTGATTACAACGAGTTCACTCTCTCAATTTAGGATGTTTACAATGAAAATCGTGAACATTAACATAACTTTGAAGATTTTCTTTTTGGTGACTGCGCAAGGATAAGAAAAGAAATAAAAAGTAGAATGAGAGATAGAAAAGTATTTGTAAAACCCTTCAAAATTATTAAATGAACTGGGTCAAATGTACACCCAGTTTTTATGCAGTGCACCCTTGGATTTGCATAGACAACTTCTATTTTTATCAGTATGAGTGTAAGCATTTCTTCCTTTGGTGTAGGCCGATTGCCTGTCAAGAGGGAGAAAAGTTGCAGAAACAAAACCAGGCTTTGTGCATCACTCACAAGGGCTGATTTGTTTTTGAAAGAATGTCAAGGAAGTGAGGAATCTTAAATCTGAGTTTTAGATAGCTTTTAGTCAAGCCTTCTCCTACCACCAAGACCCCACTCCTAGCAAATGCATCTATAATTCCTATTGATGTTGATGAGTCTCTGAGGAAAGGAGAATTTCAGATCATTTAGAAAAATCATAGGGTCCACATGATTCTCTGCTTATTCAAAAGCCTTGTTTCCAGTGGCCAAATACAAATTCTTCATTTACCACAAACCCCAAAATGTGGGAAGAAGATAGCTGAGTCAACAGGAAATAAAGGAGACAACTCTCAAACTCTGTGTAGAGAATTAAATGCTGCTGCTCCCACATACAGACATAGACAAACCCTTGCTTTTAGGAGCTGGAGACCGCCGAACTTCTGAGCAGCTTGGGGCGAGCACAAAGACACTGTGGGGGCGCTGTGAAAGGAGTTATTTTCTGTGAGTAGCACATATAAAATACTCCCCTGGCGAACTAAGTGCACCAACCTCTGTGAATTAAGAGCAACACTGGTGTGCAGCGCTGGTTTCTCATACATATGAATTTCAGTCAAAGAGGTAATAATCTTACCTTCCAATCAAACAAATAACCTCACATTGAAGCTCTATCTGAGGCACTGCAGGCTCTTTGACGGCAGCTCACTATCATTCTCGTGTCTCTGGGAAGTGCTACAAAGTTATTATTCTGTGTAGATTCAGACACAAAACTGCAGAGGTTAAATTATTTACCCAAGGTCAGCAAAGTCTGCTTCCCTCCGGGCAAAGCAAAGTGGTTACAATTTTTCAAGAGATCCACACAAATGTGTATGTTGTTCTGGGAGCCCTTCCTATGGAGAAGAATTCAGTTCTCAATCTTGGGAGTTAAATTCCATCACCGCTCCAATGAGGCATTTACAGATTCTTCCTTTTGCTGAGCTCCTCCTGCTTGACTGCATTTTAGAAGGTTTTACAAGGTGACAACACATGCCCACTTCCCTGCCGTGCCTCACTGGCTATGTCTGAAATTCATCCTTCATTCCTTTCTTTAGCTTAATTTTTAAAGCTGTTGCAGCCTTTCACTAACTTAACATAAATGATAATAACTTATTAGAAAAATGTTTGACAGTGTCATCCTGCAGCATAGTGACTTCAGGCAAGGAAATATAAGGCAAGACGAGTGCTAAAGACAAGTGACATCTGTGCTACGTGTTATTATAATAATGGTCTTAATTATGAGACATGGACAAAGGAAAATCCTAGCATGTAATTCACAAAACATGTTAAGGACAAGGCAGTTTGCATTTAGGTAACCTGCCTCCTGACTGCATTTAAGCCAATTAATAAGGAGAATCAGCTTGGGGACATTTTTCTTCTCACCCATGTATTGAATGATTTAAGGGTGTACACTAGGGTACCCTTCAGTGATGCAGTGAGATGCATGCACCTGCCACACGCCAGAACCTTGAAAGTTGCTTTAGAAGCTAAATATGTGAGGTCTGTCAGATTCTAACATTCATGTATTCATTTAACAATTACTAATTTAGTTCCTATAATATGCAATATGAATTTACATAGCTTTTGATGTTCCGAAGAGTAACTGATTTAAAAAAAAATTATTCCGAGAAGGTTCTATGCCTTTTATGCCCACAGGCCTTTCAAATATCGGCAAAACAAGCTTCTGTTTCTGCTGGGGTAGAAAGACCCTCAATTCTAAGGGTAGAGTAGCATTCTGCCATAATATTCTAGCTGCCATCTCTAAACGCAACCGAAATTTCTATTAAAACGAACATGCAGTAAATCTCTAGAGCTATGGTATGCTCTTCCTATTGCTTCTGTCAGTGGCTACCTGTTGCCCTCCAAAAGCCAGCTGTGCCCAGGTGTAGAGCACACCCATGTGAGTGCAGGTGGTTGGCTGGAGAAGGAATGGAGCCCTTAGAGCCGACTTTGAAAGATGCCAACTTTGAAAGATGCTAACCCTTTTAGAACGTTGGGACCTTAATACCCATGCCCAGAGAGAAAATGTTACATACTTTACTTTTTTCAGGGTTCAGACTATGAAAGTAAAGTCCCAAATCCGGAATTTATTTATAAAAAAGGTGATTTATTCGTACATGCTTAAACTTCAGTTATCTTCAAAGCACTCTCCCTTTGGTGCAATACACCTATTGAGCCATTTTTTTCCTACTGCTCAAACTAGTTTTTGAACTCATCAATTTTGATACCTTGCATTGCTTTTGCCATTTTTTTTTTGTTGTTGTTTCACCTCTTCTACATCAGCAAAACATTTCCCTTTGAGGACTTTTTCATCCAATGAAACACAAAAAAGTCCCTTTGGGGGTGGTAGGATGAATCACCCCTCTGAGGGGTGATAGTGGAGGGGAGGGCATGGGGGTCATGCAAAAACTGCTCAATGCTCAGTGTGGCAAGTCAGATGGGCTTGTGAACCACCCATCACAAAATGGGCAAATGCATTAAGAGTCTTTAAAAGAAATTCACTGAAGCCGAGCACAGCCTCTCACAACAATGCCAGCTAGCACACTGATACAGATGGGTGCCTAGAATGCTCACCTAGTGGGGGAAGCCTGTGCTACAAGGTCCACCCTCCAGAAGATAATTCTGGAGTTTTGGGGATGCCCCTTCACAAGCTGCAGGCAGAACTCTGTCTAAAGTTTCAAAAGAAAGGCAAGCCAAAACGTGCTGGCATACCTCCAAGCCTCCGTATCACTTCCAGACGGTGGGCATGAAGACACAGCAGAGCGGGCCCAGAAAAGGAGGAATGGAGAGTCGGCAAGACTGGTGCCAACCTAACCAGACTTTTCTTCCAAGTCTGCATGGTCTGGTTTACCTTGCCACCCTACACGTAAGTTAAAAGGATAATATACAAATGGAAAGAAGTTGATAATATTCTGATTTCATTCATTTAAACATAGGTGAGGATATTATCTATGCAAAATTATAGATCACATTAGATTTGTAAGATGGTGTGCCAAGTATTATTCATGTTTAATTTAAATATCTTAGTCTATGACCACTAGAAACTTTAAATCTGATATGTAAGCAAAATAAATAATACTTTGATTTTAAAATACCAATATATATCTATTTATGAAAGCCAAATTCAGAAATGCCATTGTAATGACTAAATCATGTTTATCAAGTGGATGATTATATAGAAATAGGTCATGCGGACATGGACAAATTTCTGATTAAGCTAAAAATGGTTCATCCAATAGCTATGCATAAGCAACCTAGGATTAATGAATTTCTATGTGAACATTCATACTATTAGAAAAAAAAAAAATCAGGCCTCCCAGTACTTACCACAGGCTGCATTGTTATACTGGCTGCACTGAAAGAGGAGGCAGAATAACCCACCCTTGGTGCACCTCAGCCCAGGCCCTCTGCCTGGTCTCTGTTGTGAATGGGGGGGACATGGAAGAAGAAGAGAAGAAAAAGAAAAGAAAGAGAAGAGAAGAGAAAAAGAGAAAATAAAAAGAAGAAATATCAGAAAATTAACCTAATACTGAGGGGAGAGTAGTTTACTGTTGTGAAATTAAACCAATGTCCATGGGATATGTGCACGTTGACAGGGTGACATCAGAGTCACCAATGAAACCACCCACACTTCTGTTGGTAACTTCAGATGGTTCTTTGGGGTTTTAAGGAAGGTGAGACCAGTGTCCTGGCCCTCACTCCCTTACCTTCTCTGGCCTCTGCGCTTGAGGATGGGTTTTGTTTTGCCCACTCTGGAGTTGTGTTACCCTGCCTTCAAAATCTTATCCTAAGTTGCCACCAAAAAAATAAAATAAAATAAAGTTGGGGGGTTGGGCAAGGGAAGGGAAGAAAGAAGGTGCCCCCTATATCAGAGAAGTCTACAGCACGCGGCAACGTGTACCACTGTGGTATCTCAGTTAACACGCAGGAAGCCGCCGCGCAGTGATGCGGAGAGAGTGCCGCGTGTCAGAGCCTCCCTTTATGTCCGTCATACTGCGCCATGAAGGAGTCTATTCCGCCTGATTGTCCTCTCGCTCTTCTGCAACGAATGCGGGTGCCATGGACTGCTGGGAAGAGGAGTCTCTCTTTCTGCCACACCCTCCCCTCCATGGGGTGATGCCAGGCTGAGAGGGAGCAGAGGCTAGCGGCGCTGGAGGGTGCGTCAGTCCGGGAGCACCCTCGCCCACCCGGTACTGCCCCTGCACATTCTTTGGGAGGTGACTAGGAGGTGTGTGCCCCTGCGACAGCACCCTCCCAGGCAACGCCCGCTGCTGTAGTTGGCCTTTACTTAAATCCTTCGCGAGGGCCCCTTTGAGGGACAATGAAAGACGAACTCCTGCGGACACACAGGACCTCCGGGCTTGGCCTCCGGCCCCTCCCTGGCCTGGGCCAGACATGGAGTCGGGCCGTGGAAACATCCAGTTGCGCGCCCCTGCCGAGCCCCCGCTGCAGGGGCCGGCCTCGGCTCCCTCTTCCTCCCTTTCTGACTCTCACTGCTCTGTCACCCTTTGTTCATTTCCTATATTTCCACTCAGATGTGGTTTAGGGTTTTCTTTCCAAGGCATATTTTGCATGGAAGAATGCTTTCAGTGAGCTGAGGCCCTAATTGCCAAATAACGGTTGCCAAAACATGTTATTTTGGCTTCAAGCTGGTACAGAGCAGGAGGCAGTTCCCCTTCATGAAAAAAAAAAAAAAAAAAAAAAAATCCTGCTTCAGCAGCTCCAGGGCCATTTGCAAACACAAGGGACTCAGGCCTCCACAGCGCTTGCTCCAGCGCCCGCGCCCCTCCTCCGGTGGGTCACCTTCTCACTGGATGAGAGGCCTCGCGGCCCGGTGGGTCCCTGGGTCGGTGGCAGCTCTGAGGCGGCAGAGGCATCTGCGGCACCACTAGGGGGGCTCCCGCCCCACACTGCACAGACCGGTCTGCCAGCTCGCTGCAAACACCAGCCGCCCAGCTAGCACGGGAATTCCAAATAGAGACAAATCTGGGGCCCCGGGGGAAGCGTGATGGAACTGATCAGTAGAGATATATCACTGCTAATTAAGTCCTGATCCCCTGGCTCTACTTGAAACAAATCAGGGAGGGATCAAGTTTTGAGAGCAGGTGCTAACTGGTTGCAAAAGACAAGTTCATCACTTCAGGAAAAGGCTTTGCAGGTAGCTCTGTGGCCACGCAGCTGAGCGAGTCCAAAGCTTTGCTGAGAAAGTTCATTCCTGGACAGAGGTGTCCAGAACACCAGAGGTGTGTAAAAACCCTCTCTTCTGAAACACGTGACTATTGTCTTGTCCTCTGTTTCCCACCTCCTCAGCTGATTGACTTTCTCTTCAGGTGGACAATGGCATAATGTAGAGGTAAGTAGACACCCCTCTGGAGATGCCAGCAGTAGTTTCTTCTGGGCACAGACTGTATGGTATTTGGTGAGGCTCAGATGCCAGTCCACAGTGGGCCCTGCACAACCTCCTACCCTGCTTTTTTCCCCAGACAGTTTAAGAAAAAACATTGACACAAATGAGTAAATAAACTTAATTGCAAATATTTACTTGAAGCCAGTCTGAGAGCTGTATGTGTATTGTGTGTGTGAAAAGGAAATAAGTTTGAGCATTAAGGGTCTGGGTGACCCTGTCTGTCACTTTTTCTCATTCAGAAACTCTGCCTCTGCTCCAGAAATCCTGGTTTAAAATCATGACTAACACAGACTAGGCACATCTGTGTGCCAGGGGCTCATCCAAGCATTTTACACGCATTATCATTTCATCTTTGCAATGACCCTATGAGGTAGGAGTGGCTTAAATAACACATCTACTAAGTGACAAACTGGAGATTTGAATTTCACCAGAGCTCGTATTTTTAAATGCAATGGTATCCTGCCTCTTAGCTTTGCCAACTTTGGATCCCGCACAGAAAATAGCAAAATACATTGCATACTATAGGTGCCCAACCAGCACAATAAATGAGTGAACAAATGAGTCTTAGGTGGCATTAAGGATTAGCCCCAGGTTCCTATTAAAACAGTAATCTGGGAAATTGTTCTAATATATGTTAAGTCTAGGAGTCTGGAGGTCTCTGATTTAGGAGCCAATATTTGTACTGAATTTGAAAACTTATTCTGAGGGTCTTCCTTTGATCTGTGTGGAGAACGTTCTTAGCCCTGACAGTGTTGGACCTAGTCTTGGCACCTTTGATGAGGCAAGTTGGCTGACGTTGTTGGCTGTGACTCCGGGAATCATTATCGACATAATTTCTTTTTTCTTATGACATGTAATCCTTTTCCTAGCCTCACACCCCAACCTTCCTATTACTCTTAACGTGGGGAGCCTGCTGCTTTGAGTCACCGCATCCAGCCCTAGAGCGCAGGCTGCCTCTGGAAGGTTTTCTGTGTTTATTGTTCTATTTATTAGTTTTATAGCCACAGAGCTGAGGATGTCTTTGGTGCATTTCTTTGGCTGTGCATGTCATTCAGACCCATACAAAGAGTGGTTTGGGTTCTCGTCGGCGCCTGACCTGACTTGAAAGCCAATTGAGAGGTAAAGCGTGGATGTGTACGAGCATAAGGAATGTTGTCGTGTGAATGTTCATGAAAGGAGAACGCGATTCCACGTGGTGGTGCCTGCAGATGCGAAGGGGCTGAACTCAATGGTTAAAGCATACACTGAAAATGCCAAGGCAAGTTTTCACGGCTGGGTTTAACTCGATGGGGGCCAGCAGGCCCTGATCCCGTTTTCTTCCAGCTCTCCCGCCAGCTCCAGTTCCTCCTGGGTAGCTGACAGTCTCTGGTTCTATTTCACTGTGGCCATAGTGAAAAGGAGGGCTGTTGGTCCATGCGTTTTTTTGCCAGAAAGGTTCCTTAAAAGATGTAACATAAGGTAAGGGTGGCTAACAAAACTCCAGACCTGTGCATGCCCACCCACCGCTATCTATCCAAGATTTTCTGGAGTGCAAGTTTGCCCATAAAGCTTGCTTCTCTGTCTGTAATGAGGCTTTCTCACTTTCAACCACGTGTGTCCTTGTCCACACAAACAGATCTCCCCAACTCCTTAGAGCTGTGACCTTTAAAGTTTGCCTGAGGAATGTAAGAGAACGGCACATTTTACAAAACTGATGTAAGATTTGTTTAGAACATCAGAAAAAAAACTGGAGGTGGGGGGCAGTTACATTGAATTTTTACAAGAGGCCCATTCAACAACACAGGATATGGCGAAAATAAAACAGGATTGGGTGGGATGCATGTTTGGGTTCTCAGGGGGCTGAAATCAAAGAGGTATGCAAACTATTCTGCATAAACCCCTGCCATCCGCTCTGATAAACAAGATTAGGGACTTGAAAGGTCAATTATATATTCTTAAGGAGAAATGCCAGGTTCTTGTCAATGTTCGTGCCTGACAGGGTCTGAAAATAGACTTGAGTGAGCTAATCACATTGATGACCACGTATAGCAGTGGAGTAAAAGCTTAATTCAATTTTATTACCTCCTATGGGCAAATATTTGCCTCACAAGACACACCCACTGCCTCCAGAATAGTCTATTGTAAACAACCCGGCTCCCTTTTTACAAGAGCTGAAATCTTTATGATGTTTGGGAATGCTGAAACCAAAGGCTAAACAGCTTATTGGAATCTTGTCTTTTAGCCAGAAATCCTCACCAGTCCATCCCCTTCCCCTCTCTTTCTTCCTCACTAACTATGCCCAAGGCATGTTCTAGAAAACTAACATTGGCAAGAGTTGTGTTCATCCTTCCCAGTTTTATTCCTAGGAGTGACAATTGGTGGGTCTTTTAGAATTTCCCATGTGGCTCCAGCAGACAAGTATTACTTCCTCAGTCCTTATGTGCCTTCATGAAGCTGGAGCATCACTGCCAAGTCTTGGACCCCCCAGGGTGTCCAACCTGGCTATGCAGCCCAAGATGGCTATGAATGCAGCCCAACACAAAATCGTAGATTTACTTAAAACACCATGAGATTTTTGTGTGTGTGTGTGTGTGATTACGTGTCGAAATGTATTTAATGTGTGGCCTAAGACAATTCTTCTTCCAGTGGGGCTCAGAGACTCCAAACGGTTGGTCACCCCTATACAGCATCACTATCAAGTCTTAAACTTCCAGTAGAAGGAGATAAGAATTCTTTCTGGTGATTTTGCTGCCAGGAATTAAGCCCTACAAGATTTAAGTGTGACTGCTTGCATGGCTCGTGAATCTCTATCCCAAAGTGCCTTACTTGTAATCTAGTGGACAATAGGTTAACGCCATTGCCTAACTTGTGCAGGTGATGGGACCATGTGAAGCATTTCTTTAACAGAAATAAACACATTAAAGAAGTGAGGTTAAAAAAATGAGAGCTATGTGGCTAGATGTGTTTGTGTGTGTGTTTATGGTAACGCTCACTTACAGAGTTGCATTTTGGGATTATTTAGGACTATTTCACATCACTCCCACTGTCAAAACTGACTTAGTGTAAACGGGCTACAGCAGTTCTGGCCTAACCAGGAATCATCTGTGTTTCCAGCTAGCTTTCAAAGTTAGGAAGGCCTAGTTGATTCTTATGTAACTTCTAAAAAATTTGCTGGGCTTGTTAATCATGCCTAAATTCTATCAAAGGAACCATTGCTTTGCACAATTATTCCTTTCAAATTGTTCTCATACTTTTGGAGCCATATTAGGTACCATTTTGGTGGACTGGCAGTTAACTTGGAGTCACATTCTGTGGTAGGTCTAAGACGTAATAAGATCTGCTTCCTTCAAACTCAGGACTCTTAGGGTCCATGTAAACAAATAAATATAATGCAATGTGGGAAGTGCCGTAGCGCATGCAGGGGGTACATGCAGGAGGTGCATTCGAGGCTAAGTGGGTCACAAAAGAACAGATGGAAAGTTCCAATGAGGGTGGAGGTGGCCAGGCAAGCCTGTGGGGAAAGCCTGAGCGGAGCTCCGGTAAGATGTGTGCAGCAGGGGGAAAGGTTTTCCGGGGGGAGAGATCTGGGTCAAGGCCCAGCCTACGGCTCTCTTCCCAGTTCTGTGACTCTCTGAGAGCCACTTCACCATTTTAGCCAAGATTTCTCACCAGTAAGCTGTGATTACCTGCCTTGTGAAATTGCTGGAAAGATTACATGACAGACTATACATGAAAGTGCTTTGACAACTGGAAAATAGTCTTCAGATGTAATATGTTCTTAGAACACTAAATGTTTTCTCTAACTTTCAAAACATCTTTGAAGATACGGTGCTTATATGATAGCTGTGCGTGTGTGTTCCTATAAGATGTAACCGAG
This sequence comes from Anoura caudifer, assembly GCA_004027475.1. Classification (NCBI taxonomy): domain Eukaryota; kingdom Metazoa; phylum Chordata; class Mammalia; order Chiroptera; family Phyllostomidae; genus Anoura; species Anoura caudifer. The sequence goes on along the minus strand of PVKU01000431.1, from coordinate 32,773 downwards.
CGTGTATTCGTTAAGTTAGGGTAAACTGCTATCATGAGTAGGACTGAAAATGCATTGTGGTCAAACACAGTAGCAGTAGATTCCTTGGTCATGAAAGGGGCCACAGTGAGTACTCCTGGTCAGCATGGATTTTCTTTAAAGTGTTTCTAGCTGTGTGTCCAGAAAAAAAAAGAGAGAGATTTGGGGTAAATGTCTAGCAGTCTTTACCACCACGAGTAGTTGTTCGTGTCTAATATGTGTGCACACTTGCTTGCATTCAGGCAGCATGTGACGTCTACCCAGAGCAGAAACAAGTATAAACAAATCACACACCCAAGAATACTAGCCCAACAATACTAGCTCCTCTTTTACAAAAGCAGTAATACATGGTAGCTTTAGGGAAGACAAAACCAATGAAAAATGGCCCCTGCAGAGATTACCTTTTCTTATTTTGTCTGTAATGGCAATAAATCAGCCAGTAAAGGAAATGGATGCCAAGAGTGTGAAATTGGTAGGTGGGAAAACTGAAGGGCGAGGCCTTCTGCAACCAGGTCGTTCAGAGTCCTATTGACACCCTTCCTCTGCTTGCACGTTTGCACCTACTTCTGTTTGTTCATTGCCACTTGAGAAAGTCTCTAGTGTCTTCCCCTCCTTCAAGCAGCCCTGACCACCCAGGGTTTTCACGGCAAAAAAAAAAAAAAGATCATGCCTTTTCCTCTCTGCATGATGAATATGCCAGATGGGCATGATTCCCAGGAATATCAATTATTTAAAAACATTACTACATTCCTAGATCTAAAACAAAGGGAATGGTTAGAGTTCTTGAATCTGCTTAAGTTGTGGCCATTCCATAAACTCCTACCTTTAGAATGCAGAAATCTTTGAAAGAGACTCCAGTTTTTGTATTGCTCAACACTTCACCCCACACCAAGAGTGGCAAAGAGGACAAAAGCTGTAACTTGCAGAAGGAAGAGGGGAAACCACAAACAAGCCAACCTGACATTTATCAGTGGGAGTGTTTTTGTTTTGGTGACATAACGCACCGTGTCTGTTCCTGGCATGCTTATTTTTTGGCTTGCCTGAAGTAACAACAATGCCAGTTACTAGAAATACAGAAGCTATTAATGGTAACTGATAATATTATGCATATTTTTAATGATGTGAAAAAAATGGTTTTAGAAAGCTGCCTTGGAGGCTCTAGTTTCAGTTCTGTAAATCAAGGCGTGATAAGACTAAGCTGTGCACTCTGTGTTCTTGTGCTGAGACACCTCTAGCTTCTGACCAAGATTCTGGCTGAGTGTGAGGCAGCCTCTGGCCTTGTCTTTGAAACAGAAGTTTTGGGGAAGCCCCAGAGAAGGAGGGAGGGCTGGACGGGTTCTGAACTGCAGCCAGGATTCAGCTGCTATGGGCACCGGCCACCACTGACTGCTTCTGTCAGGAGGCCATTTGGCTCCTGTGTGGGATGAACTCAGCATCCGAATGAGGTTGACCCCTGATCATACGTGACGATGAGCGTTCTCAAGAGTACCACCTTCAGATACTACATCTAAGAACCCGATAAAAGCTGTCACTAATGGTGACACCAACATCTCCACTTAAGCACTGGCACCGGGTTTTCTCCAGAACCCAGGAACATGTATTTCCTTAGTGAACTTTTTGATGTGGAGAGCCTTCCGAAAGCATCCGAAAGCCCAAATCTCGGGGTTGAGAGTTAGTGCAAAGTAACAAAAAAGTTCTGACCTTGACCAAAGCAGCCTCTTCCTTTCTTGAAAGTGAATTTCTGTCCTAAATGTCAGCTTTGATGAAATTGGTGGAGTGGGTTGTGTCAGCAAGGTTTCTCACCAACCTGTGTGTTTGTTCTGCCTCCCGGGGACCGCCTTTGATGACGCCTACACCATCGCTTCTTTTAAAAGGATCATTAGGGCACCTCTCCCCTTGCTCATCACTCTTCCTACACGTGATGCAAAAGAATAACCAATTATTTGGATTTGCCGTGGTTTGAGATTATCAACTTTTCCACTAGTTAGTAGAATGGAGATTCTAGAAACTTCGGACAGGTATACACTTTCCATCAAAGTAAAGTTGTTGTTGTTACACCTTTATATAAGAGATAAATTTGGATATCTGGATGCTAAATTCCACTAAAATGCCTTGCAGAGACTAGAGAAAAATTTGGCTAATACAGAGTAGCGGATTAAATGACTTCTATTATCTTGAGAAAAATGAGATAAACTTCCTATTTAAAAACATTACAGGAAAGCCTTAATTTCCATAACATTATTCAGAATTGAAAATATTTTAGCATTAAAAAATCAAATTTTATAAGTCTTAATGGTCTGTGAGGGTAAAAATATGGTTGAGGATAGTCAGGCCTGCTTCTTTCTTCCTTTCTGCTCCTTGTCTTTTTGGCATTTCACCGTTGATCAACTAAAAGTTGATGGAATTCATGCTCAAGCTATTTTGCTACTTGCTAGTAACTCTGAAAAAAAAAATTGGTGTGGAAAACATTTGAAATCAATGATTTAAATAAAAATGTTAGGATATAGATTTAACTTAATCATTCCATCCCTGACTTCTTTAGACAGGGATGGCCATGCACCCTGCCCCAGCTTAAGGAGCCCTTAGCGTGGCCTCCTTGGGCAGCCCTCCCCAGCACGGCGGCCACATTGGCCAAAATCACTCACCTTGTCTCTTCCTCTGAGGCTACCTGTATTCTTACCCCTATTCCTATGTCTCATCTCTCCAACTAAATATTTAGACTCTTGAGGTTAGAACCTGTCTTAAACATGTTTTCTCCTATAACACTTATTAAAGCCTTATACTTGCAGTACTTCTAAAAATGTTTGTTGGATGAACAGATAAAATTGGAAACTCATGAAATCTTCCCTAGTTCCTTGCTTTATTTTTTACTTCATATTCATACCTCACAACTTACCTCTTAAGAAGGAGTATACTACTTTTTGTTTTCCTGATTAGTAGAAAAGGGGAAACTTTAAAAAATGAAGATAAGCAATAAAAAATCAGCTAAAAACTTATGGCCAAATAATAACCACTGTTATTATTTAGTGTATTTCCTAGCAGTGATTTTTTCAATTTTTTTTTCTGGTGGATGAGGTTCTCTTTTGTTATTTGCAAACATACTGTAGTAACAGTTTTCCATGTAACTTTTTTTACTTAATAGTTACAATATAAAATTTTCCTATGTCTTATTTTTGGTTATATTATATTTCATTATGTGAATACACCATAATTTATTAGTTAAGCTCCCTTTCTTTTTTCTTCTCTCACCTGAAGAAGAGAGGAAGGGAGAGAGAGAAACATCAATACAAAGAGAGAGAAGCATCTATTGGTTGCCTGCCTCCCATGTGGCCCAGACCTGGTACCGAACCTGTAACCCAGGTACACGGCCTGACCGGGAATCAAACCTGCAACCTTTTTGTTATAGGATGATGCTCCAACCAACTGAGTCACACCGGCCAGGGCAGTTAAACTCCCTTTCAAGTTGCAGGGTCAACTTAAGTTTATTGAAGCAAAACAAGAAGAGGAATATTTGTAATACAAAACATGAAATAAATTAGTATAATTCAAGGTATAGGGTGATAAGTGCCAAAGGCAGGGTGACTATGGAACTGTAAGGAAAGATTAGCACTGGATGGGACAACTGAATAAGACTTCATAAAGGAGATAGTATTTGAACTGGGGACAAGGGAGAGGTAAAAGTGGCAAGTGTTTTACATGCTGACCAAGTGATACACTATACTAATCATTTTACATGGATTCTGTCATTTATTCTTCAAAACCTTTTCTCTTTTCACTTAATAATCACAGTGCAATATTCTTCTTGTGTCTTAAAACATTTTTGATTATCTTATATTCCATCATTTGAATTCCATACATTCCATCATATGAATACATCTTAATTTGTTTATTAATTAGACTCCATTTAAGTAGTTGTACCTACTCAACCTAACTGAGGCAAAACAAACTTGTTACAATTATTATACTTGTATTCCCATTTCACAGACAAGAAAACCAAGGCTTGGAGGTCATATAAACTTGCCCGTGTTCAGTTAGGATTTTGACAGGTGGAAAGGAAGAATGAGGGCTGCACTGGGTGGTGGGGCAGAGGGGGGCAATTTACTAACAGGAATAGCTTCACCAAAAGCTTCAGTGGCCACATTTGTCTATACAGTGTCACAGTGAGTCTGCTCCTTGGGGTGCATTTCTGTAGGACCTGCCAGATGGAGAAGACAGGAAATAACTACCTTTCACGGTGCCTCTTTAATGTGGTTCCTTAAACAGCCATCTGTGCTACCCATTGCAAGGAGCCGAGGATTTCAAGTCATCTCTTGAATCTTCTGTGTGACAGTTTCTCCCCTAACGGTTCCTTAGCTGAAGATCAAAGGCCACCAGACATTTTAACGTGGAGCCAGCTTTTAATAAATGATTTCCACAAAGATAGGTAATTTAGGTGACACCAGGGAAATACACACACACACAAAATAAAATTCTCGGCCCATTTCCATCTTTTAAAATGTAATTAATAATCTGCTATAATAATAAGTGTTGATGAAACTGACACGCTGTGATGAGCTGGTTCTCCTCACTGTCTACCTTAGACACAAACATTTGTCTGGGACAAATGTGTTTAGGACTTTGCAGGAAATCCTAAACACTTCTCTTGGTTCATTCTTGCCTTCTTGCATCATAACTCACAGTACGTATGGGAAAGGTCTCACTTCTCAGCTTCCCCGGGCTCACTTGTTGCATGCAGGGAGCCACCAACTGGAGGCGGCAGCCTGGGGCTGTTGGAATGACTGCAGTGGGTCTGTCTTTGAAGTCCTACCCTGCAGTTATCTCCCACTGCACCAGGCGGGCTGTAAGCAAGCCTGTTGCATGCAGCTGTCACCGTTTAAGCTAGCAGGCGTTTGAAGATGTGCCGTCCCCCCACCCCTTGTGAAGGAAGCCAGAATAGAACAAAGTGTAGTGTTCCAATGAAATTGTTTGAATGCTTGATAAGACTGTGAGTCTGCACCTTTTCCCCTTGACAGAGGAGGGTGGGGGGAGGCGGTCAGGGAGGAGAGTCAGGTAGCATTACCCCCTCTTTGCAAATGTTGAATGCAGGTAGCTGGAAAAGCCACACGTGTTAATTTTGGTTCTCAATGACAAAATAGTTTGCATGTGGTAGAGATGCTGGTGATGGCATTGGGAGGAAGAAGGGAGGGGAAAGCAAGTCAGAATGTCTGTAGAATTTGTCACGTGGCCCTGCCCCTGCACTATTTCTCACCTCTTCCCCTCCGTGTTCAGAGTGCAGTTGAGACCCCAAATCCTCACACTGCTGTTGAACATATGTTCTAAATGAGTGGTGAGATAATGTAGCCGTTGAGGCAATAAGCTTCGGCTGTGGTTTTTTATTTCCTCACCATGTCTTTATCACTTGACAAGTGTGTTGGGTTGTTTCACCCCTGGAATGTGAGCTAGGACAAATTTTTGCCACCTCCTTTCCCCACTCCCAGGCCTCCTCTCTCAAGAGAAGATGACAAAGTCTATTAAAAGAAGGAGGCTGCCCAGAGGGCACTGCCTTTGCCCAGTCCTCCCAAACATCTCATCAACACTTCCTTCTGGGTTGATTTCTCTGATGCTGCAAATTACACACATGGAGATCTGGCACTCGGCTTCTGGAGAGCAAGTCCATGTGACAAACCTGTGACGGGATGCAGGCAGGGGCCAGGCACCGGCCACGGGCTTGGGGATCTGACTTCTGCTTCCACTGACCAGTGGTCCCTCATGCTGAGCCACCCTTGTGGCTGCCTTCACAGAGCAGCCAAGCAACCAAGAGCAAATTGCTCATTTTGCAAACAAAAATAGAGACAGTAGGAGGGTCTGTGAATCTGAGTTACAAATTGCTGTCAGGTCTGAGTAGGAAGTTGGCAGTCAGTAGTGGAGCCTCGGGTTTCCTAGGCTGCAAGGAAGCAAAGCAACCTGAAGGGAAGAGATCTGTTATTCCCACTAGAAGGACAGTGGAGGAATTCCTGGTATGGCAATTGTCAGCCTCTCTCTGCATCTGCAGGCACCATGTGGCTGGCCCCTTGGTGGCCTGGGAGATTACAGAAAGGGTTAGAAAGTTTGCAGTCTTGGTGAAGGATAAACATCTTCCTTCTGCGACCAAAGTGGTAGCAATTGTGGTTTCAGGATGGCAGGTTTCAAAACAAAACTAGGCCAGTGCTGTTGGCAATGTATTACCTCCCGAAAGATACCATCAGCTCTCATCAGACACCAATTTCCTAGTTTGTGGATTCCCCGGATCTTTGTTCTTCCTTTCCTATTTGGAAGAATAACTAAAACAAAGCTTGAACCAGACAATTTTTCTATTTATAAGCACTTTGTAGAAAAGGTTTGGTTGCAGAAATGGTTCAAGCTACTGACCAGAATTAAGTTTTCAGGCTATGTGAGCATATACATGGCTTTGTCCTCTTGGAGAGAAGTCGGGGGGGAATCAAAAGGCTTGGCCAAGCGGGTCCCAGGCCTCCCCACTCCTTTTGGCCCAGGCCACTGTGAGACCAAGAAGAGGGTTAGACATGTTCCTATTTTAGCATTTTTGGCCCTCAGAGTGGGGTTGTATGGGACTGGGTTGGGGGGACCCTTCCCCCCTCTTGCCCAAAGTGTATCACAGTCTTGGTGAAATAATCTTCATGGTTAAGAAGCACTTTGAGGATGAAGACCAGCCAGGATAAATACCTGTCTAAATATATTGACCCTATTTTTCACACAAGGTGTTGAAGAAGCAACAAGATAACTTGGGAAAAATGACTGAAGACTCTGGGTCACCCTTAAGACTCACTCTTTATTTAAAGGCACTCTTTATTGACTGGTGACATGAATCCAGAAGGAGGCTGTGTCAGACGTCAGTGGGCTCTCTGCTCCGAACTCTCATCCACATACTTCAGTTTCATTAGTTGTGTCATAACCGGGCCGGGAGAGTCCGGAGAAAATCTGGGTTTGAATTCTAGATTTGCCACTGGATGGATATCGTTTATCCTTTTGGAGACGCAATTGTCTGATATCTAAAATTGGGACAGTCATATCTGTCATAGAGAGCTGGTGACTAAGACAAGGTATCTCGGTATCATGTGGGTATATAATGAGCACCAACTGCAATATTCTTTACACCCTCCCCCATTTCCCCATGTCCAAGACCAAATCAGAGAAGGTGCTGAAATATGGGATTTAGTTATTCAAGACATATACCTGGAGGTCAAGAGAAACTGGAAGTTGGTCTAAAAGGACCGGAACAGGCATTGTGCCTAAAGCCATGCGGTGACCTCCTGGGCCCAACATCCTGCACGTGCACATGAAGCAGGGCCTGCACATGTGGTGGCTCAGGGGCAGCCATGCAGGCAGGGGCCTTTCCTGAGGGGTGGACAGCTGTGTGACTTGGAGACTCAGGCAGGCTCTTCAGTCCCCCTGGGGAGGTAGTAGGAATAAGGAAAGGGGTAAGTCAAAAACTGACCCCTGGACAAATGGGGTGTGCAGTCAGACTCATTCCCTAACTGTTGGGGAATGTGGGATTCCCCCCAAGACTGAGAAATTCTGACCCTGTTAATGATTTAGGACTTCAAATTAAAACACACACGCGCACACACACACACACACACACACACACACGATAGAATGAAGGAGGTATGGCTTAGCTATAACATCTAGAAAAAAGAATTGGGGATTTAATTTGACTCAGTACAAGCCAACAGTGTGCTATGATTACAAATTGTAGGTAGCATCAGTATTACTAGAAGTATCTGTCTGGATCTAGAAGGAGAGAGTAGAGCCTGCTAGTCCTGCTTCATCGGGGTGTGCAGAGACAACTGGGCACATCTGTAGGTGAGCAATAAGGGTGGGGAGGGGAAGGCAAGCTGTACTATCTGGAAAAGTGTTGGAGGAAGCGGGGAGGTTTAAAAAAGACAGCAAGAGTACATAACAACTATCTTCAAATATTTGAAAGAAAGTGTGCCCGTCAGGGCTCATGGCTGCTAACAAGAGAAACTCAGTGCCCAGTCCCCTTCAGCTTCCATGGTGGGAGGCAGGGCTCTGCCTTCCTCTAAGACTTGCAGCATTGAGAACAATTCCAAAAGAAGAGTTAGTTAGGGTCCTAGACTGATATGAACAAATAAAAAAGAAAACGCTGCAAACATAGACCACACAGTAGCAATGGGTGATGACTTGTGCAAAACCCTAAGAGGTGGGGAAAAGAGCAATGGGTATGTTTAGTTGGGAAGCAGCTTGAAATCAAATTACTTTCATTTCAAAACGTTTTTCTAATAAACGAAACTGGGCCAACATGATTGAGTTGCTTTCGGTAGTAGTGAGTTCCCCATTCCTGGCAGAATGCAAAAAGTGGCTGGTGACCACCTGGTGGAAATTTTTCTCTGTAGCAATATGTTTCTAGTAATAAATCACCTAGTAATAAACCAATGTATTTATTTCCAAATTACTCTGTCTACACTGGAACCAAGAAGCTGAATATTCTAGAAACTCTGTGGATTTTGACATGTCTGCTCTTAAACCCTAGATCTCAAACAATTCACATGTGCTTGGGCACAAGTATGGAAAACAAGCTGTGGAGGGTGGGGGAGTGGATAGTGGGCATCTGTTTTCTCCTTCCCTGGAAGAAGTCAGTCATCTAAGCCAGACAGAGGCAGGGTGGCTGAGTGGGAAGTTTCCAATTACTAACTTGGTCCCTAAAAACTCCAACAGACTGGTAGTTAGAAATGGACCCGGGGTACGGAAAAGGGAGAGAGAATACGTCTACTGCCAGAATAGACTTCCACTCTCCTACAAAAGGGAGACCCCGCCCCAAAAGGGACGCACTGCGGCTAATTGCACCTGGTGCCCAGGGAGTGACATCTGGGCTCACTGCTGTTTGGCCATTCCTCTGCCCAGTTCCTTCACTTTGTGTGCTTGGGTCAATTTCTTCTCTGTTGCCCATAAATATTTACAGCTCCTATGTGCCTTTGCAAATTGGATTAACCTCAGCGTATTTCTGAGACAGAGACATCCCTTTCCAACCTTAGTCCTGAGAAATAGGCAGAAGCACTTTTTGAAATTTATACCGAGTGAGACAGAAACAAAAGAAGGGAGGGAGAAAGAGGGAAAACAAATATCTTTTTAGAAATGTATATGTAAGCCAAATTTTGCTCAGCATTGGGGGGGGGCAAACTAGGAAAATGGGGCTTGCTGAAGGGTGGTATCAGTAGCCAGGCCCAAGTGTGAAGAGACTGGGCAAGTCCAAAAACAGATTGTGCCGTAATCTCAGTTCCTGAGCAGTATGCCAGTCAACTTCCACCTTCTTCCCCAGGTAAGGGAAAGGAGTTGATGCCTTGCAGTCTTTAGGGTGTTCTGGAAGTGAAACCACAGGTAAAGAAATTTCTGAGCAAGATTATTAGTGAGGAGAATTGCCCTAATTCTACAAGTTTTATTTAGATTCATACAGGATCTTGGGTAAAAGAGATTTTAAAGCAGCTAAACTGTCAGACTCTCCTTCCTTGCAAATTTTAAACTGCATGATGTTTCTATCTTCTCAGATAGTCATCATTTTCTGTTAAGATCTGCCTTCCCTGAAATGTTGACTGCTAAGGAAATTTATCCTTCCCTTCAGTCTTCACAGGAATGTAGGCAATTAGCAAAGGAGCCCTTCTCTGTCTAGCGCCAGGCATCAGCTGCCGGGCGGGCCCGGCAGAGGCCCTTTGAGTGCAACTACGGAATAAGCTGTAGAAGAAACAGCCGCCTCCCCGTGGGTGGTGGAAGCCCCTGTGTTGAGCTAAGCACTGGAGAGAGTCTGGCTGGTGGCAGAGAGGGGTGGTGTCAGTGACAGTGGCAGGGCAGTAGCTGGAGAAGGTGACAGCCCACCAGACCCTTTGCAATTAGCCCTCCTTATTACATTCTAATTAATGATGGAATGTTTTTAAAAATCTAAGTATTTTTGTTTTGTTGGCAGCAGACGACCTTTAAAAATTTAAATATAAACATTATGAAGGATTCCAATATATAAAACAAATAATGTCTAAAATTTATATAGCATTTTCATGTACCAGGTTTTATATATTGATTGATTCAATCCTCATAACACTCTATAAAGAAATATTATTGTCATCTCTATTTACAATGAGGAAACTAAAATGCAGAAAAGTCAAGTCACTTGCCCAAGAGTATGCGCTGGTAGAGGGTAGGGCTGAGATTTGAACCCAGGCAGTAAGCTTCAGAACCTTCTTGCGCTTATGTGGGAGTAGAGAGCCCTGAGTCCTGGCTTTGTTCCTCTGTCTTTCTGCTCTGCAAAATACACCAGGTTTTATAAGACACAGCTCAAAAAGCTATTCATGTGGTTCAACTCTCTCCTTCTAGTTTCAGAATGAGGAAATCAAAACCCAGAGGGGTAAAATGACTTCCCTAAGGTCTCACAGTTACCAAAAAAAAAAAAAAGGTTGCAAATTTTCTTTTTAGGTTAAGAATTCACTTGTTTCTCCTCTCTCTATGGGCAGACTGCATATTTTCTGTTGAGAAAAATTCCTTAAGAGTACATGAGGGCATCCTAAAGAGAGTTTAGAGGAAGGCAAGAACCTGATGAGGGTCAAGAGCAGCTTGGGAGAAAACAATGCAAATTAACTAAGTTATGTCTTTTACTTCCTCCAACTTCTTATATAAAGCTCAGAATAAGAATAGTGCAAATGAGACGCAAGTCATAAATGAACATCGTTCTTCTATTCAACAAATAATGATTAAGAGCCTACTATGTGTCACAAACTGTACACATGCAGGCACATACCATGTGTCACGTACTAGGTGTGGGGACACAATGGAGAATAAGTCCAGTCCCCACCCTCTTTGAGTTCATTTTCTAGGATCTGTGGGAGAACCAATTAATTGAGCATGGAGATGGTCTTTACCCAGCTTAGAGCCAGTCTGTACCCTGGTCAGCTGCCACACACCTGTGAACCACTGGTCACTGGAAGATCAGGTGAGAGAATGGATGGCTTAGAACAAATCACCATTTTTGAGATCTTCTTTTCCTCAATGGGAACTATTAAGATATTTGCTCAAAACATTTTACGTTAGCAACTTAAACTTTTGTAACTCATTTCATATGTGTAGAGAGTACATGCAACATCTTTTATTTCTATAGGAACATATAGAAATCTTTCAGGAATTGATAACATCTTTTTCCGTCCATTCACTCTCAGTCAATGGTCTATTACCGTGGATAAAAATATAGTACTTTACAATTATCAAATGTTTTCTTAGAGCTTGCTAATGATAGAGACTTTAGTGATAGAAATGTGGTGATTAGCAATGTTTTATTTTCATGTGAACTAAATTACAATATATATAACTGCAATCATTCAATAAATATTTTTGAACTATTTTGTGTTAATTTGGAAGCTCTTTACTCTCCTTTCAGCCCTGGTTCTCCTCTGGATACTACCTTTATTCTCATGTATTTTTTCTCCTAGTAGAAAAATAGCTATTTTACTTCATAGCTCATATCTGCACACTAGTCTGTCCAGAGTGAGAAAGAATTTCTCCCCCAATCAGCAAAGTTCTGGGCTTTACTCCTATTGGACCAATTTGGGCTATGTGCCTTCTCTAAAACAATCACTGTGGATAGAAAATTAGATTCTACTGATTGGTCCACACTATTTAGGGTCCACCCTGGATTTAGAGTCAAGGTAGATAGTCCCATACACAGCCACAGGGGAACCTGATGCAGGAGAGGTGGCATGGATGCTGGGAAGCAATCAATTCTGCTTCAACTGACCATATGCCATGCATGGTGTCTAGCTTTGACGGTACCACTGTGAATGGTCCAGTCTCACCAAACACCTATACGCAGATCTTTAAAACATTCGTAGCACAACTTTGACATTCTTAAAATACAAAGTGGGGCAAAACTCCGAATCGTTGTTCTGATATTTCTAGAGTACTTCCCTAGCCTATGGCACATGGCAGAGGAGTGGCACCAGGAGTCACAGGACTTGCTTATTCACACCCCTGTCAAGAAGATTTTGGTCTGAAACCCATCATTGGAGGAAGCACAACTGGTAGGTTCACTACGAGGATTTACAAGCTTCCTACTTGATGCTGCTTTAGAGTTTCTGTTGGAAGTAATTTAGCTCTGTAATGGAAAGAATATATTTAAATATTTAGGTAAATTAAACTAAAATAATTGATTCAGGTGATTGCATTGTGTGTCAAACTCAAGTCTTGGCACAGGGGAGGGTGGGGAGGACAGAATGCAATTGCCGTGTGGCCACTGCCACAGACAAACTGGGAAGTTCGTCTGTGACAGATACGTCTGCACCATCTGGCAGCCTGGAAGTCTGCACTTGTGACAGGACAGTCACCACTGGGTCCAGCACGGCCGTGAGGCCGAAAGTGGGGATGAGAGCCAAAGGTGGCTCCTGACAATTCTCTTCCTCACAGGACCTGGTGGCTATGCAAGTTCTATCCATTCAATGGAAACAGATTGTACACTTCACTGAAGTGTGCTGTATCCCCAAAATCTTTAAATTGCTATCTGAATAACACTTGTGAGCTGCATTTTATAGATTTCTAAATTATGTGATGCTCTAGCACAAATAATTATTTTTTGTCTTATTCACAGCAAAGACTGATAGAAAGAAAGCACATGAAGTGTGACACTCCAGGGTAATAATATCAAAACATATTCAATGAAGTTCAATAAAATTCAGTCCCCTGCCTTTAGTCCAGCATTGCTATTATTATTACTGCTACTTGTATTACTACTATTGCTATCATGATTACTATTACTGTCACTGCCGCAACTCCCAGACAAATTGTCCATCACCTCATTTTGAGATGCTTGGTCAACTATGAGAGAACCGTAAAGGTGTGTGAAATTGGGTTATTAAGGTTGAAAGGAAAGAATAAAGGTTATTCCAATTACATTTCATTAAACTTAATTCAGAATAAATTGTGCATTTTCTCAATAAGTCATAATTATAAAATAGGTAATTTGATATAATGTTTCCCTTTTACTATGTTTGCCGTAACACTATAGTGGATAATAATAATGGACCTCAGATAACTCAAGGGGCTAGAAGGAAACCTCCTTTTACAGAGGGGAACAGGATGCGTTTCTCAGCCACAGGTAGGATCTCATCATCCTCCTTGCTAAGAGAACTATGGGTGTCATCAAAGGAACAAGGGGACAGTGTTCTGCTCTATTCAATGGGCCTCTGCATTAATCCAGAAGTTCTTTGTTGATAACCAGATGCATAGCAACCACATTTAAATTCTAGAACATTACAATTAGAGGTATTGGAATAAAGATTTTGGGGGGCAGGTAAAGGGAACCAAAAGCTATTAAGGGGAGCTTTGAGAGTCATGGCTAGGTGCAGTTTCAAAACAAACACATCAGTGCTATTCCAGCTAAAGTAGATAGAATCCTCTGGTCTCTTTGGGAGTTGTACTTGGATACAAAATAGGAATTTTGTTTAGCATTTTGAGGTGTGATGTTTTGAAAACTTTTTGCAAATAATATTTTCAATGCAATTGCTTTTGAACAGGGCAGTGGGGAAGCCAAGTTAGGTTAACAGATCAACCATAGAAAATTCAAGAGGGTCCTTTGCAAGGTGAGAGGGAGTCTGTGGCTTTGCCATGTGGTTGTGTGGCTCCACAAGTTGCTTTGCCCATTTTGCAGGGGTTTGTGGTGTATTCACTGACACTTCGGTGGCTGCAGGCTGAGGATGGGTCCTTGGCGGCTCAGCCAGCTTGGCACACGCTCAGCTCTGGGAAGTCCATGCTGTTTCACAAAGAGCAGGTGGGAGAGAAAGCTCAACACTGCAGGGCACACCGTGCAGCTGTGAGAGGTGGAATTCCCCTCAAAAGAATCAGCGCTGCTTTGAAAATAAATTCATCATTAAAATAGCAGGATTTCTGAAGCAGCAGATGCACACAGGGCTTGATTGGTTTCAAATTAACTCTTTGTACTCATCTTTCATTCATCCTTTAAGAGTATGTCTCTGCTTTTCCCACAAACATGACACAAATACTCCTTGACATCTTTTCAAGGAGGACAGTGAAATGTTGGAGCACTTAGGCCACCACATCTGCTTTCGATTCCCCAGCCTCTTGCTGCAGTGACACAGGGCAGGGAGGGACCCAGCTGCAACTCAGGCGCTCTGTTTTGCTTCATGCTCATTCGGTATTTAGAAAAAGAGAGGTGTGCTTCTCCCGGAAGGAGGGTCTGCGCTTACCCAGGGGCAGAGGGGAAGGTGGCGGTGTTCTCGTGGCTCCTCTTTTCTCCTTCCCCTTTCTTCCCCTCTCTGGGTCTGTGTTCTTCCCACATCCCCCCACCCCCTGGAGTTAAGAATGGCCTTGCTTCTATTCTTCCTGCTACTAATTTAAAGCCTTTCCCTCTCCCCTGTAGAAAATACCCGATAACTCCTGTCTTCTCTGAGGGAGACTGCATGTCTGTTAAAAGTGTCTCCCCTCCATGGGTCTCATAAACAATTATGGCTACTTAAGCGAAGTTTCCTAATCCCCCTCTGCAGTAACCTGGACCAAGCACGGAGGCCTGTTCATCAGCAGTGGCTCCTCGAGCACTTTGATCTCAGGCCTTCATTATAGCTCATTTCAGCGTTAAGGATGATCTGAATTCATGAGCTCTTCCCTTCCTAGTAAGTGCCATTCATATCCATCCTCTCAGCTCCTAGAAAACTGATTCACACCACACACGAGAGAATAATAGATGAGCTTCAAACACAAGTGAAAAACAGGGGTTTTATTAGCCAAATGAACCTTTGAATGAAATGCTGTACTAAACCCAGGAGTCTCATTTTCAGGGCCCTGTTAAATTCACCAACTGCTACTCTGAGATGAGTAAGTGTGATTCTTTCCTTCCTTCCTTCCTTTCTCCCTCCCTCCCTCCCTCCCTCCCTCCTCTCTCTCTCTCTCCTGGTACAAATCCTCAGGTAGAGAAGTGACTCTGCCCACTGCAACCAAGGCAGGGCTAGCCTTGGTTAGCCTCGGGGGTGATTTGACTCTCATAGATTTTGAAAACCATAGATGCTTTTACATGTCTTTCGTGTTTGGTTTGTCTGGAGTGAAGTATGCCACTCCTAAAAAGAAACCACCTTGTTTTCCGTCTCCTTTAAAGAAAAAGGAAATTGAATTTGGATTCAGATAATATTCTTGTAACTTCTAAAACTGTCAAACAAAAGTGGAACAGGCTATTAGAAGATGCCAGGAGCCAGCACAGCTAAATGGAGGGAAACTCTGGCACACAGTAAGGCCGCAAAAGCCACCACCTGATCCGTTAACATCCTTTGCCATAATTATGTTTTGTGCTGGCTTTAAACTGGTGAAAGCACGAAGGAGACACTATTAAAGTCTTAATTCCTGCAAAAAGAAGCTCATCCTGTGTAACAGCAGGTAGTGTGCTCCAAAGTGGTAGCTTGATTAGTACAACCACAGATTTTAACTTCACATCTCATAGGAGCATTCAACTGGAGCATTGCAAAAATAAAGGACGAAGAGTAGGTAATTCTCCTTTAAAGCTCCTCAACAGCACTCGCTGCTGCTGTGTTGGTTCATTTTCTCCCCACCTCCCAATCTTCTGGACTCTTCCCCATTCTCTCAGTCTCCCCTGTCCACCCCCTACCTCCATCCCACATCCGATGAGTGTGCCCTTCATGAAAGGTGGCTGAGGGACAGTGCCAAGGGCCAGACCTCCCTTCTTGGGCAGGAGCAGGAGCCGTGTGGCAGCCCGTGTGCAGAAGTGGAAAACTACGGCCCCTGATCAGGACAGCTGTGAGGGGGAGGACTCTGTGTACCTGGGCCGCACCACCAGTGCACCTGCTCCTCAGGGGCTTTGCACATTTCAGTGCAGAAGCGCTCCCCCCTCTTTCCCAGGCTACAGGATTCAGAATGGCTGGTCCCCACACATCACCTTCACTCCCATCAATATGCCTGAGGGGGCTAAAATTAAAATTAATGGCAGGAAGAGGAGCTGCAAGATCCCCCTCACTGAACCTTTCAATTAAGGATTAGATCTTAGATTTCCTTACCACATAAAAAAAGGATAAGGGGTGGCTCATATGAGCTGTAGTTTCCCCCACCTTCAGCCACCCCACTCCCCACCCCCAGACCACTGGGCCTAGCCCAATGTTTTTATTTTTGCTGGGCTCATAACCGCTGGAGCAGACGCAGGGCACCCAGGATGCTGCTTCTGCCTGGGGCCGGCTCCTTGCTCAGACCCAAGAAGGAGTAGGTCCTCCTCACTCTGTCCCTCTCAGACAAGGCCAGGGCCTCCCTAGAGTTCGCTGTCAGTCCTTGTCCCGTGAACACTAAGCAGCCCAATTGAGTCAAGATTTATACACATTTTTATCCAGCTATAATTTAAGGGGGCAATTTCCCTTTTTACAACGCGTTCAAAAGAAAGAATATCAAGACATTTGTGTGTCTTTTGTGACAGTCACAAGAACAAACTCTTACTTCTTTCTCTCTCTTGTAATGAACATGCTTCACTTGCTGGGACATTTTTCGGCTAAATCCATGTGCCTGTAGTCTTTTTAGGGCAGATGTCTGAAAATAGGGTTGTCTCCCAGGCCAAATAATGGCCCAGTACTATAGAGCACAAACTAGTGCATTTGATCCTGAGGGTGAAAATAATCTAGCTTTTTAACAATCACTCCAAGGCCTGAATCCTTTGTTTGATTCCACACAGTTTACATTCATGAAGAACTCCTGAACTCTTCTACTCTTCCAACACAGACCCGTTACACTGTACCTGAATAGTTTGTCACATAAATTGGCCACAGTGTGCTAAGAACGTTCAGCAGCAAAGGAACCAGTGTGCCTCGGCCTTGGTATCTCAAGAGGCTGTAAGTAGGCTATAAGTAATGAAGACTGTTTTTTACCAGTTGCTGCTGGTTCCATCACAGATAAAGAGACCATTGCAATTTGCTATTCATTCCCTCCTCTGCTTTTGACTTTTTTCATGCCAAATACACTAAGTCCAGGACGTGAGGTAGGCAAGTATGATTATTATCAGTCTAGGGACCAGGAAGCTGAAACACAGAGTAAATAAACTTAGCCGGGGTTGATAAATGAATTCATATCTGAAACCTGCTGACTGCCAGCCCTAAGAAAATAGTGCTTAAGAATAGAGGCCAGAGCAGGGGGCTTTGCTTAAAATGCTGGCTTTCGTATATGTAAAAGCACAGGCCAGTCATTGCACCTCTCTGAGCTTCATTTTCCTCATCTGTAAAAAGGGGGTGTATCAGAGCTGCCTCATAGGCCTGTTGTGAAGGTTAAAAGAGATAAATGTATGAAGCCTTAAAACAGGGTCAGTTTCATACATCATGAACAACTTGTAAATACTTGTATCATTATTATTATTACCACTACTCTTGATGAGGAAAGCGAGCATCAGGACTTTGAGGAATTTCCATAAGGGGGCCACACAATAAGAGACAGAGTTAGAACCACAGACAAAGCCATTTGCTTTCGCAGCTTTTGCGCCCATTCCCCACCTAGAACTCCTACTTCTTTTCCAAACAGAAGGGTGAATTGCCTCTGAGCATTGTTGCTATTCAGGCTGGTCAGTTTCCTAAGCATATACATATTTTAAAGCAGGATTAGCTTGCAGAGGCAACCAGATGGAGAGCTGGCGTAAGGATTCATCCTCATACTTGTTCAAACGTAGATTGTAACACAGGCTGCACACATCAAGTACAGGGCTCTGTTTAATTGGGTAGCAAGCAGTTCCAGTAATATGTTTTTCCTAAGGGGCATGCAGGCTGATGCAGTCTCAGTTGCTCTAAAGGCCGTAGGGCCGTAGCACTTGGAAATGAGTGAGCAGTCAGATTTGCCGACAAATGTCTGCAGTTCCAAACCCACCGTCCTCGCAGTGCTCATAAAACAGGGGCCAGGTCTATTTTTCACTTGGTGTTTGTTCTACTCATTAATTATATTCATATCTGCATCTTTGAAGTTATTGAGACTATTGGGAAATGTAAAGAAAGCTGTATTGATTTCATCTTAATATCATTCCATCTTCATTTCCTTCATCTATGAGCTCTCTGGCTGGCTGACTGACATGTGGTGGTGGGTATAGTGTGTCGGCCCGGAGCAGGGCATTATCAGCAGAGCCCAGGCTCCCAGATCTGCAGTCTCTTTGGTGTGAGGGTTTAGATTTAGAACGTCTGGATTGTATTCTATGAAAATCTCCACTGCCTTTCCTTTCAAAATCAATTTCAGTTGTCAAAAAAAATAATAATAAAGGAGGGGGAGGGAGTGGTGGTGAGTCACTTTGAAATCATATAGCTTATTATTATCATCATTTTTTAAAGCTTATTACTATAATTTTTCTCCCAAGGGAGCTGAGTTGATTTATAATCCCACCCTCCTTATCTCAACATGTGACTGAGTTCAGAAGGGAATTAAACTTGGGGGATGTTTTTTCCCTCCAGGAAAAAGTGATAGAACATACCCAACTTCATTTTCAAGTTCAGCAGGAACTTGTTTTAGCCCTTTGAATTTACTTTAAAAATGCCCATGCAGCAACTCAGCTCACACTTCTCCCCAAATTCACATGTTTCCCAGGGACTTTAGAAGTGACACCTCCCTGGAAACAGCTTTCCCCACCGCAGGGCTGGGCTCTTGAGAGCCCTGCAGTGCACACTGCGTCCGGTGTGACTTCCTGGAGGGCCTCTTCCCTGATGTGTTCATCCTTGTGTCCTAAGCACCTGGAACGGTGCCTGGTTCATAGCAAGTGCTCAATAAACATATATTTGTGAAGCAAATGAATGGGGAAGTCACAGAGAGTGAAAACTAGGAGCCAGGGCTTTGGAGTCATGCAGACTGTCATCTGCTGCTCATGAGCTTGGTGACTTTGCTTGTCCTGCTTGGCCGCAGCAGAGCCATCTGGGGAATGGGTATCAGGACGGTGCCTCTGCTTCAGGTTGTTGGGAGGCCATGCGCGAAGAGAGCCTTGTGGGCTTCTGAACATGTAAATTCTCTCTACAGGGTTCATATTCTTGTGAATCTTCTAGATACTTGGGGCTCATGAATTACACAATCTGTCTTCCCAAAGCATGCTTCCTATTCACACATGGGAAGTGGCTCTCACCATGTGTAAGGGAAAAGTCCCCCACTGTCCCTAGCATTTCAGCAGTGGAGGGAGCAGCCTCTTCTGTGTCCGCAGCCAGGAGTCATGTCACTCCTGCACTGAGGATCTGTGTCATGTCATCCCAGGCACAGCCAAGAGAGGGGAAGAAAGTGTTTTCAGCTTGGATGACTGATGGCCTGGGATTATTATTCTTCGGGTTCCAGGACACAGTGCTCCTATTATTTCCATAGAGCTTTCATTTATTTTTTCAATGTTGAAAGCTCATGCCAGTACGGTCGTCTGAAACCTCATGGCAGCATATATATGAGACGATCGTATTCCATTCTCGGTTCCCTTAAACAGGGTGCTACTGTTGCAGAAAGGAAGTTCCAGAGGTTACTATTCCCTGCGACTCTAATGTGGTCAGTGGAACCGTCTTATGCAAAGTAGGCTTTGAAAAGGCTTTTGCTGGCTGAAATAGAGGAACTGCCATTCCCAGCTGGCTTGTTTGCCCACCCTGGCTAGTATCCTGACTCTCACCAGAGCCAATACCTGATATGCCAGAAGAAGACAAATCTTTCCTTTAGCTCCTTTTTCATCGACCAAAGGAAGCATCTCTCTCCCACCCCTTTTGCCCTTTCGAAATAGAGTTGGGGGAGTGAGGTGTGGCTACGGCAAAAGTTGGGTGATGGAAAACCACTCTAGTACATGGGTGGGGGGTGGCAAACCAAAGTAAATGAGGATCTTGGTTTCATGGAATCAGATGTGCAAAACGCCAAAAAAGGGTGAAGTGCGTTTTATAAATGAGTGAAGAATGCAAGGTATGAGGCAAAAATAATGAGGGAAGGGTAGAGACTGAGGCAAACTGCAGAGTGGACATATAGCCCAAAGGGGGCAGCCACTACTCAGCATCAACTCACTGTTGTGTAGGAATTCAAGCCTCGAGTGGCCACATCTTTTGATTTTTAAAGCAAAGCCAGTACTTCAATTTTTACTCTGTGAGATCTCTGAAATCGTAAACATGGACACCATGCTTATTATCATTTTTAAGTGGTATGCAGACCAAAGAAAACATACCTCCAGGACTTCAGATTCGTCCGAGAAGGGCATTTATTCTGCAGTTATGTGGTGAGTACCAACAATGGACCTGGCACTGTGTCAGGAGCCAGCAGATATAAAAATACAAAAAAGTGGGTTCCTGTTTCCAAATATTTTGTTAAGTGAAGGAGAGAGATGCAGAAACTAAACTAAAATAAAAACTGCTGGAATACAGCAAACCGATAAAGATCAATGGGGCAGTGAAAGAAGAGACTCTCAAATTGCAGGTGAGAGGCAGTCAGAAATTCCAAGGAGGGTCTTACCTACTGGGGTGATTGGGGCAGGGATGGGGAGGTGAGGGCATTCATGGCAGAGAGAACAGTGTTAGCACAGGTGTGCAGATGGGACCCTGCACAGCACGGCTGGTAAACCAGGAGAGGGCTTGCCAGGCTCATGTGTGGGGTGAACGACAGGTGATGAGGCTGGCTCTGACTGGTGCAGTCCAACTTTTTCTGAGTCTCAGGTGGATCCCCAAGTGGCAGAATGCACTTTCACTTACCTCCAGCTCTCACTGTGGCACCATGGTAGCCTGCATCTGCTGGAGAACCCACATGGACATACCCACCTTGACCCATGTCCAGCCCACATGTGCAGTCATTCCATCTCTATTCGCCATCTGCATTTTTCACCCCATTGTAACTGTATCCATTCGGCATCTGGGCACGTCAATAGCCAACCATGCCCCGCATGTGTTTACAGTTGTATAAGAAGAGCTGAATGGCAGTGGCACTGATTTCACCAACAACTGAAATTCTAACATTAGTCAAAGGATTATCTTCTCCCCAATGTGTTTTAAATACACATCTGCCGAGTTCATATGGACACCCTTAATAACCTATGAATAGGATTTGTTTTTACTGGTCTTATCTAATAAGATCATTGTTTTCTTTATTTTTCTGTGCCTTGTCTTTGTCCTTCTGCCCTCAGTTGTACGTGGGCATCAGACCATGATCCCGATTGAAACAGACTTGTAGTGCCTTATCTCACACCGACTGTAACTACAGGGCAGCATAACATGATGGTTAAGCATCTGACTCTGTATTGGGGCTGGAATCCCAGTTCCACATCTGAGCTGCTGTGAGGGCATGGTCGGGTTACTTTTCTGTTAGGCATTGAATTGTGTTCCCTCTTCCTCCCGTGAAAGTCCGTGCGCTGAAGCTCTAATCCCCAGAGCCTACGAATGTGACTATATCTGGAGACAGGGTCTCTAAAGAGGCGATTCTGTTAAAATGAGGCCAGTAGAGTAGGTCCTAATCCAATCTGACTGGTGTCCTTGTACGAGGGGGAAATCGAGGCACACAAAGGGATGCCCGGGGTGTGCACACGCAGAGGAAGGACCGCCTGAGAGCACAGAGAGATGGAGGCCATCTGCAAAGTGAGCAAAGAGGTTTTAGAAGCCAACCCTGCTCGCACCTTGATCTTATTCTTGATCTCAATCTTCTAGTCTCCAGAGCTGTGAGAAAATACGTTTCTGTTGTTTCAGCCTGCCCCCAGGCCATGGCATTTTGTTGTGGCAAACTAACACGTACACCTCTCCCATGTCTGTTTACCATGCAAACCGCACAGGGCTTTTATAAGGGTTAAATGAGTGAAGGCAAGGAAAACACCTAGTACTAGACACACAGATGTGTTTGTGTTAGCTATTGTTAACAGCAATATTCTTATTTCAAATGGCCCCAAGTCAAATAAAAGAAAGGCTTAATAAAATGGTATCTTCAGCTGGCCCATACCCTCCTCCAGCTTCATATTTGAAATATGCCATTTTTTCAGGCTGACAGAGTGAATCAGATGAAAAAGATTAAGAAACATTTTAGCATGTAGACATTTGTGAGTGTGGAATATTTTTATTCTTTGTATTAACTGGTATTTCTAGAATTTCTCTCAAATTGGTTAGAAAAGGTTTCCTCTCTAGATTGAAGTAATAATAATCTCATTTGCTCCAACTCTGAAGCCCTTTGAAGTTAACATTGAGAGGGAGGATGGCGGGCCCACTCAGCAGAGATTAGATCTTGTTTTAAACACTAGCTGCTCTGAGAATAATTTCCTTAATTAATATTCACAAGATATCATGCACTTGAGACTATATTTTCATGTAACCTACTTGCATGTAATTGTTCTTCACTGAGGCTCTTCGCTGTGTCTGTATCTTCCCTTTGTGTCAGTATTCAACGGAATCATTTCCATCTAAAAGCACAGCTAAAGGGGGTGGGAGGTTCACTGGGTCTCCCCTTCTGTGTGAGAGCTAGCACACATGGGCTTTCATCTCATTTCTAAAGTTAATATTGTTTTGTGCTTATTCCTATTCTTAACTGGATGCACATGGCTCCAGACTCCCTCCCCCTTCCGGACTCAAGGCCCCAATACTTTCAGGTGTTGCCCTCTTATCATCTCCCACCACATGGCAAAGTGCTTATCAAAGCACCCTGCAGCCTCAGCATCCCAACAGCTTCACCTGGCCCACAGGTCTTAAAGTTTCCCAAGAGCCACATCTGCGAACCTCAGCCACGTCTGAGGTTATCACTGCCCATCTGTGTCAGGCAATCACAGCTGAAGGGACTTTAGGTTATTCAAGAGTCAGCTTGCCCAAAGATGAGTGAAAGGAGCTAACATGACTTGGAAAGAAAACTTTCTACATGTCTAATTTCAAAGCCTTGAAGGTATTGCCTACATTGTTGAGTAAATGAAAAGTTAAAAGTCTACCTTTTAAATGCATTTTTACAAAAAGTTTAAGTAAGTTTGCTCAGTGCTTAAGATCTCCAACCAGTGACTTTTCTACATACACAAGCAAATGCTTCTTATAGGAATAAGCACCCCACCCCTAATACACACATATACACACAAAACTGGCAGAAATATTTTTTGCTTGTTTGTTTTGTTTTTGTAGCTGTTTGTTGTGTAAAATATTTTAAATAGCTGATAAAAATTTTATCATTAAACAATCAATGGTTGAGCTCTTAGGACAAACTAATTTACTGTTATAAAGGTGCAAAATATGTGATTACTTATATAATGTATATCTTATTATATATTAAATATACTATATATTTATACATAAATATATGTACGTATATTCATACAGTTATATCTATCATCAATGCATTTATCTACCTAACGGTATACCTGCATATATTTCCCTTTCTAGATTCCAAACCACAAGACCAAATTTCTTTAGTGCCATTGGATTATAAAGTGATACCATAGTGGGTATCGAATATTTTCAAAATTTTTTTGCCCAGTTGCAATTTCCTGATTGCTATGTTCAGCTGAAACATAACATCTGCTAATAAGTCTCTCTCTTTGGAGCCGTGACCCAGCTAGTGATTTCCTTGCATGGGGGCATTACCTAAGAACTGTCCCTGCACCCAGCTGAAGTTTGCCGCTGTCCAAGTTCACATCATGCTGTAGCAGATTGTCCACGCGTCCTGCTGCGGGGACCCCCCAGGCCTCATGTGTTAAGGGCACCTTCTCGGGAACAGGGTCTCCCACCATTCACCTACATGGCCATTGCAGTAATCCTGCCACCATTTTCAGATCTGACCAGGTAAGCATTCAAATATCACATGCAAGAAAGTTTACAAAATAAGAAAATATAAGTGGATGAAATATATGGACAATATTTGCTCATCCTCACTCAGCTAAAATAAAATATCATCAATCAGATTGTTAACAATAAAAAGTTTGATCGTGCTTCATGGGAAGGATGTGAGGAAACAGGTACTCCTGTATTGCTGGGAGGAATCAATTAGCACAAGAATCAATTAACACAAGCAATTTGGCAACATCATTAGACTTAAAATGGCGCACATGCTTTGACAACCAATTCAATTTCTAGGACTTTATCCTGTAGGCATATTTCTATGTGAGCTAAATGATGTATTTAGTTTACTCGTTACAGCATTACTTATGATAGAGATTGGAATATTCAAGAATAAGGAACTGGTTAAATTAACTGGGGCATTCGTCCAAAGGACTATCATGTAGCTACAGAAGAGAATGAAGAAATTCTTTTCTGATGTGGAGGATCTCAAAGTTATTCTTAGAAGGGAAAAAGTGAAGGGAAAAGAATTAGAAAAAGAGGAAATGTGAGGGTGAGAGGGGAGGTAGAATATAAACACACAATTGCTCATATGTACACAGAGTATCTCTGGAAAGATCACTAAGGAACTATTTATACTCATTCCTGAGGGTGGGGGGTGGTGCTGGCGGCTTTGGGACAAAAATAAAAAGAAACTCTCACTGTAGACAATTTGTAATTCTGAATTTTTAAATAAATGAAAGTATTACCTATGAAAATAGTGGGCAAAATAAAAATAAAAACCATAAAAATCATATGAACAGTTTTTGTGTTTATTTCTGATGTACAAATTATTTGAAGTGTGGTAAAACTAGAGAAGTCAGCAGAGAGGAATTGGAGGTATTAAAGGCCTTGAGGGATATACGAGTCGCTCTAGGAATGAGGTCCCCAAGTTTCTGAAAGAATAAGCCAGAGTAAGATTTAATACCAGCCCGGAAATACCAAAAAATAAGTTGGGGGGACAAAAAGTTGCCATTCTCCTGTGCTGAGTGTTAACATTAAAATTTGAAATGAGAAAAATATACTGAGGTACCAGATCATCACTTGCAGACTTTCTAAAGGAAAAACAAATAAAAAACAAACCAGAATTGGCTGTATAATTCTTGGGCCCCTTTAGCCAGAATGAAGTGTTTGTAAGAGCTTCCCCACCAGGAGAACTGTTGGTACACTATGATCCCGCTCACCCCAAGACAGGGTGCTCCTTCCTTCATTGGATTATAGGAGGTGTTTCCAGGGGCCTGGTCAGAGGATGTGTAGGCTGAAGACAGGGAGAACTTGAGTCTGGTCCTTGAGAACATGTGGAGTACAGGAAAGGGCTGTGAGTGGTTCTAACTTGGTGGTATAATCCTGAGCTGGGAAGGGGCTGCAAATCTGATTTCTCATCATAAAGGATGCATGAATGTTTCCCAGGGACTCGATGTGGCCATGTCTGAGAGGAGGAATGCACTGCAGCTTTTTCAAATCCTGCATGAGAGGACGAGCCAGGAGAGTGAGAGGACTCCAAATGCAGGCCCATGAAGGGAAGGCTGCCAGAGGGGTTGCAAGAGGGAGGGACCCAGGGATGGGAATCTTGGAAAGGGTGAGTCTCAGTCATCTGTGAGTGCCAGAGAGCACAAAGCCAGTGACCAAAGAAGGATTGTTCTACCACCTTCCTGACTTATCTTGCTCCTTTGTCACATAGCTGGGGTTGGCACAACTGGCTCAGAGTAGGGGAGAATGTGGTCACAGAAGTGAGCAGAAGCAGCCCACACTCCCCTTACTCTCCAGGCGGGCAGCCTCCAACCATAAACCTCAAGAAGAAATAGGGGAGCAGCATACCAGTCTTCAACTGAAAATTGAACAGTTGATTTCCAGCTTTGACTGAATACATCCTGTTTACTGACATGAGACTTTGGGATGTTTTCTTATCCCAGAATGGGCAGAAAAGCCATGATGCCTGCAAGTTTTCATCAAGTAGCAGGGAAACACATTTTAAAGGAGAGACAATTAACAAAGTTAAGTTTTGGTTCTCTACCATGGCTCATGTACTCAGCATACTGTCAGGTTCATGTTCATAAAACCAACAACTAAATTTAAAGTGCAGTTAGGGATAGAGAGCCTGACTGCACAGCATGAAGAACTTCCAGCTCTAAAATTGCAAGTGGTGAATTTGCTTACTGTAGGAGATTGCGGTGCCTTTTTCTTTTTTTTTTCTTTTCTTTTCTTTTTTTTTTTTTTGAGGTACAGTTTTCTCTCTCTTTTCTTTTTTTTTTCTTACCATTTGTTTTAGTAAACAAGGTTTTAAAAAGTAATTTAGAAAAATATAAAGTACAAATTAAACAAGTAGAATAAAAATGTGACCCAATTTGTGAGGATGGGTTATAAATGAAGTTTGGAAACAGGGTTTGTAGAAAAGTCTGAAAGCAAACTGCTGTGGAGTCCTATTCCAAGTCGCCATTCACAGGAGGTCTATAGAATTGTCCTTAGTTAAAATGCTCTCAGGATTAGTCCACAATAATCCATAGATTTATGACATTTTTCTAAATGACAGTTCCAATCAGTTGGGTCAAATGGCAGAATCAGAAATAAATGTAGGAAGCAAAAATGTAGAACTAAAAAAAAAAAAGGCCTTCCAAAATCAAAGTCTTAAAATAAAAAGAGAAAGATGAAAGAATGGAAGGAAGAAAAGAACAAAGAAGAAAGGAAGGGAGGGAGGGAGGAAGGGAGGAAGGGAGAAAGGGGGAGGAAGGGAAGGAAAGAACAGAGGAAAGAATGATGATTTCACACAATAAAATATAGATTGTGAACACTCTGGGTCTTAATTTCATTTTGATAGTTCTGGTAGCTTGTAAGACACTTGTATTTGCACACTTGGTTTAAAAAATTTATTAAGCTCTTCTAACTTCACAACTCTGGGCCTATAATACGCAAGCATTATTCAATTTCTCCTGTTACATATAAAATGATTTTATTTAGCTAATTTAAATATTAAAGCTTTCCTTAATTGTAGTCTTCCATTAGTTCTTTGTAGTTGCTAGAACTCTGTGCTTTATAGATCAAGGGAAAATTTGTACTACTTGAGTCCGTGTTACAAGTAAACCATGGGCCTCCACATTCAGGAAAACAGAGTACACACACTTCTCTCTGTTCCTCCCAGTAATACAGCTAAAAATCTTGGACATTATCTACAAAGCAACTATAAGAAGACTCTGAAAGGTAAAGACGGAGGAAAAACCAGCTGAGGAGTTCAACACATTAGAGATAATACAGTGGTGAATTCCCTAGGGTTTTATGTTTGTTTGTTTGTTTGTTTGTTTTTTGCCTTGTATATCCTAGAGCCAAAGAAGTTGGAAAATAGCAACATCAATGGCAGATAAATCAACAAAAATGTCCCAATAAAAGTTGGCTATCTTTAACCAGTGGACCAAGAATGGGGCAACATAGCAAAACCAAAAACTTTTGGGCAATAACTGCTCTACTCTGACCAAAACCACAGAAAAAAAATTGTGGCCCTACTCCCACCCACAGCAGTCCAGGCTGAATGGAGAACTCAGATATCCACTCTCACTAGCCTGTAATGAAATGCCCCAAATCCTGTGACAGGATGGTGCTGAGAAGGCCAAATAGGGCGTCAGCATTTTCGCCTCGGCCCAGAGGTAAGAAGACCTCCGGCGGTGTCAGCGGAGGCCATATGAAAAGCAGTAAGGAGGCACTCCCACCCCCCAAGCCAGAAATCAGTGGAGAACTACTGGGGAGCATACCATATTTTGCTGTGTATAATGCGCACTTTTTTGCTCAAATTTTTGAGGGCAAAATACGGATGCACATTATACCCGAGTATAGTGATTACATACCATGGGTATAATAATCCCAGGTATAATGTGCAGAAAACCATGGGTCCTCATAATACACCACAAAATACACTAATTCCCACCTCTGCCAGCACTAATGGGGAGCACCCCCACCTTGGGTGTCGATAGATACCAAGATAGAGAGGTAGGTAGAGGGAAGCTGGATATCTGCTCCCACCTGGTAACAAGGCAATGCTAGAGTGGTATCACAGGTGGATAAAAACAGAAGTTTAAATAAGATTCTCTGTCCTGTAGCATAATACCCTCATTATATCAAGAAGATCAAGAAGCAAGAGATTTTAAATTGAGTGATAAAAGACAATCAATAGATACCCACACTGAGATGACAGAGATGTTACACCTACATGACAATATTCTTAAAGGAGCCATCATAAAAATACTTCACTGAACAATTATGAACATGTTTTAAAAAATGAAAAATAGAGCTCTGGCCAGGTGGCTCAGTTAGTTGGAGCATCCTCCCACACAATGTTGCAGTTCGATCCTCAGTCGGAGCACATACCTAGGTTGCAGATTCAACGCCTGGCTGGGGTGTGTATGGGAGGCATCTGCTTGATGTTTCTCTCCTATCAATGTTCCTCTCTCTTAAAAACAATAATGATAAAAATAAAAAATAGAAACAAAAAATGAAATCCAACTGGAAATTTAGAAATGAAATATACAATAGCTAACAACAACAACCTAACCCAATGGCTAGGCACAACAGTAGAATGGAACAGAGGAAAGAATCAGTGAACATGAAGATCAACCTGAATAACACATGGAAAAAAGAAAAACCCAGAGACTCAAGGTTTATCAATAAAGACTTAGTATTCCTGTCACTAATGTTTCAAAAGAGAAAGAGTAAGGCTGCAAAAGACTCAAAAAGATAATAATAATGAAAATTTCCCAAATTTGATAAAAGGCATAAATCTGTAGATTCAAGAAGCTGAGTGCGCCTACACCAGAACTGACAAAGAAATATACAGCAGACACCAGAAATCTACAGCAGACACATTGTAATCAAACTTTTGGGAAAAAAGCAAAGAAAAACATTGAAAACAGTAAGAGAGAAATAGCACCTTACCTATATGGGAAAAACAACTTCAATGACAGCAGTTTTCCCATCAGAAACCATGGAAACCAGAAAAAAATAAAGGGGGAAATAATAGAAGAAGATATTTTGGTGCATTAGGAAGAAAATGAAGATAACCAAAAATATAGCTATATTTGATATACTTTTCTTCTCCTGAGTTTTATAGTTGAAGCAAGCAGGATAACACTCTCTGATGTGGTTCTAAATGTACATAAAGGAAACATTTAAGGTAAATATATTATAAAGGTAGCTAAGGGTCATAAAGAAGGGTAATGTTTCTATACTTTACTTAAACTTCTCTCAGTCTCCCAGTAGACTGAGAGAAGTTATATATTTATAATATTATACCTAGAGTACTCATTAAAATATACATTTAAAAATACAAATATATAATTTAGGTACATAAATACATATAAACATAATAAGCATAAGCATATTCACATATATTTTATATATCCTAATGGTTCTGCTTCTCTTATTAAATTCAGATATATCGTACAAAATGCATTCTCTGACAATAATAAAATTAATATAGAAATAAATTATAGAAGGAGTAACAGGAAAATCACCACTTAGAAACTAAAAAAACAATGATCAGAGATGAAAAAGAGGATATCACCAAAACACTGTAGACATCAAAAGCTAAGAGAATACTACAAACACCTCTACACACGTACATCCAACAATTTATACAAAATGAGCCAGTTTCTTTAAAAAGGACCACAATTTACCCAATATGAAACAAAGAATTTGAATAGCTCTCTGTTGAAGAAGTTAAATTTCTAATTTAAAAACTCCAACAAAATCTTCAGACCCAGATGTTTTCACTAGAGAATTCTACCAAATAGTTAAAGAAGAATTAAGATCAACTCTATACAATCTCTTCCAGAAAATGGAAGAGGAAATGATACTTCCCATTTTGTTTACGAAGCTAGTGTTATCCTGATACTAAAATCAGATAAAGTACCAAAACACAAGTAAATACACACCATTATCTCTCAGTAGTATGATGCAAAAACCCTTTACAAAATATTAGCAAACAGAATTCAGCAATAAAAAAATAATTATATACTCTGACAAGTGGGTTTTATTATAGGGATGCAAGTCTGGTTCTATATTTGAAAATCAATAATAATCTACCATATTAATGGACTAAAGAAGAAAAATCATGATTGCATCAATTGATGCATAAAAATTATTTGACAGCATTCAACACCTAATCATGATAAAAATAAAAACTTTCAGAAAAATAGGAATAAAGTGCAACTTCCTTTTTTAAAGTGTATTTTATTGATTACACTAGTACAGCTGTTCCATTTTTTCTCCTCTTTATTTCCCTTAACCCTGCACCCACCTCCCACCAGCATTCTTCCCTCCTCAGTTCATGTCCATGGGTCATGAATATAAGTTCATTGACTTCTCCATTTCCCATACTATTCTTAACCTCCCTCATCTATTTTGTACCTATGCTTCTTATTCCCTGTACCTTTTTCCCTTAATTTTCCCCCTTCTCCCTCCCCACTGATAACCCTCTATGTGATCTCCATTTCTGTGATTCTGTTCCTATTCTAGGTGTTTTTGTTTTTGTTTTAGGTTCAGCTGCTGATAGTTGTGAGTTTGTTGTCATCTTACTGTTCATATTTTTTTATCTTCTTCTGTTTCTTAGATAAGTCCCTTTAACATTTCATATAATAAGGGCTTGGTGATGATGAACTCCTTTAACTTGACATTATCTGGAAAGCACTTTATCTGCCCTTCCATTCTAAATGAAAGCTTTGCTGGGTAGAGTAATCTTGGATGTAGGTCCTTGTCTTTCATGATTTTGAATACTTCTTTCCAGTCCCTTCTTTCCTGAAGATTTCTTTTGAGAAATGAGCTGATAGTCTTATGGGAAGTCCTTTGTAGGTAACTGTCTCCTTTTCTCTTGCTGCTTCTAGAATTCTCTCCTCCATTTTAATCTTGGCTAATGTAATTATGATGTGCCTTGGTGTCTGCTTTCTTGAATCCAACTTCTTTGGGACTCTCTGAGCTTCCTGAACTTCCTAGAAGTTTATTTCCTCTGCCAGATTGGGAAAGGAAACTTCCTCAACTTGATAAACAGAATCTGCAAAAAACCTACAGCTAACATTTCTGCTGATAGTGAAAACTGAATGCTTTCCCCCTAAGATCACAAACAAGGCAAAGATACACACTCCCACCACTTTTTTTCAGTATAGTTCTGAAAGTTCCAGCCAGTGCAGTACGTCAAGAAAAGGACATAAAATATACACAGATTAGAAAGGAAAAAATAAAATTATCTATATTTTCAGACAACATGGTGTTCTATGTAGAAAATTCCAAGCAATCTATAAAACAGATTAGAATTAGAGAGTTCAGCAAGAATGCAAGGCAAAGATAAATATACAAAATACTTATTTTCTTGTATACACTAAAAATGATTCCAAATTGGAATAGTGGGTTCCAAATTTTAATCACTAATGTCATTTACAACTAGCATAAAAACAGACATGTAGACCAATGGAACAGAATCAATAGCCCAGACATAAACCCATGTGTATTCAGTCAACTAATATTTGACAATGGAGCCAAGAATATTCAATTGGGAAAGGATAATCTTTTCAATAAATGATTCTGGGAAAGATGAATATTCACATGCAAAAAATAAAATAAAATAAAATTAGACACTTATCTTATACCACTCACAAAAATTAACTTAAATAAGACTAAAGAACTAAATGTAAGACCAGAAACTGTAAACCTTGTAAGAGAAAACATGGGGAAAGCCTCCTTGATTTTGATCTTGGAAATAATTTTTTGAATGACACAAAAAGCAAAAATAAACAAGTGGACTACATCAAATTAAAAGGTTTCTGCACAGCAATAAGAATAATAACAACAAGAAAATAACAATAAAAACAAAACACTGAAAAGATAACCCTACAGAATGGGAGAAAATATTTGCAAACCATATATATCAGATTAAAGGTTAGTATCCAAAAAATAAGGAGCTCATACAAATCAATAGAAAAAACTAATACTAAAATTAAAACAAATAACCTGATAAAAATTGGGCAGAGTACCTGATTAGGCATTTTTCCAAAGAAGACATACATACAAATGGCTTACTGGTACAAAAAAGATGTTCAACATTACTAATCATCAGGACAATTTAATCAAGTCCAGAATAAGATACCACCACAAACCTTAACCCTGTTAAAATGGGCATTATCAAAAACAGATAAATGTTGGTAAGGATGTGGAGAAAAGGGAACATGTATGCACTGTTGGTGAGACTGTAAATTGGTACAGCCACTATTACAAACAGTATAGAGATTCCTCAAAAAATCAAAAATAAAACCACTATGTAACCCAGCACTCCCATTTCTGGGTATTTGAGGTCTGTCTGGGAAAAGTCCAGCTATTGTTAATACAAAGAGAACAGTTTACAAGACATCAGTGTAACCTGGCAGCCAAGGACAGTGGACTGGAATGCCCGTGCATGAACAATGATGACTTCACTCTACTCATCAGTGGGGTGGTAGATGCTGTTGAGTGAGCATGTGTACTGTGTGCCCATTGCATCCAAAGTGACTGAGCAAGTAGAGCAACAAATCTGCATCAAATTTTGCATTAAAGCTTGAACATTCCTCTGAGGAAACTATTTGGATGATTCAGAAGGCTGCAGCTATGGGCAACTGATGATTGGCAGCTTCATCACGAAAATGCACCCATTCATGCATCATGTCTTGTGCAAAGATTTTTTGCAAAACATCAAATTACCTGGGTGACTCAGACCCCCTACAGCCCAGATTTGGCACCCTGTGACTTCTGGCTTTTCCCAAAATTAAAAACACCTTTGGAAGGAGAGAGATTTCAGGCCATCAATAAGATTCAGGAAAATATGACGGGGCAGCTGATGGCAATTGGGGGAACTGTGTGAGGTCCCAAGGTGCTTACTTTGAAGGGGGCTGAGGCATCATTGTCCTTTGTAGAATGTCTCTTGTATCTTAATCTTCTTCAATAAATGTCTCTAATTTTCATAGTACATAGTCGGATACCTTCTAGATAGATCT